>CM040119.1:303404103-303869621 GCA_022559845.1 Amorphophallus konjac
GTATTTCTTAAGATAAAGCCCATTCCAAGGGTGGGATAACTCGGTCCCTTCGGCGTTGATTAGCTTGTAGGCGTTGCCAGGGTACACGGCTTGAATTGCAAATGGTCCTTCCCAATTGGGTTGGAGTTTAGAACGTGGCCCTCCAGGTTTGACAAAAATTCTTTTTACGACCATCTCACCGACTTTGAATTTTCTCTCAACGACTTTCTTTTGGTAAAAGCGAGCGAGTCTATTTTGATACACACGCGCGTGTTCGGCAGCGGCCAGTCGCTTCTCATCCAAGAGTTCCAACTGGGCGAGGAGTGAATTACGACGATCGTCGAGGGGAAAGTCCTCGTCCAATTGTACCCTGAGAGAAGGGATCAGAGTCTCATATGGGACTACCGCTTCCATACCATAAGTAAGGGCAAATGGAGTCTGCCCGGTGGGGTACGGATTGAAGTGCGATAGGCCCATAGAGCTTCGATAAGCTTTTCTGGCCAGTCTGAAAACTTGCTAGACTCGCAGGTTTTTTTGATGATTTTGAGCAATGTTTTATTGGTGGCCTCTGCTTGGCCGTTACCTTGTGGGTAATAAGGCGATGAATGATGCAATGCAATTGCGTACCTTTTGCAGAGGTCCTGTAGGTCCTGAGAAATGAACTGTGGCCCATTGTCGGTGACGATCGTGCTTGGGATGCCGAATCTGGTGAGGATGTTCTTCATGATGAACTTGCAGACTGTTGACGCCTTGATTTCCGCGTAAGCTTCGGCTTCGGCCCATTTGGTGAAGTATTCCGTCGCAGTAAGGATGAAAGATTTCTGCTTGGTGAGGGAATTGGGATCACCTAGGGGACCAATGATGTCGAATGCCCACATGGAGAAAGGCCATGGGGAGGATATTGGATGAAGTGAGGAAGATGGTGAATGGATTTTATCGGCGTGAAGTTGACACTTGACACACCTACGGACATAGACAGCACAATCTTCTTCCATAGTGGGCCAATAAAAGCCTTGGCGAATGATCTTCTTGGCGAGCATCTGACTATTTACGTGGCCACCGCACACACCCGAGTGCGTCTCTTCTACACATTTCCAAACTTCATCGTCACCAAGACATCTTAACAGAATACCAGTAAGGCTCCTCCTATAGAGTAGACCTCCAACCAAAGTATATTTCTGAGCCACCCTTCTTATGGCTTTCTTGTCCTCTGTGGTGGCCCCTTCAGGATAAGACTGATCTTGGCAGTATTTGACAATTTCATAGAACCATGGTTTCTCTTCATCAGCCAGTTCTTCTTCGGCCTCTGCCAACATGATTTCCCTCTTCTCAAGGATATCTTCCTGCAGGATCTTCCTTGCTATCCTGTCTTTGATATTTACGTAGGAAGCATCATCGATTGCAGGGGCGTGAAGTTTGTAGATGGAAATGGACTTAAACCAACTTCCTAGAGGGAACCTTATGGATGATGCCAGCGAGGCGAGGGCATCGGCGAGAATATTCTGATGACGAGGGACATGAACAAAGATCAGTTTGGTGAATAGTTTGGCAAAGGCAGCAGTGAGTTCTTGGTATGGCTTGAGTTTGGGATCGCGAGTGCGATACTTAGTGAGCACCTAGCGAAGGATGAGTTGACTATCACCTACGACTCGCAACTCAGTGATACGAAAAGAATGGGCGAGTTCTAGGCCAGCTAGAAGAGCTTCATATTCGGCTATATTGTTGGTAACTGGAATTTGAGCTGGTATGCCAACGGGAATGTGAGACCTTCAGGCGACAGGAGGGCGATGCCGATTCCTCTCCCTTGAGAATTCAGAGCTCCATCAAAATATAGCGTCCACATTGGCTCATCTGATTGGTTGATGGACATTAGTTCCTCATCTGGAAACTCTGATTGGACGGGATCGAACTTGGGAGAGGATGGTGAGCGAGATGCTCGGCTATGGCATAGCCTTTAATCGCCTTTTGCTGGATGTAGGTGATGTCGAACTGAGAGAGAAAACTTTGCCAACGTGCTAGCCTATCCGTAAGGACGGCTTTCTCCAGAAGGAATTTGATAGGATTCATCCGAGCAATCAAGTGGACCTCATGAGCCAAGAAGTAGTGTTTCAATTTCTGCACTACCCAAACGAGGGTAGCACAGGTTTTCTCCATGACGGTGTACTTCTGCTCACAGGGATTGAGAAGTTTGGACAAGTAATAGGTTGCCCGTTCCTTGCCTTCTTCATCAGCTTGTGCGAGGACGGCTCCCACGGAGTCATCCAAGACTGAGACGTAAAGGATCAGAGGTTTTTCTGGTTTGGGTGGAATGAGAACGGGTGGACTAGCCAGATATTCCTTCAACCCTTCAAAAGCTTTCTGACATTTAGAATTCCAGTGGAATTCTACTCCTGGCTTGGTCAACTCGTAGAGAGGTCTACACCTTTGTGAATGTTGGGACACAAACCGACTAATAAACTGCAACCTCCCGATTAAACCTCGGACTTCCCTCAAATTCTTGGGAGGCGGCATATCCCTGATGGCCTTAGCTTTGTCGGGATCTATCTCGATCCCTCTTTTACTCACAATGAACCCCAGCAATTTACCCGACGACACACCAAACACACACTTTTTCGGGTTCATTTTCAATTGGAACTCTCTTGACCTTTGCAAGACCTTAGCCAAAACTTCTGGATGTTCCATCCTGGTCCTTGATTTCACCAATAAGTCATCCACATACACTTCCAGATATATGTACATCATGTCATGAAATATGGCCATCATCGCTCTTTGGTAAGTAGCTCCAGCATTCTTTAACCCAAACGGCATGACCACGTAACAATATGTTCCCCAAGGGGTAGTGAATGACGTCTTCTCCTGATCCTCTTCTGCCAAACGAATTTGATTGTATCCTGAAAATCCATCCATGAAAGAGAGGGTTTCGTAGCCTGCCGTGTTATCAATCAGCACATCAATGTGAGGTAAGGGAAAATCATCCTTTGGACACGCGCGGTTAAGGTCCCGGAAGTCGATGCAAATCCTGACTTTCCCATCTTTTTTCATGACCGGGACAATGTTCGCCACCCATTGAGGACAAAGGACGACTCTAATGAACCTGGCTTTGTGGAGCTTATCGACCTCTTCTTCATTTTCAAAGCCATCTGAGGGTGGAAACACCTTAACCTTTGTTTTACCGAGATGGACCCTGGTTTTAGGGTTAAACGGTGTTCGACCAGGGTTGAATCCAGACCCGGCATATCCTCGTAGCTCCATGCAAATGTGTCCTTATATTCCTTGAGAACCTCAATTAATGCCTCTTCTTCAGAGGGTGGTAGGTTGTCACTTATGAGGATGATCCTAGGGTCTTCCTCAGTTCCCAAGTTGACTTCTTTGGTGGATTCTTCTACGGCGGTTGACGGCTCGTCGAATCTCCTCATTCCACTTGCGTATGCGCCCGCCGCATCTCATATTTTTCACCCTCATCTTCAGTGCGGCATTCTTCATCCGTGATCTCGTAGACTCCATACCCTTCATCAGGTGCACAGTCGCCCTCGCATTCTATTTCGGGTAGCTGGATGGGATTTTCTAACAACTGGGGGATGGCAAGAAGGGCCTGACACCTGGCGGCCAAATCCAGAAGGAATCGACGAGGGATCTGCCTCCCCTTGGACTTCTTCCTAGGTACTACCCTCGGCCTATCATTCCTAGATTGACTGACAATATTTACAGAAGAAGATGAAGATGAAGAGGACGGTGTAGAATGTACAGGAGAAGACCCCTCAGAGGAGGGGTAGAAAAGGTCACTCATCGGACCTTGGACGGGTGGTCCGCAAGGCGGTACGCACCCGTGGGAGATGTAGGAGGTTTCCTCAACGAAGATGTGTTGTTGGGGAGTTTGAAAATTGACGTTTTTTTTTCGTTTTCATTTTTAATGACAAAGCAGTGAAAAGAGATTGGAGGGAGAGAAAAGGGGTTATGGCTAGAGGATTGTGAGGCTCGTAGAGCAGATCATGGTTGAAGACCTGGCGTGGGTTGAAAAGCCCGCGTAGGTATGTAAGCAAAGAAGGGGACCTGGGAAGATCATCAGACAATTGTCTGGCCCAGGAAGAAGATATCAGCAAAGGCTGAGACGAGTGGATGGAGAGGATGGCGGCTAATGAGCCGTCGACGGCAATGTTGAGGACGGATGAAGATCCGTCGATGACAGAGTCCTTCTGGCGAGGACGAGGATAGTTTGGAACCTTGGCAAGAGTGGTAATATTCTCTGGTATTTCGGAGATCAATGGTGGTCCTTCAAGCTGCGGAGACGAGAACATCCTTTCCAGTGCAACGGAAATGTCCCGTATGTCGAACCATTTGTCCCATTCGCATTCCGGATCTTTGATCTTGCCTCTTTTGATGATCCTCGGACATTTTTCAGCCAAATATACAGCATGTGATCCCCATATGCTTCTCGTGGGTGATCTCCCATCTGAACAACGGGCCCTCTGTTGAAGTGGTTTGATAGAGTCCACGTGAGGGGCTTCCAATCTGCCTTGAACGGTCCTTTGAAGCCTAGGCCAAACCTGCGGTTCGGCCTAATTTCCTTTGGCGGTTTGAGCATACCCTGTAACTGTGCGCCCAGACCTTTTCCCTGTTGATGGCCGATGTTCCTCATAATCTCCCAACCTTTGGAGTGAAAAGGGAGACATGATGTTGCGGTTGCCCTGACCGGCTCCTTTGGTGCTAGTGGAATGTGAGATGGATCACGCACGTCCAGCAGTGATAATATGGGCCGATGAGACGGCCAAACAGAAGGCAGAGAGGTGTTGATAGCATCCACTGCGTGAAGGACAGGTGTACTGACCACTTTAATAATTCTCCCATTGTAAGGAAACTTCAGGCACTGATGGTTGGTGGAAGGCACAGCGTCCATGGCTTCGATGTAAGGGCGACCCAGTATAGCCTTAATGTGGGGTCCATGTCGAGGACATGGAATTCCGTGGGAATTGACATGGGGCCTAGTTCTGCCTTCAAGATAATCATCCCCTGCGGCGGCCTTTTGCTATTGTCATAGGCCGTGACCGTGATCGAGGAAGGTCTTATTTGTTCCTCGTCGATCCCACACAACTGAAGAGTGCACATGGAGATCACATTTATGGACGCACCCGTGTCCACAAGACACGGGTTTATGGATACCCCATTAATTTTTATTGAAATGCACAATGCATATTTCTGAGCTTCCTTGGGAGCGAGCTCATAGTTGTGGAACATGATGGCCAGTTGTGTGTCTGTTGGGGTCAGGACGGTCGAAATCTTTTCTACAGGGAGGTCCTCGTTCACCATGACCCTTTGAAGGTACTCCATTAAGGCTGCCTGGTGGGATGTGGATCTTTGAAGTAGCTCCAGGATGGAGATCCGAGCAGGTGTCTTATCCAGGTGTTTCAATAGATCATACTGTGTTCCAGGGATAGCTCTTTCTGGTTGTTCTCCATCATCCTTCTCTAGCTGAGATAGCTCAGGATTCTGACTGTTGTGGGGGAAAACCCTATGGAAAATCCTTCCACTCCGGAGCACCATTGCCTGCGGCTTTTGTATCTCTGTGGGGGTAGCAGTGGGTTTTAACAGGGGTTTGAGGGGTAGTAGTGGAGGAATGGTTGATGAAGCAGGGGTGATGACGGGAGCAGGGATTCTGATGAGGGGTTTGTTAGGTGGAGGCATGGTGGAGGTAGAGGGGATATCGCGCGGATTATGAAGGATAAGGGGTCTGGAAGGTGGAGGCGGAGGTAAGGTTTGAAACGGGTAAGGGTTTTGAGGTGGATGGTGGGTGATGAGTGGTTTTGAAGGCATTAGTGGTGATGTGGTGGAGAAAGGCGGGGTTATGTATGGTTGACGGATGATAAGGGGTTTAGAAGGCGTAGGGGTAAATGCGGTAGAGGTGGATGGTAAAGTGGGAGAATGAGAGAAGATGAGAGGGTGTGAAGGCGTAGTAGAGAGTGTCGGTTGATAGGAGGTCGGGGTGCGGATGAGAGGGCGTAATGGTAGTGGAAATGGTGATGGTGATACTGACGCGGGTTGATGAGAGAGAGGTGCTACCCGGGCAAGGTGAGGGGGTTGCATGACGATAGGTTTGGAGGTAGAAAGAATGGAGGTACTTTCCTGGTGCCACACCTGCTCTCTCCCGACTTCCGGGAAGGAGGAGATGGGGTTAACCTGATGATTGGGCTGTTGGTGCTCCGGTAATGGATTCTGGATTATGCCCATGTCGGGCTGTTGTTGTGGGGCCTGCTGAGCCTGCTGTTGTTGTTGTGTTGTGTTGCTGTTGCTGTTGTAACTGCTGCTGTGGCCTATGAGGAGGTCTCCTAGCCTTGAGAGCCGCGACGTACCGTCTCATCTCATCCCAATCTATTTGATGTTCATCATTCATATCATGGATGTAATCTTTGAAGTGGAAGCAGTAATCTACTGTGTGTCCCGGCTGCCTGTGGTAGACACAGTATTTGGAGGTATCAACATTGGGGGGCCACGCGGGCCTTTCTCTGGGTAGGGCGACTTGGTTTGATGCCATGAGGGCATTAAAAATGTCTGCTAAGGTTTCTGGCAATGGTGGATAGTAGGCTCTCTTGGGACCGAGCAGCCTCCTTTGTTGCTGTTGGGGACCATAGTTCCCCGGGAGTGGAACTTGGTTGTACTGAAGCGGTGGTTGTTGTTGCTGAGGTTGTGGTTGTTGTTGCTGGGGTTGGCGTAATGGAGGCATATTATCCTGGGGTGGATTATTTTGGGGTGGAGGACGAAGAGGGAAAGGACCTGGTTGAAGGGGAAGTCGGGGCATTTGTGGAGGCCTTGGGTTGACCGCATAGTTGGCATTGTTGACCGCACTGACTTGCTCATTTGTCACGACCCCTTCTGTGGCTCCGCCCGGGACACTAGCGCCTGTCTTTCTAACCACCTTGGGCTTCAGCGACTCAAACATGTTCATGATAGGGGAGTCTTTTAGCTGGGTTTGGATGTATCAGGCCCTTTCATAGAGTTCCTCCATTGTAGTAAGTTTATTCATGGCCAGGACATGTCTGAACTGTGGGGTTGCATTAGACACAATCATCTTCACTTGTTCGGGCTCGGAGAGGGTATCCCTTATTCTTTCCGCCAGAGACCTCCATCTATCAGCATATCGGACAAAATCCTCGTCGGGTTTCATCTTTTCGGCCACTAGGTCGGTAATGGAGAGTGAGAGATCGACCCTATCCCTATATTTCTGCAAGAACCTTCTCTGGACTATTTCAAAATTCTCGGCCTCGCGGGGCTCCAGAGAATAGAACCACTCAAGCGCGGGACCATCCAATGATCTCCGAAAGAGGTATGCCAGGGACCTCTGATCGTTTTGCCAATAAGAGAACTCATACATGAAATCCTTGAGATGAATGAAGGGGTTGCCGGTACCATTGTATCTGCGGTACGTGGGCATTTCAGAGAGAGGAAGATGAATGATGGGAAGGATTGGCAAAGCAACCTCCGGGGTGGCTTTCACGTCCACCATCCTTCTTAGATTTTGAAACTGCTCGTCCATGCGGTTGAACCTATTGAGGAGCGATTGGGCGAGCTCCTCTGGGGGTGAAGGTGGCACTTGCCACTGGGGGAGAAACTGTCTCCCGGAGACTTGAGGGGGGAACCCAGAATGAGAGGGAGCTGTCGGACCACCGACAGTTGGCCCTGGCTGAAGCGGCGTGTGGGGAACAACGGGAGTTTGAGATTGTGACGGGAACTGGAATGAGGGTGGTTGTTGGCTCGCTTGACCTTGAAGCGAGGGAGACTGGATGGCTTGCGCCAATGAAGGAGATGGAATGGCCTGCACGGACTCTTGGAGAGGTGCGATGGCCGGAGTTGATCCCGGGGCGTGGGGGAAACAGATTTCCCCTTTAGAATGGCCTGGAAGGCCCGGAGCTGTTCAGAGGTAAGCTCCGTGTTGGCGAGGACGCCCAGTAAGGAAGAGATATCCTGTGGTAGGGACGTGTCCCCGGCAATAACCTGCACCTCATGTGAGGGGTCATGAGAAGGACCCGAGTCCATAGCATAGACTCGCGGGTCGGCTGTCAAACCACGACTAGGGTGGTTTTCCACAGAAGACTCGTGAGACATACTCACAGTTTTCCCAGAACGCAAAAACATACACTAGCAAGTAGGTAGCAGAGATTATCAAACAAGTGGATGCCTTTACGCCCTTTTTTGTGTTTTGATTTTGGTGATTTTTTTTGTGTTTTTAACGAGATCCGAAGTTCACACAAAATGGGGACCCTAGTTTATTTTTGTTTCACCGCCGTGTCAGCTAGGGTCCCTCGTCTCACCACGAATGAAATGACTAACTCCGGGGAACTTCAATGGTACAACCAGCCCAGTGAACGAAGAGGAGATTCTTCGATGTCGGGGACTTACGGAGGTCCCAGTGTAGGAGATTCTAGTCCGTTGAGAGGAATTCCCAAACGGAGAGTCCTTCCTTCACCGGGAAAGGGTGATCCTCAAAAAATGAAAAAAAGATAGAAAAGAGGAATGGATGTATGCAATGGAATGCTGACAGATATATGGAGTGGGAAAACAACAGAAATAACAGACATATAATAAACAAAGAACCAATCAAAACTAACGGTGCTGCCGTGAGCACAACGGGGGCGCGCTCGGGCGCGAAGGTGGAGAGGCACGGGTGGTGCCGAACTTGCAAGGGTAGCCGAAAGGAAGCAGTAGACGTCCCACCGTGATCGCCAATCTGTGAGCGACGTCACGCGGTTAGGGGAAGGGCGGAGAGGACGCGGAGCGCGCGTGGGCTCCTCTTTTCTTTCTTTTGGTGTTTGTTTGCTGCAACACAGAAATAAGAGAAGAGAGAGAAGGGGCCACCACGGGAGATTGCTCCGGCGGGGCGAGCGGGACAAGTGTGATATAGCAAAATATGGGGTTTAAACGGCCATAGCGGGAAGTGACTCGCCGCGGCCTCGGGGGGACGGGAATGGTGCAAAAATTAAATAACAAGAATTGAAACGGCTATTGGGGAAGTGACTCGCCGCGGCCTAGAGAATATGAGCAGATAATAAGATGACAAATATAGAGAGAATACAAAGAGCGGGAATTTAAACGGCCATTGGGGAAGTGACTCGCCGCGGCCTCGAGAACACAAACAGATAAGAATATAACGTATAAGAACGTGAATTTAAACGGCCATTGGGGAAGTGACTCGCCGCGGCCTCGAGAACACGAATAGATAAGAATATAACATATAAAAATGGGAATTTAAATGGCCATTGGGGAAGTGACTCGCCGCGGCCTCGAGAATATGAGCAGAATATAACAGAGTATAAAGAGAATATAAGAACGGAAATTTAAACGGCCATTGGGGAAGTGACTCGCCGCGGCCTCGAAAATAAGATGTGATCGCTAGGGGCCGAAAGACCCCAAAATAAGAAAGTGATCGCGCCTACCTCAAGAGCGGGAGATGGCGGGTTGCTTCTTCCTCTCCCTCCGGCCGGCCGACGGAGAGGGCTTTCCTCGGCTACCCTTACAAAATAACGACAAACAAATGACAAGTGGATTAGAAAGATGGAGGTGTAGTATTCAAATCCTTGCGATAAAACTAACGAAATGATAGCAAGACACACACCTGGTTGGTGTTATCTTTTAAACCCCTCTCGGACTCGAGTAGGAGGAAAATGAGATGATGGATGCAAGAAGTATAAAAGAAGAGGCGCCCTTATGAAGGGGGATAGAGGATGCGAGATGATGAATGCAAAAGAACTACGAAGAAAAAAGGGGAAGAAAAGGGTTATTGGATGAGCCGAGGGTGAAATCCGGCGGAGCTCCGGCAGCGTGGGGACGACGTGGAAGCGCGGTGGATGAAGACGACCTTCCTCTCGCGAGCGTGAGCACCCGAGAAGCCGGCAGAACCTCCACCTACAAAAGAACCCACGGGTTAGAAAATGACTCCGTAGCCTCTGGGCTCCGGCAGCCTATCGGATCACTTCTGAGCTCCCCCAGAACTGAGGGGGTGGGCCTCTATTTATAGAGCTCCGGAGGGTGGAGGCGTCCAGGACCCTGGACACCTCCATCAGGGCCAAAATAATATTTTATTCTATTTTTATTGATTTTTTTGGAATACTTTTGTGGAGGCGTCCAGGGTCCCGGACGCCTCAAGCAAGTCCACCGAAAACCGACGACGGCCGCACGCGGTTTGGCACAACGCGTGATTTTGTGAGCGGCGCCTCGTGATTCAGAAATGGGCGCGTCCAGCTGACCGGACGTCTCTATAATTTGGATTTTTTCACACACGACAAACCGCCGTTCGGTGGCCGGCGCCCGTGAGGGTTTTGATGGAGGCGTCCAGGGGCCTGGACGCCTCCAAAATTATATTATTTTTTTATTTTTATTTTATCTTTTATACCAGGGCTGGCATTTTGATTTTTTTATTTATTTTTATGGAGGCGTCCAGGGGTCTGGACGCCTCCATTAATATATATATATATTTAATTATTTTTTGTCTTTTTTATGCCAAGTGGCATTTTATAAATATTTATTATTATTAGTTTTTATGGAGGCGTCCAGGGGCCTGGACGCCTCCATTAAAATATATATATTTTATTTATTTTTGGGCCCTGAGAAAATAATAAAATAAATTAAAAAGATGGGGGCGTCTAGGGGCCTGGACGCCCCCATTAAGACCCACCCGGTGTTGACACCCGTTTTATACCCAATAAGTCGGGTCATCTCCTTATTTATTCAATATGGTGCTCCGAGTTGTTCACTCTTCATTGAATTTCTTTTAATCAGTTGAAGCCTGTTTTCTGGGTCTCAATTCCTGGATTAGACCTGGTTCCTGGTGGCACTTCGTTCAAAAGCTTGGCAATCCCTCCATTCTATTTTCTTGAAAATCAATGATAATAATGGTCTGGACTAGGCGCGTCATTTCATAATAACGCATGAATCCTAGGCCGTTACTCTTTGAAGAGTCCTAAGACTTAGGGCCTCGTTGTCCTTTGATAATAACGGTCTACTCTCTGGCCGTTGTTTACTTATGACGCCCTATGCCCTGGCTGTTACTTATTTGCAGAGTCCTATTGTTTAGATCTTCTTCCCATCGATCTTATCTTTTGGATAGGGTTGAAAATGACGGTCATGCCTTGGAGCGTTATTTCCAAGTGGCGGTCTATCGTAAGGCCGTTACTTCTTTCAGAGAGTCCTGACAGTTCAGGCCTTTTCTCTGCTACTCCGTGGACGAGATAGGGTTTTGGATTGGCATTATCTCCTTCAATTCTAATCCTCAGGACTTCTCGTTTGTTTCTTTGGACTCTTGTTGATTTTATCCTCAAGGATTTGCTAAGGATTATCCTCCTTTCTTGGCTGATTTATCTTCAACTCGACCTGAGAGTTTGAGGGAGTCTATAAATAGAACCCTTGATTTCATAACCCAAGAGAGGAAGGTTTGATTCACGACGAAGTGCTGCCGAATTCAGAAGTCATCTACATCCAGGAGGAGCTGCTTCCCACGTCCATCTTCCAAGTCAAGGGAGTATTTTGGGTTTTAGTTTGTCAAGATCATCATCATTGCATGCTCAAGTTTCCCTTGGTTTTATCAATCAAAAGCATTGTCCCTCCTCTTCCTCCACGTTTTTCACTGTTGCTAAGCATACACATATCCTCCTAAACTTAAAAAACGCCCAGAGGGGTTAAAAAACCAACAACTCCCCGGTAATCCCCTCTCCTTTTGATGTTCTTAAGCTTTTTAAGGATTGATGCTATACTTATGTTGAGGGCTAATTGAGGTTGTGTTGTTTTGCTTTCTACATCCTTGGCAGGTTTTACAGGATCACTAGCACGAGGCCCAAGCCTTCTAGCCGGCTGGAAGGGTTGGAGTTCAAAGAGTTCACATCTTTTCACTGCAGGTTATCTGACGGTCAGGTGCAGGAGCGTTATTTCTTCTGGCGGTCTATCGCACGACCGTTACTTCCAAGCGACGCACAGGGTTTGGACCGTTATTTGCAAGTTGATCTGCAGGCTTTCCTTGGTTTTCTCTCCCGTGGGCGGGTGTTTCATCCACCTATTTCCAAGGTATATTCGAGTCTTTGACTTGTGTTTACTTTGGTGGCGATCACGACTTTCCTTAGTGTTGGGCACTAGCTGTCTTTTTCATCAAATCTCTTTATTCTCCTTGATTGTTCCACCCCTAGCGGTGTGTTTTTATTTATCTTTGCTCCACGCCCCGGCGTGTGTTTTTTTTTTTTTCCCTTAGCGTAATTTGATTGAGATAGCGTGCCCATGCTAGAGTTAGATTTGATTGCCTAGGTTCATGTTCACATGTGCATAGGTTGAGCTGATCTTTGATAGTTTATTTATCATCTCGCCATATCATTTTTCAAAACCCTCACAATCAACAAAAAAAGAAAGAAGATAAGAAGAGATAGGTAAACAAACAATCAACAGATAATTTTTTGGCGATCACGGTGGGACTACTCGTGCCAATCGTGCTTCTGATTCCTGTTTAAACTTGCCATCATCTGTTTGTTCAGTTGTCTTTTGATCCCTTTGTTTTCCCCCCTTTTTCTGGTTTTTTGAAACATATGACGGCCCTGTCTCAGCGCGTTACAGTGTTCTGACGCGGGGACATCAGGCCGTCGCTTGTCTCTGTGGTGTGAGCTTTCACGGGTTTTCTGTTACTTTAGTTTGTTTTTGGTTCCCTGGCTCATACGACGGTCTGGAACCCCTGCGTTACATTATTTATGGCGGTCTGGTCTCTGACCGTTATTTGTCTCTGACGCAGTGGCCTTCGTCCGTCACTCTCCTGGCAGGTACGCATCCGAGGTGCAGTTATTTCCGCAGTTTTTGGCTGTGATTTATTGCTTGGGTGCTGCTTGATTTCTGCCATAATTCCATTCATATCTTCATATCATTATGTGCACTGTTGTTTGCTAGATTCTAGGCTAGACTTTGCATGCACTCCGGTGCACATAGGGTCATCCATCTTTTCATATATTAGACTGCATTTTCCTACCTTGTTGTGAGGACCTCTCGTCTCCATATTCCTTGGGGCCGACTAGGAAATCACAGCAGGGACCTCCATAAGTCCCCGCGAGCCGTGGATTCCCACACGGACGCCGGGCCGGTTGTACCTTTCCCCCCTTGTGTCTAGGGTTGCATAAGTGAAGGAGTGGTCACACTTAAAGTCAAGCCAAGTCCATATCCACCTCCTATTAGGAACCCATTTGGAGAGAGCACATATCAATCAATTCACTAAAGTTCCAAAGGAGAAACCATAAAGAAACTTTGTTTGCATCATCTTAAGCAACTTGGTTGGCTTTTGAGTGTCTTCATTCCCTATCACTTATATCTTGTTTGAATCACCTAGGTGCGGTTGCTCATTGTGTGTTTGTTGTGTTTGTTGTTTTGCATTTATCAAGGTTGTCCGTTGCATGTGGAGTTGTTTTCATTCGTCCGAATCATCTCCTCGAGTCGCTTCCTCCTTCACATTCTATTCCAATCCCCTCTTCGAATCTACCATGGCATCCTGCAATCCTCCTCGCTCCCAAGAGGATTCCCTTCCTCAAGGGCTCCTTGAGAACCCCCCGAGGGTTATTTCTTTCTCCGCTGGAGAGGGGACCGCCCCTCTCTCATCCTCCACTCCCATAGAAGGTGGTCAGGTCATCCCTTCTTTATCCACTCCTTCCGCGGGCTCTGTCCTCCATATGATGGCCCAGTTAGATCCGACCCAACTCCAGGTCCTCTATCAGGCCATGCAAGGGTCCAATCCTCCTCCCTCCGCTACCGTCCAGGGGCACTCTAATTCTTCCATTATTGGGCCGTCTGTTCAGCCCACCCCGATTGAGCTCACCCCGGTCCAGCCCCGGACCATCACCTTTGCTGGCATGGAGATGGGTCAATCCTCCAATCCGACCCATCAATCTTTTGATAAGGGGAAATCGCCTATCCCCTCTCTTCCGATGGATTATCACCCCTCTGCTCCGGCGGCTCCACAGGTCCTCGTGGGCCCATCCGATTTTTTGCCCCAACAGCATGGGGTGGCCCAATTTCACTCCAATCCGGGTCTACCTCAGGCCCAGTATCATTCTTACGGCCCCCCTAATTCCACTAGTTATCCTTCTGCTCCTTCCTATGGGCTCCCGCCCTCGGCAACCGCCATTCCTCCTGCTCACCAAATACAATCAACTCCCTTCACTGCCCCTGCTCCCTCTCGAGAGCAGGATTTGCTTAATAAGTGGGCCACCATGCAGCAACAGCTTGATTTTCTTCAGAAGAAGGTGGGCCCACAATCCTTGGCTGATATTCCCGTCCCAAGCTTCCAGAACATCCGTTTCCCTCCGCAGTCTGAGCTCCCCAACTACCGTAAGTATGATGGGAACAGCAATCCCTTCATCCATGTGAGGGATTTTCTGTATGAATCGGCGCAGTTCCAATATGATGATCGCCTTATGGCGTACCTATTCCGCCGATCATTGGATGGCGTTGCTCTGGAATGGTTTTATTCTCTGCCCCTAGAAGAGGCCGAGAGCTTCAAAGTGGTCAAGGACAAGTTTATTCAGCGGTTCAAGACCGGGTCGGCCCGGAATATTCATTCACAGATCTGGTGGCCGAGAAAATGAAGTCGGATGAGGAATTCGCAACTTATGCAGATAGATGGAGGCAGATGGCCGCCAGGGTGCCCGGCCATATTCCAGAGGAAGAAAAAGTTAAACTGCTAATTTCAAATGCTACGCCCACCTTCAAGAACATCCTGGCAATGAACGATATAGCCAATATGCATCAACTGTATAGCCGGGCGCGATTTATACAAACTCAGTTTAAGGACTCCCCTATCCATTCTCTTTTTGAAAACCAAAAGCCCAAGTACCATAAGAAACCACAGGGGCCGGTTACCGAAGGAGTCCAGACAAATGAGCAAGTACAAGTTGTTGCTTTTCCCTACCAAGCCGCACCATTCCGCTACAACCAAAGCCCCCGCAATCCGCAAAACTCCGCTCCGCAACACTTTCAAAACACTCCACAAAACCCTCCGCCTACCTTCACCATCCCGCAAAACACCTTCACCACACCACAACAACCACCACCATCACCGCAATACCATAACGTCCCTCCACCCGGCGGCTACAACAATAATAATCCCAACAGCAAGCGCCCGGCTCCCAGAAGAGCCCAGTATCCTCCATTGCCAGAGACACTTACCGACATATTCTCAGCGCTCATGGCAGTAAATGCAATTCAACTTCCTCCAGAAAGACTGTCTGGAACCCAGCTGTTGATCAAACTAAGTATTGCATGTTCCACCGGCAGCCGGGTCACACTATAGAAGGATGCTTTCACTTCCGAGATCTCGTGTACGACTTACACGAAGGACAGAGAATAGACTGGGCCGAGATGCATAGGGCCATTATGGAGATCAAAGAGAAGAGAAGGCAGCCGCAGGGGCAGCAAGTGCAGCAGCATCCAGCACCGCAGCCGCAGCAGCCGCCACAACAGCAGCCACCGCAGCAAGCACAAGATCTGGGCATCCATCAGAATCCGATGCCAAACCATCAACCCGCTCCTCCGCAGCAGCCGCCAGCACCGGCACAAGTTAATGTAGTCCAACCACCGGCCTCCAACGCCGGGTGGTCATTCGATGATGATGGCGCCGCACCACAGGTCATGGCCTTCCACCACAAACCTTCCTTCATCCTCCCTACACAACCAACACCCTCTCCGCTCATACCACAATTCACACCCGCTCCACCAAAACCGCTCACCATCCCGTCGTATCCTTCGCCAACCCCCATCACCGTCATCACACCACCATCCAATCTCGCACCTATCCTTACCCATCCATTCACCCTGCCTTCACCAGCATCCACGTCCATCACCACCCTACCACCCACCAATCCTTCACCTATCATCCGCGCATCCCCCATTAACTTCACCAACCCTCCGCCTTACCAAACTGCCTCCCCCACGCCACCTATTCCACTCATTCGCCCCGCAGGGCCCATCATACTATTCCCCGATGCCGCGGCAAATTGTGCTCTGAGGAGCGGGAAGATGTTCCATCGGAACTACGCCACTACTAGCGATCCCCAGTCTTCCCAACCGGTGGCCGAGCAAGAGGAAGCTGAACCATTACCGGGGACTCAATATGATTTACTGCATCATCTAGATCGGGTACCCGCCAAGATATCTGTGCTGGAGTTAATCAAAAGGTCCACTCTCCATCAAGATGCACTGAGGGATTTTTTGCAGAAGGTCATGGTTAGTGAAGACATGGCAGTCGACAGTCTACCAACGGCACTAGCCACTATCTCTAAAGGGCCGGCAATCACATTCTCTGAGACCGAGCTTGCACCTCCGGGGGCTCGGCAAATGCCGCTCTGCATAACAATTACTTTGAACAAAGTCGACGTTGAAGCAGCACTGGTCGACACTGGGGCCTCAATTAATGTCTGCCCCCTCAGCACTCTCCGAGCCTGCAATATATCTGAGGAGTTACTACGGTCTACCCCCACCACTATAGCAGCATACGACAACTCAAGGCGGGCATGTCACGGGGTAGTCACTATTCAGGCTGAGCTCGGGCCTCTTTCCATGGCTGTAGAATTCTATGTACTTGATATCGACCCTATGTTCAAGGCTATCTTGGGTCGTCCCTGGATCAACACACTTGGCGCCGTGCCCTCTACCGCGCACCAATGCATTAAATTCCCTTTTCAAGGGAGGGTCGTCAAAGTTAAAAGTTTATCCACGGTACAGTCAGTGAAGGCCATCTCTGAACAGATTCTTCCTACTCTCTGGCCAAGCAGTCGGCCTGTGCTATCAGTGCTAGACCTAAACTTTCCTTGGGCATACACTACTCCTAAGCCCGTCACTACCCCGATCAATGTCAAGGCAAAGCCGCAGATTCGAGATTCAAAGGGGTGGAACATTATACTGAAACTGGGCTATCAACCAGGGAGAGGCCTCGGTGCACAGCTGCAAGGGATGACCAAGCCCATACCAAAAGGAAGAAAAATGGGCAGACGAGGTCTCGGTTACAAGGAGACAGCATTATCAATGATGGGTGACTCTGGGCCGCTTACCTGGGATTACCGTCAGCATTTTGTCAGAGGGCCCCCACAGCCGGGCACGTTAGCTGCGAAGCCAGTCCAGTCAGAAATCGACACGGTTTGTCCAGTCGCCAGTCCACCCCCGTTGCCAAGGGGGCTAAATGACGATGTGATCGACTACAGCTGGGCCCTCCAGGGGCTGTTTTGTGAAAGAGGCGGCCAGAAGCCACAGAAGGATCAGCTTATGCAGTGGAGGCCGAAGAAGCGGCCTGGTGATGATTCAAAGAAAGAAGGGAGCTCGCTGATTTCTCTATCTCCCTCTCATTTTCAGCGCATGATCCAGCTAGGAGGGGTTTGTACCCCGTCCTCCTCCGATTATGATCAATCCATCCTTCAGTGATCCATTCCAGATTCCAATCAATCCTCCTGCTTATGGGCCTCGCTGCCCCATTAATCTGCCTGCTTTCCCCATCCCTCCGTTTTTTAACTCTCAAATCCACGAGATGTGGGATTCCTCCTCTTGTGATCTTTTCTTCAATTGCATCTTTCCTGAGCTGTTCCCTATGCAGCTCCCGCCTCCTCCGTCGTGCTGCGTGGTCTCCACTGATCTCCAAAAAAAAACGTCAAATTTGAAACGAAGATTTCAGTGGAAGATTATGCTATCCTGTCTCCATCCTCCTCGTCCCAGGGGCGCGAGTCCCCTGCTCCTTCCCTTCCATTAAGCTTCCTCTCTCCTAGGTCAGAGTTAGGGTCTAGCGAGTCTAGAGAAGTAGAGTCTGTTAGGTCTAAAGAAGTAGGGTCTTGTTCTAGGTCGTTCAACCCTTCCCCTCCCGAGCCGCGCTCGCTTGCGCATCCTTCCCGATCTATTCCTGATAGGTTCTTGCAAGATCTAGCTCAGCGGTGTCATGCTCTTTTGAAGTGCCCAGAATTCGTCGCCACGGCGATTGCGATTGAAGATGAAGAAGAAATAGAAGGGGTGTGGAGCGATGACGGATTAGGCGTCTATGAAGTGCTGGATGAGAAAGACCCAATTGATGAAGATAGCGATGTAGAGGACACTGCCGACTTATATGCAAAGGGACTGAAGAGATTCGACCAGCCGTCGACGGCAGTGGATGAACCTACAAAGGAAATCAACTTGGGAACAGAAGAAGATCCAAGGCCCATCAATATTTCAGCTAATCTCCCTCCACAGGTAGAAGAGGATCTAATTAAGGTACTGAGGGAGTATAGCGATTCTTTCGCCTGGTCTTATGAGGACATGCCAGGTCTTGACCCCTCCTTAGTGGAACACCGACTCGTGCTTAAACCAGGGGCAACACCTGTTAAACAAAGGTCGAGAAGATTTCACCCCCACATGGCCTTGCGGATTAAGGAAGAGGTCGACAAACTTTACAAGGCTAAGTTCGTCAGAGTAGTTTTATATCCTCAGTGGGTGGCAAACATAGTCCCTGTTCTCAAGAAGGATGGGAAAGTGCGCATATGCATTGATTTCAGGGACCTTAACAAAGCATGTCCTAAAGATGATTTCCCGCTGCCTCATATAGACGTCCTTGTTGATAACACCGCCGGGTATGAAGCTCTGTCGTTCATGGATGGGTACTCGGGCTATAATCAGATCCGTCTCGCTCCTGAAGATCAAGAGAAAACTTCCTTCACCACGCCCTGGGGCACATACTGCTATGTAGTTATGCCTTTTGGATTAAAGAACGCAGGCGCCACCTATCAAAGGGCGATGATGGCTATCTTCCACGACATGATGCACGTCTATATGGAAGCTTATGTGGATGACATTTTGGTGAAGTCAAGATCAAAAGAAGAACACCCCTCTATTTTGGCTAAAGTGCTGCAGAGAGCCAGGGAGTACAAGCTAAAGATGAATCCGAAGAAGTGCGTATTCGGAGTCTCCTCGGGGAAGCTGCTAGGTTTCATAGTGAGCAAACGGGGGATCCAGATTGATCCTAACAAAGCACAGGCCGTCATGGATATGCCTCCGCCGAAGAACATTACGGAACTTCGAGGACTGATTGGTAGATTGCAATTCATTAGAAGATTCATATCCCAGCATTCTCAAAGGTGCCGTCCGTTTTACGAATTGCTCAAGGCGGGGGTCAAGTTCGATGATCAAGATTGTCAAAGGCCTATGAGGACCTCAAGGAATATCTATCCAATCCCCCGGTTTTGCAACCTCCTGTCCCTGGGAAACCCCTGATCCTATACATCTCGGTCATTGAGGACTCCCTAGGGGCGGTTTTAGCACAAGTGGATGATGAAGGAAAAGAGCGGGCTGCGTACTATCTTTCTCGGTTGTTTAATCCAGCTGAATCCAGGTATACCGCTATGGAGAAGACTTGTGCCGCCTTAGTGTGGGTAGTTCAGAAGCTTAAACATTACTTTCTCGCCCACCCAGTTAGGCTGATCTCTAGAATGGACCCGATCCGTTATCTCTTAGAAAAGCCCGTTCTTTCTAGTAGGTTAGCTCGCTGGCAGAGCTTCCTCTCTCAATTCGATATCACCTTTGTCGTTCAGAAGGCAGTCAAAGGATATGCCATCGCTGAGCATCTTGCACATCTCCCTATTCCTCACACCGACTCTATTCAGGACGATTTCCCTGATGAGCATCTCTCTGTCCTTTCTCAGCATCCCTTCTGGTCTCTGCATTTTGATGGTGCGCTTAACTCACAGGGCCAAGGGATCGGTGCTGTCCTGCTTACTCCTGAGGGAGTAACCATCCCCTTCGCTTATCAACTTCGATTTCCTGCTACCAACAACATCGCTGAGTATGAGGCTCTCCTAGCCGGCTTGAAGCACGCCTACCTCTTAGGCGCGTGTTATTTAAACATCATAGGAGACTCTCAGCTCATCTTACGGCAAGTTCTATCCACTTACCGTACCCGTGACCCCAAGCTCAAACCCTATCAAGATTTGGTCACGCTCATCGCTAAGCGATTCCGCAAGCTAATCTATATCCATACTCCCCGTTCTCTGAACATTCTGGCGGATGCATTGGCATCTCTGGCCTCCTCCTTATCCTTCCCTCTCAGTCGTAGTACTGAGACCGTCGTCGTCCAGAGGATGGACGCACCCTCTCCCCAGGATCCTTGGTTCACCAACCTTAGGAAGTCTGCAGAAGTGAGAGCTGAAAAGGAAGATCTCGAGGAGGTATCATTGGCAGAACTAGAGGAGATGTTGGATGGAGAAGAATTGCCTTGGTACCATGAAATCGAGTTATTTTGCAAAGAAGGGGCATTCCCAGAAGGGGCAAGAGCTGAGCAGCGCAAAGCAATAAGAAGAGCCGCCGCAAGGTACACTATCATTGCAGGAGAACTGTACAGGCGCGCTACTAATGGAATGCTCATGAGATGCCTAGATGATGTGGAAGCTTGGAAAGTAGCAGAAGCAGCACATTCTAGCGAGTGTGGAGGTCATGTCAATGGCCAGGCTCTAGCAAAGAAGATCCTTAGGCAGGGCTACTATTGGCCCACTCTAGAGGAAGATTGCTCCCTCTATGTCCGGAGGTGCCTTAAATGCCAACTCCACGCTGATAAGATCCACTCTCCAGCTTCATCTCTTCATCCTATGACCGCTCCTTGGCCATTCTCTATGTGGGCTTTCGACGTCGTTGGCCCACTCGGTGATCCTAATTCTCAGATCAAGTAGAAATCCTTCATTCTCACAGCAACTGAGTACTTCACCAAATGGGCCGAAGCCGAGACGTACGCAGAGTTCAAAGCTACAACGGTGTGCCGCTTTATCATAAAGAATATCATCTCACGGTTCGGAGTGCCAAGCAGCATCATCACCGACAACGGACCCCAGTTCGTCTCCCGGGAGCTTAAAGACCTCTGTAAGAAGTTCATCATTCATCACCATATTACCCTCAAGGCAACGGTCAAGCCGAAGCCACTAATAAAACTCTTCTTAAAATCATTAAGAAAACATGCGAAGAACATAAGTTTTCTGATTGGCCTGAAAGATTGGTGGAAGCTCTGTGGGCTTACCGCACCTCCGTCCGCACCCCTACGGGACAAACTCCCTATTCTTTAACTTATGGGATGGAGGCGGTGCTCCCATATGAGATCTTAATCCCTTCTCTTAGAGTGCAGCTCGATAAGGAACTTAATCTCGATGAACGTCGAGAAGCGTTGCTGGTCCAGCTAGAACTCTTAGATGAGAAGAGGATGAATGCGGCCGATCACGTATCTGTTTATCAAAAGAGAGTTTCGCGTTATTTTCAAAAGAAGGTAATTGAACGAAAATTTTGCAAGGGTGAAATGGTTTTAAAACGTAAATTCATTCGGTCTGCAGGACCTAGGTCTAAATTGCAACCTAACTGGGAAGGGCCGTTCGTAATAAAAGAAGCTTATTCAGGGAATGCTTATCGTCTAATCAACGCGGAAGGTGAAGAGCTCTCTCACCCGTGGAATGGGTTGTATCTTAAGCGTTTCTTTCCTTAAAAATCTAAACCATGTGCTTTTCTGGCAATAAGAACTGCCTCCCTATCTTCAAAAGAGAGTCTTGAGTAAGGCAAACACACACTACACGATGCCCCGGTCGGGTTCCTTGCTTAAAAAGACACGGTTTTTCCTCGGCCATGCTTTGGGGGAAAGTCAAAGTCCCTGTACGTTTCATTCTTCGGCTGCATCCAGGGGCAAGGAGTAAATAAGAAGGAGACAACCGATCCAAACTCCCTACCGAGAAGAGGTCTCAAATAGGGGCAAGTCCGTTATGACCTGACTCCACAAGAAAGTAAAGAAAAGAAAAGCAAAGGAGTGCTCTTTACCATGAAATCAAAAGCATCATCTCAAGGTCTGTGAGTGAATTCTCAAAAGCTCCAAAAGGAAAAGAAATTAGGCATGACAAGAGTGGCAGTACAGTTCCCCGCGGGACGTTATGAGCCCGGTCGCATGCATGCCTAAGTGGACAAAGGTTCGATGACGGACATAAAAAGCCCCGGCACAACAGACCAAATCTCTAATAAGGTTGCACGGTGAGGGAATCAAGTTCTAAAAACTTCCATACCTGGCCTAAGCTTACCCCCCATATTCCTTTTTCTTTTTAGGACTGAGACGAGTACCCTAGGTATGGCTTTGGTAAAAACACCGTCACGATGATCAGGTCTCGGCCAGGGGTTGTCACACTAT
Source organism: Amorphophallus konjac (assembly GCA_022559845.1). Taxonomy (NCBI): domain Eukaryota; kingdom Viridiplantae; phylum Streptophyta; class Magnoliopsida; order Alismatales; family Araceae; genus Amorphophallus; species Amorphophallus konjac. The sequence continues at coordinate 303,426,242 of CM040119.1, forward strand.
TTGCACGTCGGTCTCGAGACTCAAGCTAAAAACAAGGGAGGTCTCGTGTTGCTAGAGAGGCACTTATGTTTCAAAATCCAAAAATATCGAATATATTTCAAAATCCAAAAAACATCAAATATGTTTCAAAATCCAAAAACATCAAATATGTTTCAAAATCTAAAAACAATCAAATATTTTCAAAATCCAAAAACATCAAATATTTCAAAAAATCCAAACAAATCAAATCTTTTCAAAAGCATTCAATACTTCCATCATCTGCATAACATGCATCGCATTTTCATTATGTTTTCCGCCTATTTAATAAGGCTCCACCCCTTGACCAAATATCAAGAAACGGTCATTATCTAACTTGCTTCAAGGCAAGGGGTTGAGTCTAAGAACAGATATAACTTGTTTTCATGTCTAAGTGTGTGCAGAATACAGGAACAAGCCCAAAAGTAGAAGCTCACAGCTATGCAGGTTCAGAGCGTGTAACGCGCTAGGATCGGACCGTTACAGTCATGTAACGGGCCCATCTAGGACCGTCAATTCCTTCAGGCGTGGGCCTTCTTCCTTTCAATTAAACCATCATCATGACGGTCTGGGAACATACCGCTACTTTGAATAACGGCCCAAGAGCCATCCGTCACCTCCTTCAGAGATTGAGTTCTTGTTACTTCCATTATGACGGCCTACTTCAGACCGTCGTTTCCAAATAACGGCCCAGAGTACATCCGTTACTCCCCCAGAAACTCTGATTATTCACATCAATCTAATCTTCCAAAGCACACAACTCAAGTTCTTTCAATTGAGGCAATCTCATCTCATTCAAGCAAGCTTAATAAAATGTAATTCATGATAAACCAAGTTCTGAGTGGCAATCTCATAACATCTTTCATAAACAAAGGAAAATCAAGGTACATTCAACTTCTTATCCGCAAGAGGGCGGATTCTTCTCAACTCTTTCAAGTAATCTCGGCGTGTTTCGTCATTCTCTTCAACTTCTGCTTGCCACGGACGCACCTTGCTGATCTCCCACATGGTCAGCGCGTTCCGAATCGCTCTTTCATCTTCCTCGGTCCCCATCTTCCTAGGTAGAAGGGGAGGGTAGTGTGATAGTGCAGAGACGCTGATTCGAGGTAACCCGATCTGAAGGTGGCATCGGTGCGGGTTGTAGATCGCCATGGTAGTGTTTCCAACCAGCTGGAGGTCCAGGCCTTGACGCCGCGGTATTTTAAGAAGAATGCTTCGAAGAACGCTTGGTCGCATAATGAACTTTTCGAGAGGCAAAGCATTGAAGAAGAGGCGCCATTCATCTCGCGTTTTCTTATCCGCCGTCCTGCATTCAACATGAGAAGAATATCCAAAAGCCCCTCCAATGAAGAAAAGGGGGTGGCCCCCGAAGATCCGGCTCGCCGAAGTTATATCTTCCTTGGGAAGGAATTTGGTTCTCACTCCTATCCAACACTCAAGGAGTATCATGGAACCGAACAAAGGCCCTCCAAGGCAAGCCGAGCTTAGTCCTTCATAGAGGTATGAGAGGACCGCTTGAGAAATAGACATACCCCGCCACAGTCCACTAATAATGCTAAGATTTTGGATATCTAAGAGGTGGTCGGTTGTGGAGAAAAGGAAGACCCCGCACAAGCAAACCGCCACCGCCTTGGCTATTGCTTCGTGTCTCTCCCACTTGTTTTTACAGTGAGACAATATCCATTATGCCATAGGGATCAAATGAATGTGGTGCGGGCTGATCATGGTCCGCACGTCCTTTGGGTTATGAATGAAGTCGCTTAAGATCAAGGACGGATCAATAGGTTCTATTGTATAGCAAACCCGATCCTCATCCCCCACCTTAGTCTTAGGAAGGGCTAGGTAGGTTTCTATCTCCTCCAATAGGACGGTTGCTTCAAAGGAGGGGAAGATGAAAGTATGAGTTTGTGGATGCCATAGTTCCACAAGGGCTGAAAGGCATGGCCAGTCTAAAGACAATTTTTGGAAGTTTTTGCCTAGAACCAAGAGGGGTTGGAGGTGCCATGCTTTGAGGATTGATACCACCTCTAAAGGGAGTGCCTTTACCATGGGAGCCACCCACTTCAGGTTGGAGTAACACCTTGGGCCAGGAAGAGGCTTGAAGAAGAAAAGAAGAAGGAAGGTTATGAAGAAAATTAAAGTGCAGCAAAAAATCTGAATTTTGGATGAAGTCATGCAAGCTTACCACCCTTTGGACATTAGAGCTTAGATGCTTGGGGATTGAGGATAGCCGTTGAAGCTCCCCATGTTCCCTCCTTGCAGCCTTAGGGCCGGTGTAGATCTTCTCTTCCATAGCCGCCATCTCGAAGCACCTCTTCATCTTGATTTCTGCTTGTTGGGGAGAATTCTTCAACCCTAGAACAGAGGTTTTTGTAAGCTGCGATTTTGGATAAGTTTCTCAAGTTGTTGGGGCTTTTTAAGGATAAGATTGGAGTTGGGAGGCTTTATCTGAAATTTGGATAAGTTCTAGCAAGAGATTAAGTGGCTGAACCTCGGACTCTAAGCTCTCACGGCCGAATCCGTTTTGGAAACGACCCAGACTCTGACGGTCTGTCGTAGGACCGTTACTTCACTCTGGCGCGCCTACCTTGGGCCGTCACTTTTTCTGTGGGTTAGGTTTTTCTTAAAACATGTTCTGTGGCTGTTTACGGTCTGGTCTCAGACCGTCTCATTTCAACGGACGAACCCTTATCCGTTATATCCTTCAAATCGCTCAAGTCTCTCTCTTCTGGGTTGAACTCCATGTAACGGTCAGGTTAGGACCGTCGTTTAGTTATGACGCGTCTCCTTCAGGCCGTCGCATTTTCTGCGAGTAATTTTAAAAAAACCATGTTCTGCCATGAACAACGGTCTGGTCTAGGACCGTTGTTTTCTTTTAACGCTCCTACCATGGGCCGCTATTTCCTCTGCAGCCCAGCTATCAGAATAAGATACTTCATGAATGACGGCCTAAGGTAGGCGCGTCGTTTGATTATGACGGTCCAAGACCAGACCGTCATTTCCTCTGCTACTAAATTCAGGCAGTTTGTCTATCCTTGGCCTAGACCTGGCGGTCTTTCACATCTGTACACCACACCTTCTCCACACAAGCATTCATTTCACATGCACATCCATCATGCGTACTTTCAATCACTCATTCGTGCATATCCATTCATACATCCACATAAAAAAGGTCAACAAAAATTTCATTTTCATAAAAAGGCATGTACAAGTGGTAAGAAAAGCATAAAAGTACATCATTCAGCCGGCTTATCCGTCGGGCCGCCCTCATCCTCTCCACCCTCGGGTTTCCTGGGTGGAGGTGCTATGGAAGCACTCTCCTCCTGCTGTCCTCTCTCCGCCCTCTCATTTCTCTGTTGGCCGGCGGAACTAACTAGGAAATCCCCAACCGAGCCACTAGGGGCAGCACTCCTATGAGCCCCGCTCTGGGAAGAACTCCGCTCTGGCGCCCGGCCTAGCATCCGGACCGTCTGCTCCATGGTCTGCAGCCTGATCTTCAGTGTGAAGATCTGGCGTCGCGTCTCCCATGCCTCGGTCTGGTAGCGATCAAGATCCGCGGTCCCAAGGCGAAGGTCCTTCACCTCGGCCTGCGCCCGTGCTAAATCTGCCTGAAGTCGCTCCATCTCCACGTCGTCCGCGTGACGAGGGGTCTCCGCTCTCAGTCGGGCTATCTCTGCCCGCACGAGCTCTGTCTCTACTCGAGCTCGATCAGTCTCGGCCCGGCTCCTCTCTACCTCTGCCCTCGCCTGGGTGGCCTCCGCCACTGCCACTGCCAGCTCTATCGCCTGTAGATTGCATTGCATTGCATATAGGTTAGTCATATAAATTTAATTAGCATAAGCATAATCATAAAGCATGTAAGTATCTTACCCGCTCCGCGAGGGTGGCCTCCGCCTCCTCGGCCCGGGCAACCGCCCGAGCAAAATCAGCATCTCGCCCAGCCCTGTCTCCCGCAGGCTACGAGGATGACGATGGGGCATCCGGTCCGGCTCGTTGAGCTCCCTCTGCCCGCTGCATTGTCGTAGCCAAAGCATTAGCATCATGCATATTCATAGTCATATCATGAGCATTTAGAATCTCACCAGGAGCTCCAGAGCAGTCCGGTACTCATCCCGCTGCAGGATGGTAGAGTGGAGTAGTCCCTCTAGCTCAGCTATCCGCCCCTCAGGATCGAGCTGCATGTAGAAAGCATGAGCCAGCATGTCACATCCGCATTTCATCATATAGAAAGAGTTTCTTAGTTTAGAATTGCATACCGGTCGTCAGGTACCTCGGTATACCCGGTCGCCGTAGTGTCGAGCGAAGGCCTTCAGGTAGGCCTCGTCGCTCTCGTCCCACTCTTTCACGGCCCTGCCTCGCTGCCTCCAGTCGAGGACGTACTTTGCCTTCCGGGCGCGCCAATCCACACTCCCACTGATGCCCCTCGCCGACTTGCCTGGGCGGTCATCGTTGCGGCATGAAAGGTCACCTCGGGCTGGTGAAGTCCCCGAGTCCACAAAATCAGCCGGTAGTGCAGAGGCTCGATGATGTGGAGGCAGTGCAACCAGACGTCTCGTCCCCGATACGATAGAGATGCCTCCACCCATGGCTGTCCTGTGTAGCCCTCACCGCGGTAAGGGGTCCACCTCACCTGCAGGCATTTAGATCCATTAGCATTCGCATAGCATGAGCACATATAGGCATATAAAGCATTTAAAGCATTTAAGTTCTGAGCTCACCGATGTGTGTGGGTAGGAGTCCAGGTCCTCCTGGATCATCCGGGTCTGTCTCAAGACCGATCCCGTATCCCTCGCCACCGACCATCGCCTCGCGATCGGTATCAGGCCCGGATGGAGTAATGCGCCTCTCCCAATGCCTGGGAGGTACATATAGCTCCAGATCTGCATTTAGGAATCAAGTCAGTTGCATAAATCATCAATTATAGCATACATCATGGCATAGCAGAAAGCACTTAAGCGCATTTTTACCTGTAGGAAGGGCGAGAAGCCTCCCAGCATCGTCAGTCGGTCCGTGGTACTCAACGAGTTGATCAGGAAGGCCAAGACCGCTGCTCCCCAGGCGTATTTCCTCACTCTGCTTAAATCCTCTATCAGCGGCAGCAGTCTGCAGCTGATGACATCTGCTCTGGTCGCGAACAGGAGCTTCCCGAACAGTAGCATCAAGAAGCGCCTCATCACTCGATCCCCCTCCTCTCCTGCCTCTGCCGCCACGCAAGGGCGCACCCGGTCTATCACTCTGCTTAGATGCTCCTCGGGCAGTTCTCCCACGGCAATCGCTGCCCCTCTCAGCCCCAAACTCTCCTGCAGCACCGATCTCGAGAGCTGGGATGAGGACTGGCCCGGCCGGATCAGGTCCAACCCCAGTAGCTGCTGCGCTATCTCCCGATAGTCGCCGTACGTCCACCCGGTCACTGCGGCGCCGTGGACTCTCAATCCTGTAATCCTCGCCATGTCTTCCAATGTGGGGATCATGTGGCCCCACGGGAAGATGAAAGCACGGCTGATCGGGTCCCACCTCTCGTGAAGTGCGTATAGCAGTGGCGTGTCCATCCGGATCACCTCGATGCTGAGCACCTCGGCGAATCCCATCTCGGCAAGTCTCTCCCTCTGGTAGTCGGGCAGTGCCTGGTACACCGCCCGAATCTGCAGCCATGAGATCCTCGATCTCCTCTTTCCCTGCATTGCACATTAGAGCACTAATTAGTCCATTCATATCATATAGACATTGCATAAACATTAAATATCGAAAGGGAAAACAAAAATTTGAAAATTGAAAACCCTAAAAAGAGTTTGGAACCCTGGCAGAAGTAACGGCCCTGGGATGGGGCGTTACTTGTCTCTGACGGCCTTATCCTGGAGCGTCAGAGAAGTGACGGTCGCTGGCGGGACCGTCACTTAGTCTGCCAGTGGGGAATTTCTCCCCTGCATCCCCATGATTTCCCACTTTGGCCAAATGGCCTACAAGTGTTCCTAGTGGGTTCATAGACCCATTTCTACCCTTATCCCCCACATGCATTCATAAATAAAAACATAAAAATCAAAAATTTAAAATTTAGGGCGGGAGGCTTGCCTCATGGTCGAGGACCTTCCTCTTCTTCTTCTCTGGTTCCTTGGGCTCCTCTGCACCCAAGGAAGCTTCGGTTGGTTCTTCCACGACCGTGGGGACCTCCTCTTCTTCCCTTGGCTCCCTTCCCCTCGGTTCTTCCTCCACGGACGGCGGAGTGGTCTCTCGTTCGAGCCGGCGGTGGAACCGCCTTATAGCCATCTTCTTTCCTCTCCCTCTCTTCTGAGGTGGTGGCTGCGGTGCCTCGTCGCCGGCCATTGGAAGGTGGAGGTGGAGATCGCCGGTGGGTTTTTTCTGGTTTGGTGTTTTGGGTGTTTGAACATGGAATGAGACCGAACGGCCGTTCGGTTTGTTTTTTTTGAAAACTCAAGAGAAGCGACGGTCTATCGTTAGACCGTCACATCATCCTGACGCTCCCCTCTAAGGCCGTCGCTTGTGATGAACTGTTTTATTGGAGAATTTGAACCGACTTGGTGTTGACGGACTAGGCGTAATCCGTCATTTTCATGTGACGCTCCTGAGTCAGGCCGTTATATGCTTGCAAGTTTCTTGATGAATGAATGGTCCAATTAATGCTTGAATATTCCTATTGTCTATCATGTTGTTCCTTATGGGTACTTTTTGCACAGACAATGGTTATGCCTAAAACTCTTATTTTGATGGATTATTGTTGGAACTATGAACAGAAGGCACGTTTCGCCGTCCGTCAAGCAGGTAAGTCAGGTATTGTATCTCGTTCCCTTATCCCTTAATGCATTACTATATGTTATCTATGATATATTATCTCGAGAACCGGCTGGTCATTCAGGTGTCCTGGGATCTGATGTTCCCCTTAAACAAAAATGATGATGATCTAAGTTCACATGAATAATCGTTGGACAGGCCGTTAGGTTGGAAAATTTAGGGATGATGGTTCTATCTTGCACGCCGTGGTTGCAGATAGTGTCTTGACTCTGGTTTCCCCAATCTAGCAATATTATTCTCGAGTATTTGATATTTTATCTTTCTTTGCATTTGCTTTAAAGATTTGTTTTTCTTTAGCCCAGCATGCATCATACGCATTCTTTGAGCATTCATGAGTTTCATTTCTTCAAGAGGTCTCATTGACGGTGAACAGCTGTGTTCTTGATCCTGGATAAGGAGAATTATTCCACTCCGAATTTGAAGGTTTCCTTCGATTTGCTCGCTTGATCTGGTTGACTGAAGATTCCTGTCTGGAGTTTAGTCTCTTTCCTTTCCGTTGCCTCCGGCGGCCAGCCATGTTTCCTTTCCTTAGTTAATTAAATCCTCCAGACTTGCATCCTTTGGTTAGCTATTTCCTTGTGATCAGTTTTGAAGTTTTTCCAAGAAATTCTTATCGCTTGTTGATGAAAAACGGGTGTCGTTTACCTTAACGCCCTCTTTTTGATCCACTCCGCTTCATTTCCGCTTCATCTCCATGTTCCATTTCACTTTCGCTTCACTTCCGAACGTTCCCCTGCAAAGAGGATGTTAAGGAGGGGCATCTGTTGACACCCGTTTTATACTCAATAAGTCAGGTCATCTCCTTATTTATTCAATATGGTGCTCCGAGTTGTTCACTCTTCATTGAATTTCTTTTAATCAGTTGAAGCCTATTTTCTGGGTCTCAATTCCTGGATTAGACCTGGTTCCTGGTGGCACTTCGTTCAAAAGCTTGGCAATCCCTCCATTCTATTTTCTTGAAAATCAATGATAATAATGGTCTGGACTAGGCGCGTCATTTCATAATAACGCATGAATCCTAGGTCGTTACTCTTTGAAGAGTCCTAAGACTTAGGGCCTCGTTGTCCTTTGATAATAACGGTCTACTCTCTGGCCGTTGTTTACTTATGACGCCCTATGCCCTGGCCGTTACTTATTTGCAGAGTCCTATTGTTTAGATCTTCTTCCCATCGATCTTATCCTTTGGATAAGGTTGAAAATGACGGTCATGCCTTGGAGCGTTATTTCCAAGTGGCGGTCTATCGTAAGGCCGTTACTTCTTTCAGAGAGTCCTGACAGTTCAGGCCTTTTCTCTGCTACTCCGTGGACGAGATAGGGTTTTGGATTGGCATTATCTCCTTCAATTCTAATCCTCAAGACTTCTCGTTTGTTTCTTTGGACTCTTGTTGATTTTATCCTCAAGGATTTGCTAAGGATTATCCTCCTTTCTTGGCTGATTTATCTTCAACTCGACCTGAGAGTTTGAGGGAGTCTATAAATAGAACCCTTGATTTCATAACCCAAGAGAGGAAGGTTTGATTCACGACGAAGTGCTGCCGAATTCAGAAGTCATCTACATCCAGGAGGAGCTGCTTCCCACGTCCATCTTCCAAGTCAAGGGAGTATTTTGGGTTTTAGTTTGTCAAGATCATCATCATTGCATGCTCAAGTTTCCCTTGGTTTTATCAATCAAAAGCATTGTCCCTCCTCTTCCTCCACGTTTTCACTGTTGCTAAGCATACACATATCCTCCTAAACTTAAAAAACGCCCAGAGGGGTTAAAAACCAACAACTCCCCGGTAATCCCCTCTCCTTTTGATGTTCTCAAGCTTTTTAGGGATTGATGCTATACTTATGTTGAGGGCTAATTGAGGTTGTGTTGTTTTACTTTCTACATCCTTGGCAGGTTTTACAGGATCACTAGCACGAGGCCCAAGCCTTCTAGCCGGCTGGAAGGGTTGGAGTTCAAAGAGTTCACATCTTTTCACTGCAGGTTATCTGACGGTCAGGTGCAGGAGCGTTATTTCTTTCTGGCGGTCTATCGAACGACCGTTACTTACAAGCGACGCACAGGGTTTGGACCGTTATTTGCAAGTTGATCTGCAGGCTTTCCTTGGTTTTTCTCTCGTGGGCGGGTGTTTCATCCACCTATTTCCAAGGTATATTCGAGTCTTTGACTTGTGTTTACTTTGGTGGCGATCACGACTTTCCTTAGTGTCGGGCACTAGCTGTCTTTTTCATCAAATCTCTTTATTCCCCTTGATTGTTCCACCCCTAGCGGTGTGTTTTTATTTATCTTTGCTCCACGCCCCGGCGTGTGTTTTTTTTTTGTTTTTTCCCTTAGCGTAATTTGATTGAGATAGCGTGCCCATGCTAGAGTTAGATTTGATTGCCTAGGTTCATGTTCACATGTGCATAGGTTGAGCTGATCTTTGATAGTTTATTTATCATCTCGCCATATCATTTTTCAAAACCCTCACAATCAACAAAAAAAGAAAGAAGATAAGAAGAGATAGGTAAACAAACAATCAACACCCGGGTCCTTAGATCAGGCGTCGGCGACCGCCCGGTAGACCCCCTTCTTGATTCCGGAACCTCCTGATGCGTCCGACTGGTGTTGATGCCGTCCGAATGCCGTGACGAGACGATTCCGGATGCCGAAAAAGGTAGAAGAAGACCCGAGAAAAGGAAGCACTCGAGTGATTCAAAATACGTAAGCCGTTGCGGGGCGTTATATAGTAATATGAGACTTTCTCAGGAGGCGTCAAGAATGGCGTGTCTACATTCGCTTGTTGCCATTTTGGGCTATTCCCTTGAAGACTCCCTTGTTTGGATTTCTATCCTCTTATCTCTATCCTTTTCCTTTGATTCACCATGGCTGTAGCACGTCCACATTGGCTGGTAATCGCTCTCCAATGGTGAAACCTACAGGTTTGTGACCTGGGGTACTTCCATCGCGTTGGAAGTTGATCGCTCTTTTTATCTCCTTCGTGCCCGCGTGCATACACCTTCTTTATCCAAACAATTGTTGCTTTCATTGAATCTTCCCGACATTGCTTCATCTCGAACTTTTGATTCAATTCTTATCAAGTGATATTGATTGCGTGTCCCATCACACCTTGGCATCTACTTTTCAGTTCGCTCTTACTCCATTCCATTACATTTCGTTCCATTCTATTTTATTCCATTCCGTGTCACTCCCTTACAAAACAGACGCCATGGCGGGGCAGCTGTAGACATGCTAGAATTGACATCACCTTGAGCACATCTCTTATCGCATTGCGATGCCCCAATCTGACCCTCAAATTGACTCATTTGAGTGGTTTTTCCACATTTTTCTAGATTATTCAGGTTTCCCGAGCTTTCTCACATGTTTTCCTATATTTCCAGATTTTTCTGTGATTTTTCTCTAATTTTTCGGGGCCTTTTTTAATTGGTGGATGCCCGGGTAGTCGCCATTTAATTGATCGCTGCCCAGAAGGGCGCCAATTCTTTTTAAGCTAATTTTCTGAGATTTTAAATTGGGGGATGCCCGGGTAGTCACCATTTAATCGGTGGCTGCCCAGAAGGGCGCTAAATTTTTTTAAGCTGATTTTCTGAGATTTTAAATTGGTGGCTGCCCAGAAGGGCACCAATTCTTTTTAAGCTGATTTTCTGAGATTTTAAATTGGTGGCTGCCCAGAAGGGCACCATTTAATTGGTGGCTGCCCAGAAGGGCGCCAATTCTTTTAAGCTGATTTTCGAAGATTTTAAATTGTTGGCTGCCCAGAGGACGCCAATTCTTTAATTGGTGGCTCCCCAGAGGGCCTCAATTCTTTTTTTCTGATTTTTCATAAGATTCTTAATTGGTGACACTCCGGAAGGTCGCCAATTCTTTAATTAGCGACCGTTCGGAAGGTCGCCAATTCTTTTCTTCATGTTTTGAGACAAAATTGGATTATTTTTGATTCTGTGACCGTATGGAAGGTCGCTATTTCATGAATGGGCGCCCGTGTGCAAAGTCGCCAATTCCCTTGCTATATTTTGAGTTTTTAACTCCGTCCGAAATTCGTATTAAATTCTAATTAGCGACCATCTCATGGTCGCCAATTCATTTCAAATTTTGAAAAGTCCGAATCCATCTAGAAATGCTTTGGAATTAGCGGCACTTCGCGCGGGCGCCCTTTTAAATAGCGACCATCTGTGTGGTCGCCAATTCTTTCAGAGATCCGAATTCTGACAGAACGTCCTTGTTTCTCTCTTTTGAGTCCCTTTTCACTTGGAAAAGGAGTTCTAAGGCTTTCTAATGTTGAAGGCACACATGGCCATGGTTTATCACCTTCCAAATCTTATTAAAACAGGATTTCCTAATTTCTATAGGATTTAACTCTAAATTTCAGCCCTATAAATATGACCCCTCTCTCCCTTGTGTTGAGGGCATCGATAACCAACCAAGGGGAGGTGCTGCCGATTTGAAGGCTCAAGGAGGAGTCTCCCATATGTTAAAGCTTCATCCTTTGGAGGCTTCTTCCCCATTGAAGATCTAAAGCCATGGAGAAAACTCATAAGCCAATTCTCTTCCCCATCTCTCTTTGTTCATTTCATGCATTTTAAGTAATTCATGCACCATGCTTCTATCTCTTTCTTCTATCTTTTCATCTCAAGATTGAGATCTCCATATTGTGCACTCTAGCACATTTCCTTTTGTGCAACACTTGTACCCTCCCATATTTTCTTTATCATATCATCATACCTTTACCTACCCTTTGCATAGGGGTTTAAGGGACAAACACCAATAAGGTGTGTTCACATCCATGTTCATATTTATATATCTTATTTGGATTTGATGTTACACATCTTGGTTTCTAATCCATATTTGTTTATTGGTGTTTTTTAATTTTGCAAGGGTAATCAACAAGTGAAACTCTCTTCATCGGCCGGCCGATAGAAAGAGAAAGATGAACACTCACAATCCCCCGCACTTTAAGGTATTTATTTCACGATCCCTCCATATTCCTTATTGTTATATCTTTGAGGCCCTCGCGTCTCTGGCGATCATGCTCCTATAGCATCCACGCATGCTCTTTTGATCCCTTTTCTATCCCTTCCCATGCTTTTCTTTTATTTTTTTTCCGTAAGTGGATTTCTTAAGATCTACAAATTAGCTGAACGTGTCACATAGGCTTTAAAAAAAGAAGAAATTAATTCTTTACAAAATAAAAGAATGGGGGGAATAAAGATGGAGATGATGATAAGATGATAAAAATAAAAGATGGGGAAGGGAACATGTGATGCTACTTAGGAGTGTGATCGTCAGAGGGGTTATCTCAAAAGAAGAGTGATCGCGAAAAATACCTTGTAAGCGGGGTGAGATGTGAGTCCAACTTTCTCCTTCTACCGGCCGGCCGATGAAGGGGGTTTTGTATTTTGATTACCCTTGAAAATAAGACAAGCAAAGACAATAAAAACCTGATTAGCCAAAGTGTGTAGTATCAATGCTCTATAAAAATCCTAATATGCAACAAGGGGCATGAACACACCTTGTGTGTTTGGTTTTAAAACCCCTTAAGAAAAAGTAAAAGGTGATGAGAATATGTATGAATGTAACTAAGAGAATATGATATGATATATAAAAGGCACTCTAGCAAGGTGCCAGAGATAATGCACGTGCGGGCTAAAGGAAAAGGTGAAAGAAAATTGAGAATAAGAGAAGAAATATATGTAGATGCTCCTTTTATGCTTGCTGCAGCAACAGAGAACGAGAAAGAAAGGTCAGCCGCGGTAGAAAACGTAGGAGAAAGGGAGATCAGCGGTTGTAGGAGAACCAAATGAAGGAGAGAGAGAGAACCCTTCTGCAGTGCGCACGAACGCCTGCAAACAAAGAAAACTCTCAAAGAAAAAACCTTTCTCTGAAGAAACTAATGCTATGTTAACTCTCTAAAAAAAGGGGAAGCCCCAGTCTGGCCAAAAGAGAGAGTATTTATAGGGCTTAAAACCTTATTCTAATAGGATTAGAACAAGGATAAAATCCCAGAACGTGGATATACTTCCTCAGAAGGATTTAGAGTCAAAATAGGGAAGGAAGGCCATGCAAAGGAAGTCGCAAGCGAGCTGGACACAGAAGTGAAATGGCGACCAAGTGATTGTCGTTACTTCAAAGGGCGACCTGGCAACGTTCGTTATTTCCTGGATAAAATATAGAGATAACAGACTTTCCATAATCAAAAATAGTAAATAACGCCTGCTTGGAAAGGCGTCCATTAATGAGCGCCCGCTCACAAAGGCGTTAATTCTTAGAATTTAAATTCGAATGGAAATCGTAAGAACCAGGAAATGGCGCCCGCGCGGACGACCGCCCTTTAAATTAAATAACGACACTCCATAAGGGCGTTCATTATATGGCGCCAAGAAGACAGCCGCGAATTTCAAATAAATCCAAAAAATGGAAATAAATACTGAAAAAATAGAAAAGGCTCATATTAAGTCAATAATGATGTCTGCTTTGGGGCATTACATTGTGACATGAAATTTACTCAACATAGAATCTATTTTGGCGTGTCTACAGCTATCCCGCCTTAGCATCTGCTTTACAAGGGAGTGAGACGGAATGAAGCGTAGTGAAAATGAAACAAGGTGAAAGTGTAACGAAGAGGAATGAAAGTGAAATGGACTGAAAAGTAGATGCCAAGGTGTGATGTGACACGCCTCTGACACTAAGTGTTGGAAATCTTTTCACGGTTCTAAATGAAATAACCTCGGATGATTACGAGAAAGTAGGAATCGACTGGATGAAAAAAACTAAGGTAACAAAAATGTGCTCGAGGGCACGAAGGAAAACACCATTGGAGAGCGATTACCAGCCAATGTGGACGTGCTGCAGCCAAGGTGGAGTTGCAGAAAAATAAAAGGAAGGGGATCGGAATCCAATCAAAAGGGTGCTTGCAAGGAAACAGCCTGAGCGGCTTCAAGGAGAACATGGTACTCGATTTAGAAGGGAATATCTCATGTCAACTCAAATCAAGAGAGAGCGGCCCTCATTACTGACTCAATATGAGGATTTTTAACATTCAGGCTCAATGTCCTACATGATGCATAATGGGCTAAAAGAAAAATTAAAACAAACTAAAATAGAAAATAATCAAGGATAATATTGTTAAACCATCCAGACTTAATCAGGAATCCAGTTCTCGAAGCCGACACTAAGCCGAAGCCTGTTTGTCCACGTATCAACTCAGAAAGTGGAACCGTCGTTCCAAGCCTTAGACAACCCAACGGCCTATCCATGTGATCAAGACTCCCCTGGAATTATCACTATTTTTTATAAAGGGGAACTCAAATTCCAGGTTCATCAGAACCACAAGGTCCTTGATATGCTATAATAGAGTAGGTAGCATGTAGTAAAAAATGCATACAGGAGGGATACAGAGGAAAGAGAAATGTCACCACGAGAACTCCGAGCACCTCGGCAGCCTGCGTACAGCCTGTTCTTTCTGTACTCAAAGATCATTAGCACCGTAAGAAATGATATGATAAAGAATTCATATAAGCTCATTTGGATGATAATATGCAAACCATCATAATTCACATGAAATGTAGAATCAGCATTATTCAAAGAAATGGCGACCGCGTGTGGGGGCGCTCAATCAAGAAATGGCGACAATGTGATGGGCACTATTTAAAGAAATAGCGGATATTGTAGGAGTCGCCAATTACTCGCGAATCCAGAAGCCCATGTTCTAATCGGAAACTGAAATGTTAAGCCCTTTCATGGTGGAATTGGAACTAAACCTGCGAACTGAAGCTTCCTCTCTATAAATAACACCCCAAGAGGTCTTCCTTTCATAATATAAAAGATCTAAAGACACCAAGGAAGGTCCAAAGGAAGATTGAAGTGCAGAAAAAAATAGGGGGAAACAGAGTTTTTTGAAGCTTGAACCATGTAGAACCTCTTGCAACGTCCATTGAAGAGATCAAGGAGCGGATTTGCAAGAATCACGAAGATAGAGGGGCACATAAGTGGAAGGATTGCAGCAAATCAAGTAAGTAATCAAGGAAAACTAGCCCTATTTCTCTTCATTCTACCCCAAATTCTAAGAGCATTCCATCTTCTCTTCTTCTTCTTATCCTTTTAAAGATTATCCACTTATTCCGGGGGCTAGGAGACTCACCAAAATTCAATGGCTCCCTTTACTACTCTCCAAAATCACCTTAGACATGAGATCCTATCTTTCCAAATGGCATCTCTTAGGCTTAGTAACCCATGCCAAACACTACAATGATATCCACTTTGATTGGGCCGCCATAGGAGCTCTCGTAGAAATATGGCACCCACACACCCACACCTTCCTATTCCCCACTTTCAAAGCCACTATCCTATTAGAAGAGGTGGAGGTGCTTCTAGGATTGAAAACTATGAAGCAAGGAGAGGAAGAGAAGATAGCAACCATGCAAGAACCGATAAGTGCCATAGAGATGCTAGCAAGCTTAATCCCAAGCCAAAAGATAATAGACCAAATAAGGGTCACAAAAGGGATAAACTTAATGAAGCTTGTGGCATGGGTGTACAAAGCATTGGGAAAGGAGAACAAAGAAGAAGAGATGGAGTTGATCATGAAGGCGATGGTGATTTGCCTTGCGGGAGCAATACTTTTCCCTTCGGCGGACGATTTCTTAGACGAGGAGCAATTGAGTGCTATATGTGGGATATGGGAAGGTAAAAGGATCGGGCCGGCGGTCCTAGCCTACCTCTATAGTGGGCTCACCTCGGCTTCTATGGGAAGGCCCCTATATGGGTCAATGTTTCTATTCACAAGTTGGGTAGACCTCCACTTTAAGTTTGATCCATGCGAGGAAGCCCAACAAGCTTCAAGGATTTTCTCTAAGAGCCCACTTCACTACATGATGGGGACATCACCTCCCATTGCATCCGGCATGGTCTAGTCATTTAATTTTGAGTCCTATGTAATTTTTATTTGAGTCATTTGATGTATTTTCCCTTTTAATTGAGTCATGTTCCTAGGTCTTGTGTTTATTTCCCTAAGTTTGAGTGTCATTAGGTTGTCTAGTTAGCTATTGGGCCCAATTCATTGGGCTTGGCCCAAGGGCTCCCCCTACCCCCTCGGTTATTTGTCATTGAGTCAATTGTCAGGGACTTTTGTAGAAATGTGAGTTTCCTATATATAGGACCCCATCCCCCCCATTTCAACTTAATGAATCAATGAATGAAAAACTTGCCATTTTAAGAGTTCAAGCTTCTTATCTAGTGGAGAGATTCCATTATTTGGGTGAAAAACCCTAGGGGAGAGATTCCCCACCCATCCCTCTCTTAGTTTATCTCTTTCACTCCCCTTTCTCTCTCCTCCACACCAAATTTCGAAATTCTTCTCTCTCCTCCCCTCCCAACCACCTCCACTCTCCCACCTACCCCATTAAAGGCCACTTCCCTTCCCCACACATCCCATTACTCCACCCCCTAGTCCCAAGAGAGCTTCCACCAATCCTAGCTCCACCCCCTACCCCCAACTACCCCACCCACTTTCCCAAGCACCCTTCCCACTACCCCAAGCACCCATTCCCTTCCCCAACACAACACCTCTCATCCCCAAGACCACCATTGAATACCCTTCATTAAGCAAAATTCAAACTCACCTTCCCTCCACTCACTTGTGCCCCCCTCACCTTCTCCTCTCCCCCACCCTCCCAAATTCATAGCTCCTCCTCCCACCACCTGTTAGACCCCCTTCCAGACCCCATTCTTCCCTTCCCCCACCTTAGAACACCCCCTCCTAGACCCCCTCACAGCCCGGGCTTTCCGCACACTCATCCACCCCCATTTCCCCTCCCATATACCCCATTCCCCCCATCATCTTCAACATACAGCTCTCAACCGAAGATCTATAGAAGAGCAGCAGCTTGCAGAGGTGACCACAGCTTCCTCCGGACGTTTCTGAAGGATCAAGAGCCATCGTTGGAAGCATCTCCCAGTATTCTTCGCAACGGCGGTGGTTTCATCCTCATCCGAGCTGTGTACTGCCCGGGAGCTCCGTTCTCCCACAACTGCGCAGAGCTACCCCGGCTGAGTATCAGAACCAGATTAGAAGCTCTGCCACGACGAACCTCAGAGGAATCAGCCCAAGAGCTCTTCTTCAAAGTTCTTCCTCCTCCTGTCTACTTTCAGAATCATGAAGTGGAGTTCCGTTCGGCATCCTGTGGCAGGAGTTATCCTTTTTCTCCCTCAGCTACGCGGCCCTGCTGCCCACAGTCTGCTTCGACCAGTCGCCATTGTTCTATGTCCCCTAATCTTCTCTGACATCAGTTGGCTTCCTTGTTAGTTTTGCTGCGAATAGGACTTGTCCACGATTCCAACGACTCTGACGGTGCTTGATTCCGAGTTCGGGAGCTATCGGGGTATTTTCTGCAACCAGCGGTTGGAAACCAGGGGCTAACTCTGCAGAGATCCTAATCCGGAGAGAAAGCTTCACCACGACAAATATAGGAGGAATCAGGCCACGAGCTCTTCTACAAAGTTCTTTCCCTTCATGTCTACTTTCAGAATCAAGAAGCGGAACTCCGTTCGGAATCTGGAAGCAGAAGTTACAAATTTTCTTCCTCAGGCGTGTGACTCTGCTTCCCACAGTCTACACCGACCCCCACTCACTGTTCTGGGTCCCCTGATCTTCTCCGGTATCTTTCGGGTTCCCCGTTAGTTCTGTTGCAAAGAAGACTCGTCCACGGTTCCAGCGGCTCTAGCGGGACCTGATTCGGAGTTCGGGAGTGGCTGAGGCAACCTCTTCTTCCTGCTATTAGTAACCAGTTGCTGTCAGTTCAAGAATCAGCGTCCCTGTTCGAGCTCCTGCCCAGGCCAGCAGCGACCCCAGAAGAATTCAGAAAAATTCAGAGGCACTCCAGTTCCAGTAACAAAGATTTTCCCACTAGTTTCGCCCTCGGAAAAATTCCTGATCACGTTCTGCAGCCACAGTACCGACTATCTGTCCATAATTACCGAGAGAAGGTAGATTCAGCATATTCACTTCATCATCGTTTTAGCCCTAGTTTTCCCCACTCCGCTTGGCCGGCTGAAGGCCCCTCCCTGCGTGGAGGTAGTTTTGATTGTAACTATCATCTTCCCTTCCCCACGATCTCCCCTTGCATGGGGTGTAGTGTTGTAATAGCTTAAACAGGTCAAGCTACCCCGGCACGGCGTGTGGGGAACCCACGCTTCCCCGCTCGCCCTCTTCTCCGAGCGGGACCGGTTTCTTCAAACCAGTCGAGTAAGTGCTCCAAACTTTGCTCTAATTTGTGCTTGTTCTTTCAATATTAGTTCATAACTCCGCTGGCCGTGAATGAGAGCCCGATCCTTAAGCTCTTGTGCTATAAGTGATCACCGTGGGAAAAGAGAGAAACCGATGCCTTTGGCACTTGGTCGGCCCCATTGTCTTGGGCTTCCACATCTATTGGGAATCAAGTCTTGGCCTTGCTGGCCCTCTACCAGCAAGGGCCCAACCCCTCAACCTCACCTTGGCATTGCCAAGTTACCCCGGGCTTGGGTGAGCGACGAGAGAGCGGCGGCCCAAATTGGCCCATTTAGATTACGAATGTGCTTGCTTGCTTAAGTCCAAGGTCGTGTCACATCAATTGGTATCAGAGCAAGTCATTGACTTGTGTCTATCAAGTCAAGTCCTAGGGCATGCTTGCATTGGAGTCATCATCAATCTGACCCTAGCATTGATTCCCCCGATCATCATGGCCACCTACTTAGCCTACTCACCACCCATGGACTTCATCCTAGATAGGGATATTACCTTTGACGGATCGCATTCTAGTGACTATCTTAGGTGGGAGGCTATCATAGAAAAGTACTTTGAAAAGACTTGGGTATATGGATGCGCGAGAGTTCGAAAGGCCAAGGGACGACTTCGGGGTCAAGCCAAGAGTAAGTGGGAACACATAGAGGGCTTAAGGAGGGTTAAAAACCAAGAACCTATTCACTCATGGGAAGAGATGAAGGTAGAACTTAGAAAGATCTATATCCCCAAACATTCCCACCCCTCCTACTCAAGCACCCCTAACCCGAGGAGCACTACCACTCCTCCATCCCCACCCGGCCAACTTGAGACCGACCTTTGGTCTCCACCCCCACCACCCCCAACAATTCATCTCTCAACCATCATAACAACACTTCGCGACCAAGTCTTCTCGCTTAAGACCCAAATAAACCAAACAACCACCTCTCCACCAAATCCCATGAGGATCCCCACACTCCAACCAAAACCTCCTTCCGCAAACCTATCTATCCAAACTCAATTGGCCCCCACTACCACCCCTCCACAACCAACCGATCCCAAGGGAAAGAGACCCCTAACCGACCCGGTTTCCCCAAAAAGGACCACCACTCACCCTATTCTCACCATTCAAACTCAAGTAGACCCCGTGTCCATCCCTCCACCTAGAACCATGACGGTCACCACCACCCAACCCAAATCCCATCACCCAACCCACCTTCCACTTCCAACCCCAATCCTATCCCAACCTAAGCCTCCAATACTTCCACTCCCAAACCCCACACTACCAATCCCAAACCAAGTTTCCCTTTACCCTCCACCCCGGGAGCACCACACACCAACCCTCATCACCCCAAAAGACCCTCTCACCTCCTTGGTAGAAGAACTCATACCCAATTCAATAGTTGAGGACACTCCAAACCCACTCCCCACCTTGGAGGAAACCCAAGTCCAAGTTGAGAAAGAAACATCACACGATGGTCCTCACCTTACATCACCCTCTCTAGTTGGGACCAAGATCATCTTAGGAGAACCCATTGTTAGTTGGCTAAAGGAGAGCCCAATTAGAGAGATCCGAGCCCATGTTTTCCCTCCCATAGAACAAGACCTTCCCTTAGTGCCCTTCTTCTCCTATCACCACAATCCAAGCATCCTATCAAGTGGAGACCTTAGAGGACCTTCTCAAGGGCATAGCATGGCAATTAGAGATGACTAGCATGTTGACCCCTATGGTAGAACAACCTAGGAGCCTTAGCCTCCTACACCTATGCATAGGGTCTATAACCTCGGTTTGCACCATTGGTTGCTACACTAGCGACCTCCTTCTATTCCTCCCTACACCCGATGAGCCCAACCTTCTCCTCGATTTAGAGCTTCTTATCTCGAGTAGAAAGTCAAGCCCTCCACTCATGGCTGACCCACTTGCCAAGAACATTGGCCCAACTATCATGGAGAAGGATGACTTAGCACCTTTTGAGGATCTTGAGGACATGGAGTTCCTCCCCCTAGGTAATCCATTTTATGATCCATATGATCCATTCCAATGGGAGTCAAGAGACTCGTGTGACCCAAACACTTTATCCACCACCCACCTTTCTCTAAACCAACACACAATGTTTGACCCAATTCACTCCATCTTAGACCCGGGTTACACCTTAGGAGCCATAACCTTGGACCATATATCCCTAGGTAATAAGGTGGTGCCCCACCCCATGATGACCACCCTCTTAGATCCATTCGATCCTTTCCAATGGGAGTTCAAAGGTTGTCCCACACCTATACACATGGAAGTCACTTTTGGGAAAAGTATGCATGTGTCTAGGCTTTCCACACCCCTTGGCATGAACACGATGTTGGGTCCATTCATTCATATCACCCACATGTCAAGTAGAAAGTATGAGTGGTCCATATTCGGATGTCATGGTCCACCTTCATTCATCATGGGTCTTAAGCATGTCAAAGGCATCTACGGATGTCTGGGTCCTCCTATATTTATCACCAATTTGCATGATAGGGCCACCTACGGGTGCCCCGGCCCACCTAGGCTAACCAAAGTCTACACTGCAACATTATACGATAGGTCTACTTTTGGTTGCCCAGGTCCACCCATCACCCCCGGAATGTCTGCATTCACAACATTGCATAAAGAGATCCGCAAGCACATTAGCAAGAAGAATGTGACTTATAAAAGGTGAGCCGACTCTCATCGACGTCACCAAAAATCCCATGAGGGTGCCTTTGTGATGGTAAGAACGGAGAGGCTCTCCCTGGGAGCCATCTTCAAATTGAGGCCACGTGGGGCTGGTCCCTTCCAGATCCTGAGGCGCATTAGTGCACATGCCTATGAGTTAGATTTCCCCGAGGAATATGGGGTAAGTCCCACATTCAGTGTCGCCGACCTAGTGCCATACAAGGGACCCACGGTGGTACCTAGTGAGGATATTGAGCCTATTCCCTCCGTTGAGAGAGCACCCACCCGTGAGGAGAGTCCACTAGCCAAGAGAGCCCAGCGTGAGCGCATTGAACGAATATTGGATGAACAGGTCACTACCACCAGGAGCAAAGTATACAAGCGCTATCTCGGCAGGTGGATGGATCGGTCTCGTTCGGAAGACTTGAGGGCAGTACCACTTCTACACCGTCCAAGGAGGGAAGGACACTTACTCGACGGAGTCGAGTTCTCCGCACCCCGGGAGTATGATGGGGACATCACCTCCCATTGCATCCGGCATGGTCTAGTCATTTAATTTTGAGTCCTATGTAATTTTTATTTGAGTCATTTGATGTATTTTCCCTTTTAATTGAGTCATGTTCCTAGGTCTTGTGTTTATTTCTCTAAGTTTGAGTGTCATTAGGTTGTCTAGTTAGCTATTGGGCCCAATTCATTGGGCTTGGCCCAAGGGCTCCCCCTACCCCCTCGGTTATTTGTCATTGAGTCAATTGTCAGGGACTTTTGTAGAAATGTGGGTTTCCTATATATAGGATCCCATCCCCCCCCCATTTCAACTTAATGAATCAATGAATGAAAAATTTGCCATTTTAAGAGTTCAAGCTTCTTATCTAGTGGAGAGATTCCATTATTTGGGTGAGAAACCCTAGGGGAGAGATTCGCCACCCATCCCTCTCTTAATTTCTCTCTTTCACTCCCCTTTCTCTCTCCTCCACATCAAATTTCCAAATTCTTCTCTCTCCACCCCTCCCAACCACCTCCACTCTCCCACCTACCCCATTAAAGGCCACTCCCCTTCCCCACACATCCCATTACTCCACCCCCTAGTCCCAAGAGAGCTTCCACCAATCCTAGCTCCACCCCCTACCCCCAACTACCCCACCCACTTTCCCAAGCACCCTTCCCACTACCCCAAGCACCCATTCCCTTCCCCAACACAACCCCTCCCATCCCAAGACCACCATTGAATACCCTTCATTAAGCAAAATTCAAACTCACCTTCCCTCCACTCACTTGTGCCCCCCTCACCTTCTCCTCTCCCCCACCCTCCCAAATTCGTAGCTCCTCCTCCCACCACCTGTTAGACCCCCTTCCAGACCCCATTCTTCCCTTCCCCCACCTTAGAACACCCCCTCCTAGACCCCCTCACAGCCCGGGCTTTCCCCACACTCATCCACCCCCATTTCCCTCCCATATACCCCATTCCCCCATCATCTTCAACATACAGCTCTCAACCGAAGATCTACATAAGAGCAGCAGCTTGTAGAGGCGACCACGGCTTCCTCCAGACGTTTCTGAAGGATCAAGAGCCATCGTTGGAAGCTTCTCCCAGTCTTCTTCGCAACGGCGGTGGTTTCATCCTCATCCGAGCTGTGTACTGCCCGGGAGCTCCGTTCTCCCACAACTGCACAGAGCTGCCCCGGCTGAGTATCAGAACAGGATTAGAAGCTCTGCCACGACGAACCTCAGAGGAATCAGCCCAAGAGCTATTCTGCAAAGTTCTTCTTCCTCCTGTCTACTTTCAGAATCATGAAGTGGAGTTCCGTTCGACATACTGTGGCAGGAGTTATCCTTTTTCTCCCTCAGCTATGCGGCCCTGCTGCCCACAGTCTACTTCGACCAATCACCATTGTTCTACGTCCCCTGATCTTCTCCGACATCGGTTGGCTTACCTGTTAGTTTTTCTGCGAAGAGGACTCGTCCACGATTCCAACGAGTCTGACGGTGCTCGATTCCGAGTTCTGGTGCTGTCGGGGCATCCTCTGCAACCAGCGGTTGGAAACCAGGGGCTAGCTCTGCAGAGATCCTAATCCAGAGAGAAAGCTTCACCACGACAAACCCCGGAGGAATCAGGCCACGAGATCTTCTAAAAAGTTCTTTCCCTTCCTATATACTTTCAGAATCAAGAAGCAGAACTCCGTTCGGAATTCGGAAACAGGAGTTACGAATTTTCTTCCTCAGGCGTGCGACTCTGCTTCCCACAGTCTACACCGACCCCCACTCACTGTTCTGGGTCCCCTGATCTTCTCCGGCATCTTTCGGCTTCCCCGTCAGTTCTGTTGCAAAGAAGACTCGTCCACGGTTCCAGCGGCTCTGGCGGGACCAGGGTCGGAGTTCGGGAGCGGCCGAGGCAACCTCTTCTTCCTACTATTAGTAACCAGTTGCTGTCAGTCTGAGAATCAGCGTCCCTGTTCGAGCTCTTGCCCAAGCCAGCAGTGACCCCAGAAGAATTCGAAAAAATTCAGAGGCACTCCAGTTCCAGTAACAAAGATTTTCCCACTGGTCTCGCCCTCGGCAAAATTCCTGATCACATTCTGCAGCCACAGTACCGACTGTCTATCCACAATTACCAAGAGAAGGTAGATTCAGCATATTCACTTCATCATCG
Organism: Amorphophallus konjac; assembly: GCA_022559845.1. Classification (NCBI taxonomy): domain Eukaryota; kingdom Viridiplantae; phylum Streptophyta; class Magnoliopsida; order Alismatales; family Araceae; genus Amorphophallus; species Amorphophallus konjac. Next base: position 303,449,640 of record CM040119.1, read on the forward strand.
TTTTAGCCCTAGTTTTCCCCACCCCGCTTGGCCTGCTGAAGCCCCCTCCCTGCGTGGAGGTAGTTTTGATTGTAACTATCATCTTCCCTTCCCCACGATCCCCCCCTTGCATGGGGTGTAGTGTTGTAATAGCTTAAACAGGTCAAGCTACCCCGGCGCGGCGTGTGGGGAACCCACGCTTCCCCGCTCGCCCTCGTCTCCGAGCGGGACCGGTTTCTTCAAACCGGTCGAGTAAGTGCTCCAAACTTTACTCTAATTTGTGCTTGTTCTTTCAATATTAGTTCATAACTCCGCTGGCCGTGAATGAGAGCCCGATCCTTAAGCTCTTGTGCTATAAGTGATCACCGTGGGAAAAGAGAGAAACTGGTGCCTTTGGCACTTGGTCGGCCCCATTGTATTGGGCTTCCACATCCATTGGGAATCAAGTCTTGGCCTTGCTGGCCCTCTACCAGCAAGGGCCCAACCCCTCAACCTCACCTTGGCATTGCCAAGTTACCCCGGGCTTGGGTGAGCGACGAGAGAGCGGCGGCCCAAATTGGCCCATTTAGATTGCGAATGTGCTTGCTTGCTTAAGTCCAAGGTCGTGTCACATCACTACATGACGGGCACTCTAGGATTGCAAGAGAGAGTTACCAACCTGGTACCCAAACTTAAGAAGCGGGTGGATTGGCACGAACATGTCAAGGTTATGGCACAAAACGCCTTCGCATGCGCACCGGGCTTCGTCAAGAAACAAGATCCTCATGCAAGACTCTCTTCCGGGGTGGAACTAAGGCTCATCGGTGCCACCGAGTTCGTGCTCCATAACTCACACCGGTGCCGCTCACAACTAGGACTTCCCCGCCATCACTTTGTAGAAGCTTCTCATCTCCCACCAATCAAGAAGAGGGAACTAAGCTCAAAGGGTGATGAATAAGAAGTCAAGACAATTCAAGCTTTGTGGCGGGTCAGCAAGCTTCACCGGCCCGTGGAACGAGTAGAGGAAGACAGAGATCAATGAAAAGCATATGTAATAGCTCTTAGGAACTTGATGCCCAAGGTGGCTCATTAAACATGTAATGAACCTTTTCCTTTCCATAAATAAAAGATCTTTCCTTGATTAAGCCAATGAAGGTGTCCAAAAAGATCAAAACTTCCAAAATCCTTCAATTCTGCCTTAAAAAATGAGGCTCTGTGAGAAATAGCGACTGCACCAGAGGTCGCTAATTCTTTAGGATGCACCCTTCACATAGTCGCCAATTCAATAAATCCTTCTTTTTACAAAAATATTGAAATTCCACAATTGGCGCCTTGCAGACAATCGCTCATTAATAAATGCACGCCCTCCCAAATGAGCGTTGATTCCTTAATTCCTTTTCTCAAATGTTTAGAAAATTCAATGGGTCCTCTAAACAACGCCTTCTCACACAGCCGCTCATTCACAAAATGGCGCTCACTTAAGCAGTCGCTGATTATAAAATCGTAATCATTAACACATCCCCTCATTATCTGACAGTTCACGAATGTCAACAGACACCTCAAATGGCAACCCTATGCATGGTCGCTCAATCATGGAATGACGCCTTGACAACAGTCGCAAACTAAATATTCCAAAATAATCAAAATTTAAACCATGGACGCCTCTGTACCCGGTCGCAGAATCCTGGATTGACGGCTTCCCTCCGGTCGCCAATTCTTTTAACTTACCGCCACTAACTCCGCCCGTTAAAACTCCTCCTCTCACCATTCTTTCATTCCTTTCCTTCTCTTCTTCATTTTCTACTACGCTTCCTACCACCGGCGACGACGACCACCGCAGCCCTCTTACTCCTTTCCCACACTACTCTCTCACTCTCTATTCTCATTTCCATGGCCTACGTTAGCAGCTCCGACGGTGCCGGGAAATGGCAACGCGTGATGGCCCTTGCCATCGTCAACCTCGACGATGAAGAAGACCACGCCGGCGAGGAGGAGCTTCCCCCTGCGACGGCCGAGGAGGCTCCAGGGGCGGAGCACGACCAAGACGAAGGAGGAGAAGAAGATGCAAATGGTGAAGACGAAGGTGGAGAAGGTGAAGACAGAGATGAAGATGGAGGAGACAACAACGGGGATGGTGAAGACAAGGAAGAAGATCCCGATCAACCGCCTCCTCCCCATCGGCCACTGCGGGGAGGACTGATGGAGCCCGAGCCCAGCAAGGTGAGTCCCAGTCCACGCCCCTCTTTTTTTTTGTAGAACACAAACCATAGCCATCGGGGTGGGGAGGAAAACACTATGGGAGACGCAGGAATTGACCACAGCACAAGCGGCGTCATTTCCTCAATATTTATTTTTTAAGACAAATGAATTTACAAATAGCATCAGAAAGACAGTCACAGATTCCTTTTTTAATTTTGAAAAATGAATAATATAGATAAATAGCGACCAAACACATGTCATTATTTTGAAACATTTTTTTTAATTACAGAAAAACACACATTTTTATTATTCTTTATATATAATATTATTATTTTTAGAACTAAAACAAAACTCGACAAAATAGCCCAGGAAATGGCATCCTGGCCATGGGCGACTTCTCAGGAAATAACGGCCACTACGTAATCGCCAATTAAAATAGTGATGATATTTTTTAATTAATTGGTTAATTATTGTTGGTCATTGACACATTTTTTGTTGTTGTTTTGTTGCAGGGGTTGATACGGACTCGTATTTCCTGGGTTCCGGTGAGAGCTACATATTATGGGCTGCCCGACTTCCAGAGGGCGAGAGTGGAGGCGATGGGGTTCGGACCCTTCCTCAGCATTGAGACGGTACGCCCTAATCTGATCCTTATTCAGGTGCTGAGGGAGAGATGGGACAGGGCTAGTCGGGCATTCCTGATGCCCTGGGGGCACATGGTGCCGAGTTTAGAGGATATAGCGAGGATCATGGGGCTGAGGGCAGATGGAGAGGCAGTAAGCGGGGTGACCCTCTCGGATTATGGAGAGCTAGCACAGAGATTGCTGGGCTTAGAGACCGTGGCTGATACCCCGAGGGATTGTAGGATAGTGCACCGCACTGAGCTGACGGGGGTTATGGGACTAGGAGACTCTCGACAGAGGTCAGGAGAGTCTTTGGGAAATTGGTCGAAGAGACTGATAGCAAGGGTTCGAGCTGCTTACTGTTAGGACCCAGCTCAGAGGGAGAGAGTGGACATGGACATGAGGAGGTTTCTGTTTCTGAAGCTCGTGAGCTTACTTTTGGGGACGGAGGGAGATGATCCATACATACATGCTTTGCTGATACACTTTGGCTATGCATGCTATGATGTTCATGGTTATACTTTCATGCTTTCATGCTTGAATTCTATCCATGCTATGGTTGCTTTGAATGCTTCATTGATTAATCATTGCTTTATGCTTCATTATATCTTGGCTGATGAATCATTGAGCGCAGGAAGAAGCTCTTGGTCCCACCGTCCGGACATCATCATCCGAGCCACACGGTGTTTGCATCTCAGTGCTTAGTCCCGCCATGCTCATTGTTATCACCATCTCCTCCCTGTATGCATTTTACTATATGATATCTATGCTATTAGATTATATCAAAGACCTTGTGACTTTGGTAAATCTGAAATTTGAGTTCCCCTTCATCAAAAATAATGATGATTCCAAAGAAATCTTAGTCATACGGATAGGCCGTTGAGCCATCCAAGACTGAGGACGATGGTTCCCTTCTATGAGTTGGTGCGTGGATAAACGGGCTTCGGTTTAGTATCATCTCACAGAATCGATTTCTTGACTCAGTCTTGACAGCTTACCAATATTGTCCTTGATTATCTTCTATTTTCATTTGTTTTATTTTTTCCTTTAAACTCAACATGCATTCATGTAGGCCTTTGAATCAACGTTTGGAAAATCTTCTAATAACTCATTTTGAAGGTCAATTGATCGTTAATTTTTAAGATATGAGATATTCCATGTCGAATTGTGTCCTCAGTTCGCTTGTTGCCATTTTGGGCTATTCCCTTGAAGACTCCCTTGTTTGGATTTCTATCCTCTTATTTCTATCCTTTTCCTTTGATCCACCTTGGCTGTAGTACGTCCACATTAGCTGGTAACCGCTCTCCAATGGTGAAACCTACAGGTTTGTGACCTGGGGTACTTCCACCGTGTTGGAAGTTGATCACTCTTTTTATCTCCTTCGTGGCCGCGTGCACACTCCTTCTTTATCCAAACAATTGTTGCTTTCATTGAATCTTCCCGAGATTGCTTCATCTCGAACTTTTGATTCAATTCTTATCAAGTGATGTTGATTGTGTGTCTCATCACACCTTGGCATCTACTTTTCAGTTCGCTCTTACTCCATTTCATTACATTTCGTTCCATTCCATTTCATTCCATTCCGTGTCACTCCCTTACAAAGCAGACGCCAAGGTGGGACAACTGTAGACACGCTAGAATTGACATCACCTTGAGCACATCTCTTATCGCATTGCGATGCCCCAATCTGACCCTCAAATTGACTCATTTGAATGGTTTTTCCTCATTTTTCTAGATTATTAAGCTTTCCCGAGCTTTCCCACATGTTTTCCTATTTTTTCAAATTTTTTTGGGATTTTTCTATAATTTTTTGGGGCCTTTTTTAATTGGTGGCTGTCCGGGTAGTCGCCATTTAATTGGTGGCTGCCCAGAAGGGCGCCAATTCTTTTTAAGCTGATTTTCTGAGATTTTAAATTGGTGGCTGCCCGAGTAGTCACCATTTAATTGGTGGCTGCCCAGAAGGGCGCCAATTTTTTTTAAACTGATTTTCTGAGATTTTAAATTAGTGGCTGCTCAAAAGGGCGCCATTTAATTGGTGGCTGCCCAGAAGGGCGCTAATTCTTTTTAAGCTGATTTTCTGAGATTTTAAATTGGTGATCGCCCAGAAGGGCGCCATTTAATTGGTGGCTGCCCAAAAGGGCGCCAATTCTTTTTAAGCTGATTTTCTGAGATTTTAAATTGATGGCGGCCCAAAGGGCTCCAATTCTTTAATTGGTGACTCCCCAGAGGGCGCCAATTCTTTTTTTCTAATTTTTCATAAGATTCTTAATTGGTGACACTCCGGAAGGTCGCTAATTCTTTAATTAGCGACCGTTCGGAAGGTCGCCAATTCTTTTCTTCACGTTTTGAGACAAAATCAGATTATTTTTTATTCTGCGATCGTATGGAAGGTCGCTATTTCATGAATGGGTGCCCGTGTGCAAAGCCGCCAATTCCGTTGCTATATTTTGAGTTTTTAACTCCGTCCAAAATTTGTATTAAATTCTAATTAGCGATCACCTCATGGTCGCCAATTCTTTTTAAATTTAGGTAAGTCCAAATCCATCTAGGAATGCTTTGGAATTAGCGGCACTTCGCGCGGGCGCCCTTTTAAATAGCCACCTATGGTCGCCAATTCTTTCAGAGATCTGAACTCCGACAGAACGTCATTGTTTCTCTCTTTTGAGCCCCTTTTCACTTGGGAAAGGAGTTCTAAGGCTTTCTAAAGTTGAAGGGACACATGGCCATAGTTTATCACCTTCCAAATCTAATAAAATAGGATTTCCTAATTCTATAGGATTTAACTCCGAATTTCAGCCCTGTAAATAGGACCCCTCTCTCCCTTGTGTTGAGGGCATCAATAATCAACCAAGGGGAGGTGCTGCCAGTTTGAAGGCTCAAGGAGGAGTCTCCCATATGTTAAAACTTCATCCTTTGGAGGCTTCTTCCCCATTGAAGATCTAAAGCCATGGAGAAAACTCATAAGCCAATTCTCTTCCCCATCTCTCTTTGTTCATTTCATGCATTTTAAGTAATTCATGCATCATGCTTCTATCTCTTTCTTCTATCTTTTCATCTCAAGATTGAGATCTCCATATTGTGCACTCTAGCACATTTCCTTTTGTGCAACACTTGTACTCTCCCATATTTTCTTTATCATATCATCATACCTTTACCTACCCTTTGCATAGGGGTTTAAGGGCCAAACACCAATAAGGTGTGTTCACATCCATGTTCATATTTATATATCTTATTTGGATTTGATGCTACACATCTTGGTTTTTAATCCATATTTGTTTATTGGTGTTTTTTAATTTTGCAAGGGTAGTCAACAAGAGAAACTCTCTTCATCGGCCAGCCGATAGAAAGAGAAAGGTGAACACTCACAATCCCCCGCACTTTAAGGTATTTATTTCGTGATCCCTCCATATTCTTTATTGTTATATCTTTGAGGCCCTCGCGTCTCTGGCAATCATGCTCCTATAGCATCCACGCATGCTCTTTTGATCCCTTTTCTATCCCTTCCCATGCTTTTCTTTTATTTTTTTTCCTTAAGTGGATTTCTTAAGATCTACAAATTGGCTGAACGTGTCACATAGACTTAAAAAAAGAAGAAATTAATTCTTTGTAAAATAAAAGAAACGTGGGAATAAAGACGGAGATGATGATAAGATGATAAAAATAAAGGATGGGGAAGGGAACATGTGATGCTACTTAAGAGTGTGATCGCCAGAGGGGTTACCTCAAAAGAAGAGTTATCGCGAAAAATACCTTGTAAGCGGGGTAAGATGTGAGTCCAACTTTCTCCTTCTATCAGCCGGCCGATGAAGGGGGTTTTGTATTTTGATTACCCTTGAAAATAAGACAAGCAAAGACAATAAAAACATGATTAGCCAAAGTGTGTAGTATCAATGCTCTATAAAAATCCCAATATGCAACAAGGGGCATGAACATACCTTGTGTGTTTGGTTTTAAAACCCCTTAAGAAAAAGTAAAATGTGGGGAGAATATGTATGAATGTAACTAAGCAAATATGATATGATATATAAAAGGCACTCTAGCAAGGTGCCAGAGATAATGCACATGCAGGCTAAAGGAAAAGGTGAAAGAAAATTGAGAATAAGAGAAGAAATATATGTAGATGCCCCTTTTATGCTTGCTCCAGCAACAGAGAACGAGAAAGAAAGGTCAACCGCGGCAGAAAACGCAGGAGAAAGGGAGATCAGCGGCTGCAGGAGAACCAAATGAAGGAGAGAGAGAGAACCCTTCTGCAGCACGCACGAACGCCTGCAAACAAAGAAAACTCTCAAAGAAAAAACCTTTCTCTGAAGAAACTAACGCTCTGTTAACTCTCTAAAAAAAGGGGAAGCCCCGGTCTGGCCAAAAGAGAGAGTATTTATAGGGCTTAAAACCTTATTCTAATAGGATTAGAACAAGGATAAAATCCCAGAACGTGGATATACTTCCTCAGAAGAATTTGGAGTCAAAATAGGGAAGGAAGGCCATGCAAAGGAAGTCGCAAGCGAGCTGGACACGGAAGTGAAATGGCGACCAAGTGACTATCGTTAATTCAAAGGGTGACCTGGCAATGGCCGTTATTACTTGGATAAAATATAGAGATAACGAACTTTCCATAATTAAAAATAGTAAATAACGCCTGCTTGGAAAGGCGTCCATTAATGAGCACTCGCTCACAAAGGCGTTAATTCTTAGAATTTAAATTCGAATGGAAATCGTAAGAACCAGAAAAATGGCACCCGCGCGGACGGCCGCCCTTTAAATTAAATAACGACACTCCATAAGGGCGTTCATTATATGGCGCCAAGAAGACAGACGTGAATTTCAAATAAATCCAAAAAATGGAAATAAATCCAGAAAAATTAGAAAAGGCTCATATTAAGTCAATAATGATGTCCGCTTTGAGGCATTACATTGTGACATGAAATTTACTCAACATAGCATCTATTTTGGCGTGTCTACAGTTGTCCCGCATTGGCGTCTGCTTTACAAGGGAGTGAGACGGAATGAAGCGTAGTTAAAATGAAACGAGGTGAAAGTGTAACGAAGAGGAATGAAAGTGAAATGGACTGAAAAGTAGATGCCAAGGTGTGATGTGACACGTCTCCGACACTAAGTGTTGGAAATCTTTTCACGGTTCTAAATCAAACAACCTCGGATGATTACGAGAAAGCAGGAATCGACTGGATGAAAAAAACTAAGGTAACAAAAATGTGCTCGAGGGCACGAAGGAAAACACCATTGGAGAGCGATTACCAGCTAATGTGGACATGCTGCAGCCAAGGTGGAGTTGCAGAAAAATAAAAGGAAGGGGATCGGAATCCAATCAAAAGGGTACTTGCAAGGAAATAGCATGTGCGGCTTCAAGGAGAACATGATACTCGATTTAGAAGGGAATATCTCATGTCAACTCAAATCAAGAGCGAGCGGCCCTCATTACTGACTCAATATGAGGATTTTTAACATTCAGGCTCAATGTCCTACATGATGCATGCTGGGCTAAAAGAAAAATTAAAAGAAACTAAAATAGAAAATAATCAAAGATGATATTGTTAAACCATCCAGACTTAACCAGGAATCCAGTTCTCGAAGCTGACACTAAGCCGAAGCCTATTTGTCCACGTATCAACTCAGAAAGTGGAACCATCGTTCCAAGTCTTAGACGACCCAATGGCATATCCGTGTGATCAAGACTCCCCTGGAATTATCACTATTTTTTATGAAGAGGAACTCAAATTCCAGGATCATCAGAACCACAAGGTCCTTGATATGCTATAATAGAGTAGGTAGCATGTAGTAAAAAATGCATACAGGAGGGATATAGAGGAAAGAGAAATGTCACCAGGAGAACTCCGAGTACCTCGGCAGTCTGCGTACAGCCTGTTCTTACTGTACTCAAAGATCATTAGCACCGCAAGAAATGATATGATAAAGAATTCATATAAGCTCATTTGGATGATAATATGCAAACCCTCATAATTCACATGAAATGTAGAATCAGCATTATTCAAAGAAATGGCGACCGCGTGAGGGGGCGCTCAATCAAGAAATGGCGACAATGTGATGGGCGCTATTTAAAGAAATAGCGGATACTGTAGGAGTCGCCAATTACTCATGATTCCAGAAGCCCGTGTTCTAACCAGAAACTGAAATGTTAAGCCCTTTCATGGTGGAATTATAACTAAACCTGTGAATTGAAGCTTCCTCTCTATAAATAACACCCCAAGAGGTCTTCCTTTCATCAAATAAAAGTTCTAAAGACTCCAAGGAAGGTCCAAAGGAAGATTGAAGTGTAGAAAAAAATAGGGGAAAATAGAGTTTTTTGAAGCTTGAACCATGCATGGAGAACCTCTTGCAACGTCCATTGAAGAGATCAAGGAGCGGATTTGCAAGAATCACGGAGATAGAGGGGCACATAAGTGGAAGGATTGCAGCAAATCAAGTAAGTAATCAAGGAAAACTAGCCCTATTTCTCTTCATTCTACCCCAAATTCTAATAGCATTCCATCTTCTCTTCTTCTTATTATCTTTTTCAAGATTATCCAATTATTCTGGGGGCTAGGAGACTCACCAAAATTCAATGGCTCCCTTTACTACTCTCCAAAATCACCTTAGACATGAGATCCTATCTTTCCAAATGGCATCTCTTAGGCTTAGTCACCCATGCCAAACACTACAATGATATCCACTTTGATTGAGCCGCCATAGGAGCTCTCGTAGAAATATGGCACCCATACACCCACACCTTCCTATTCCCCACTTTCGAAGCCACTATCCTATTAGAAGAGGTGGAGATGCTTCTAGGATTGAAAACTATGAAGCAAGGAGAGGAAGAGAAGATAGCAACCATGCAAGAACCGATAAGTGCCATAGAGATGCTAGCAAGCTTAATCCCAAGCCAAAAGATAATAGGCCAAATAAGGGTCACAAAAGGGATAAACTTAATGAAGCTTGTGGCATGGGTGTACAAAGCATTGGGAAAGGAGAACAAAGAGGAAGAGATGGAGTTGATCATGAAGGCGATGGTGATTTGCCTTGCGGGAGCAATACTTTTCCCTTCGGCGGATGATTTCTTGGAGGAGGAGCAATTGAGTGCTATATGCGGGATATGGGATGGTAAAAGGATCGGGCCGGCGGTCCTAGCCTACCTCTATAGTGGGCTCACCTCGGCTTCTATGGGAAGGCCCCTATATGGGTGAATGCTTCTATTCACAAGTTGGGTGGACCTCCACTTCAAGTTTGATCCATGCGGGGAAACCCAACAAGCTTCAAGGATTTTCTCTAAGAGCCCATTTCACTACATGACGGGCACTCTAGGATTGCAAGAGAGAGTTACCAACCTGGTACGCAAGCTTAAGAAGCGGGTGGATTGGCGCGAACATCTCAAGGTTATGCCACAAACGCCTTCACATGCGCACCGGGATTCCTTAATACACAAGATCTCCATGCAAGACTCTCTTCCGGGGTGGAACTAAGGCTCATTGGCGCCACCGAGTTTGTGCTCTATAACTCACACCGGTGCCTCTTACAACTCGGTCTTCCCCGCCATCACTTTGAAGAAGCTTCTCATCTCCCACCAATCAAGAAGAGGGAACTAAGCTCAAAGGGTGATGAATAAGAAGTCAAGACAATTGAAGCTTTGTGGTGGGTCAGCAAGCTTCATCGGCTCGTGGAATGAGTAGAGGAAGACCGAGATCAATGGAAAGCATATGTAATAGCTCTTAGGAACTTGAGGCCCAAAGTGGCTCATTAAACATGTAATGAACCTTTTCCTTTCAATAAATAAAAGATCTTGTTAGGGTGCTAGGCTCGGATACAGAGGGGGGGTGAATGTATCCCTCCAGAAAATATAGCCCAAATTAAAACTCTAAAGCTCAAATATGCGGAATAAAGACTAATGAGCTTTCCAAGATGAAATGATAAGGCAACAAATGAACAAACAGTTGGACTGCACCAATGTAGCCACCTGAACAACCAGAAATGAAGGCAGAGCTAAACAACCCAAACACACTTAGTAGAATATAATGCTCAAAAATAACTCTCTAGATAATGCAACTAGCCAAGCATGCACAACCTGTGAATGGGAGGTAGAAGATATGGAGCTAACGCAAGGCAAACCACTGCACAAATAATTTTAAGGTGGTTCGGTTCTCCAGACCTACATCCACCCCTCACTCCAACCGGAGTGAGGCTTCACTAGCCAATGCTAGAACCAAGCAGACTCAGTCTGCGAACAGTTGCTGCCACACAGCTTGACCAGGGGAACAGTCTCCCCTCTTCCTCCCAACCGGAGAGACACCCCAAGTGACTCCCAGCCACTTGGAAACCAGAGACCGAAGTCTCTCTTCCTCCAGACAAGGAGGGAACCCGCTAGTGACTCCCAGTCACCAGCAACCAGAGGTCGCAGACCTCTCTTCCTCCAACCGGAGGGACCCCTGGACTTGCAAGCCACAAGCCCAGAATCGGAGACAAGTCTCCCTTCTCCTGAATCCATAGGAGGAACCCGATCCCCAGCAGGGCAATCGGAAGAACAAGACTAACCAAAGAAACAAAAGAAAAAATACAGAAACATAAAAAACACAGCAACAAAAGCTGGAAATGAAACACAAGAGATGTGGCTCTCAATGAGATAGTCGTTCTGGATTTGATCCACGAACAAACTGAACTGATCTGCAATAGACTCTCTCCTCCTCTTCTTTTCTTCCTCTTCTTTCTGCTTCTCTTTCTTCTCTCTTTCTTCTCACTTCTCACGAGCACTATCTCTCTCTTTTCCTTCTTCTGCTCTCACTCTCACTTTCTTCTCTGCTCTCTTCTTTTCTTTCTTTTCTTCACTGGATCAAACTTACAGCACTTCTCCTTTTCTGCTATTACTCTCAAGGCTTCCATCAGTCTTCATCTGTTGGATGAAGGCTTCCTTTAATAAGCAGCAGTAGCTAGGGCGTGAGCTTCCCACGCCTTCCATCCAGAAGATTCCTCCTCGGATCACGTGCTCAGCACCCACCTCGGATCACGTGTCAGGTGCCAGCTTCGGGTCACGTGCCCATTCATCAGTACGCTCAGCAACTGGAGTTGAGGTGGCGTCAACACACTTGCTCCAAAGGGTTGACTCAGCCTTCAAAGACATTCGACCAGCAAAACTCAAGTCTGCTGCATTGACTCCATCAGCCTGCTGCGTTGACGCATCGGTGATCCAGTGATCAAGTCTTCAGCAGATGGGCGTGCTGCATCGACGCTCTCAATCAATGGCGTTAATGCAGTGAGGCATTCCAGTAAGCCATTAGCTTCGTCTCTTTAGCTGATGCGTCGACGCTGCTCAATTGTGGCGTTGACGCAGTGGAATCGCCTGTGAAAGTCTCTACTTCTTTAACTGTTGCGTCGACGCTGCTTGCTTGTGGCGTTGACGCAGTGGAAGATATCGTGAAGGCTTCGTCAACTGATGCGTGGACGCTTTAAGCTCCCAGCGTCGACCATGTTCCCTTCAGCAACAAGAATGAAGTCATAAGAACTAAGTATGTACATTGTAGTGTATATACTTCGAAAGAAACAGTCCAATGTATATACTTCAAGAACTCTAGACAACAGACGCTGTACAGACTTCAGATGCTACAGTCCAATGTATGGACTTTGACGAAGTGAAGCAGTGTATAGACTTTGAATCAAACCGATGTATAGACTTGAATGGGCATGGAGTGTATAGACTTGAAGTCTGAAGACGATGTATAGACTTGGTGAACACTGCAACATCAATCGGATGTATAGAGTTGGTGAAATGAAGTCCAGTGTACAGACTTGCAGATACGAAGCCAATGTACAGACTTAGAAGGATTTGAACGGGAGAGTGTATAGACTTGGTTCCTGTAGCAGTGTATAGACTTTAAGTGTAGCTAAAGCTTCGAGCGTAGGAATTGGCCAGAATGTAGAGACTTTCAATGAGGGAGCATTGTGTAGACTTGGGAAGTCTGAGCCAGTGTACAGACTTTGCAAGAGTGAGACGATGCAAGAGACGCTGAAGGACCGATGTACAGACTTTATCAACACAAACAGGCTGCACAGTCCACTGTATAGACTTGATGATATGAACTGAGGGGTCGACCCATCAGCACAAGGGGTCGACGCACCACAGACCAGACCAATGAATAAATGTAGCAAAGTTAAAGAGGCACCAAGCGTCAACGCATTGCCCAAGCAGCGTGGACGCAGCAGATCAAATATTTCTTACTGCTACCTCTGAAGTGCCTTGGCAGCATCGACGCTGTAGTTCGATGGGTCGACGCTGTAGTATCAAACTGCAGTCTTAAGAGCAACAGTAACATGACTGAACATAATCAAATATGCAATGCCATATCATAACTTATGAAGAACTGTATTATGATCAGAAAGTGAATAATAGCATGATGACTCAGACAGCAAGATGACTCACAGTGAATAACTCACCTCAAAGACCAATCATTAAAACCACCATTAAAACCATCATCAAAATCACATGGGCACAACAATCTCCCCCTTTTTTATGATGGCAACACTACACAGTGAGTCAATCTGATGACTCAAACTATTCTCCCCCTTTGACTTCATCAAAAAGAAAATAGTTTGAGAAATTAAAGCATGTATAAAAAATCAGTCAATTCCTCCCTCTTGCTAGAACAAAATTCTCCCCCTTTAAGAGTTTCAGCAAGAACATGAATTAGAGATGATCAAAAGGAACCTGCATGCAATGATTGAATGATATTCTCCCCCTTTGGTATAATCAAAATAAACCATGGGAAGGGGTATGAATGTAAATGTAGATACCAGAAATATGAATGCAAGAGCACAATTCTTCTCCTTCTATGCAGCATGATGCATATGACAAGGAGGCTCCCCCTCAATGAATGAAACCTTATGAAATGAATGAGAAGGAGACCATAGTGGCAAACAAGGAGAAGTTCAGGTCAATGAGCAGAAGAGGTTCAATTAGCAGATTTTTAAAGAAGCTCCAATCTCAGAAAATTCAGTCAGATTTTCAGAGAGATATCAATCTCATAAATCCAAAACATAAGTTTTCAAAGTCTTCCATTATAAGGGCTTATGAATGAGCTTTATTGAACAGCATGATTTAAACATGATGTATACAGAGTTTATCAATAAAATTCTGTATTGATATCTAAAACCATGTTTTAATAAAAATGAACCAAGCCCTCATATTTATCTTGATAAATCTCCCTTTCTCTTACACAATCAAATTTATTGACTTCTTTCGGAATTACATGCATCAGTATTGAAATCAAGCAATTATGAAGTCATATGATTTTGTCTAGGGTTGTAGCAATTTGATTTGAGCATCAATATTCAGATATTTCAATTCGTTCGACAATTTTTTTCATGCTACAAATTTTACGAGCACTCTAGTTCAGTGCACACCTTGTAACTAGAGGATATACCTTGATCAGAGGCCAATATCCCTAAGCACTTAGTGTGACTAACTGTCATGCTTTATATGAACAGAGATAGCATTTACACATCATGACACACTACAAATCATTTCTTGATGAGTGAGTTGTATTTCTCAGTGTGCATGCCATTGCTCTGCCTAAATTTTCAATGAATTTTATTCTGCAGAGTTGACTAAGACACCTCATGACACAGTCCTTTGGACATGGTTTCTCAGTGACCAAAGTCATTGCTCTGACAACAATTACCCTTTAGACAATTCAGACAAATTCCTTTGCTTCAAGTCAATAATAATTTCATGTACTTAACCAATTAAAGCCATGCATTCAATAATGCAGATTTCAAGAGATTTTACAAGACACAGCATGAAACAGATGGTTAAGGTTTATTAAACATGCTTCAGATATTTTTAAGAGATTTTAAAGCCAAACTCATTGAATACATTAAACTTAAACCACATGAGTTATTTCAGTCATTCATAAAAATGTATAATAGAAGATTTCTAGTTCAAGAATTTTTCAGATTTATGATTGAGATAGTCTCATTGAAATCTTCATGACAGACTGATAGATTTCTGAAGCCAAATGATACCAATTGATAGGAGAGATTTTGAAGCTTAGTGTTTTCTGAATATGATCAAGGTTTGTCAACAAAAATGATAAGAAGGGATATGCAATGAATTCTGACAAATGTATGCATTTGACAACCTATATGCAATGCATTGACTCCCCCTGACAACATGCATTCAGACAATCTTTTTGGCATTTTCAGTTTAAGGAAATGCAATGCACTAGATGAAACTAAGAACATGATATGCAAGAATACATCAAACCAGATATGCAATGAGTTTCAAAATGGGAAATGCAGAGAGATTACCTGAAAAGTTCAGAAGGGGTTTTTCATTCTTGAGTGCCTTGGATCATTACCCCTTTTATTCCAGTCCCAAGGCACACCTGCATAGCAATGTTATTTTGCACAAACAGGTACCCAAGAAGTCTTGGGTCCTGACATGAGAGTATCACTTCTAGCAGGTTTTCTCAGCAATTTTCGTGCATGAAGGTCATCAGATTTCATCAAATAGCAATTATACATTGAATGACCAATTTGTCCACAGTGAAGGCATGAATTAACAGATTTCAAATTAGATTTATGCACATTCTTATAGACATGATACCAATTGTTAGCATGAAATCCATGCGCATATGCATGAAACTTTTTGTCGTTGACAGAATTAAAATTCTGTTTACTAAGACTGGCCAGCCAACATTCAGCAGCTCTATGGCCTGGCTTCTCACAGTGATAGCATGCAGGAGACTTTCTGTTAATGGCAGGAAATTTAACAGTTTTAGAATTTAATTTTCTACCCTGAGCATGCCAACAATCAATTACCCTGTGGCCATGCTTTCCACAGTGAGAGCATTTGAGAGAATTTCTTTTAAAGGAGCCTGACCAGCATTCAGAGGTCTTGTGACCAATTTTGTTGCAGTTAAAATAGATGATGTGCTGGTTCACTGAAACAGGTTTGTTTTTATTAGGAACATGTTGGTTTGCAGAGAATTTAGCATGATATGGATAAAAGGTTTTCTTACCACTTGCAAACCAGCAATGAGCAATTGAGTGTCCTAATTTCCCACAATTTGAACATGTGACACTCCTTTTCTGAGGGACAGGGAACTTGACCTGCGAATTCCTACCATCCATTTTTCTAGCTTTCAGATCATCTGATTTCATCAATCTACATTCATGCATCAAATGGCCAGGTTTATGACAGTAATGACATATCATTTTCTTTTTGGATGCATGTGAATGTGTGAGTACTGTGATCAATATGCACTGATGAACCTTTTCATTTATTTTCTGATTCACAGTCCTTTTCTGATTTTTATCCTGTTTTCCTGTTTTCTTAGCCTTGTACTGAGGTGGAGATAAGGTAGAAGGCTTTTCCTGTTCAGAAATTTTAATGAAAATAGTTTTCAGCTTGGATCCATCAACCTTTTTCAACTTTTCAGTTTATTTTTAGGTTCTCTGAACAGTAGACTGAGAAACAGGTGACTTTTGAGAAGTATGAGAATTAGAGCTAGCAACAAAAGATGTACGAATTTTATTTTCAAAATTCTTTTTATTTACAGGATTATAACCTAACCCCTCCTTCTGAAAATTGACTTTTACTCCCAGTAGTTTGTTCAGATTATCTTACCCACTAACAAACTTTGACAGAGAGTTCTTTAAGTCTTGGATTTCATTTTCTAAAGAGGTGATTTGTAACTCATAACTGGCAATCTCTTGCTCACTGTAATTCACACACTCAGTTAACACATTGTTAGCAGTTTTGTATCTTTCAACTTCCTATTCCATATTGCTCAGTTTTTCAGGAACTTCAACACACACCATTTTTCCTTTTTCAAAGGTTAGAAGTCTCTCAGACATCGCACTGTTTAACCGCTTCAATTTTTCAATTTCTTCTTTAAGCTTATCATTTTGAACCAATTCATTTATTAGAAGCTGGTCTTCTGAATTGACTTCATACTTTCTTTCATTTTCAATTTGCTTCATTTCTCTTTGTTGTATTTCAAAATCTTTCTGTAACTCTATGTTTACAGATTTGATGGCTTCAAATTTCTCGGTCAGCAGTGTGTTCTCCTTTTCTAGTTTCTCTAAACTTTCTTCATTTTCTTTGGAGAACCCTCTAAGAGAATCATTTTCTGATTTCAGCTTGTTTAATTCAGACTTAATGCATTCAAATTCTTTCAGCATTTGAGTATCAGACTTACTAGCATCAAGAGCATTTTTCAGTTCAACACAATTTCTACAATCAACATTTAAATTGTCTGACCTACTACTTTTCTTCAATTTTTTGTATTATTTTCTTAACAGTTCATGAGATTCAAGCAGCTCAGAATATGCATTTTCCCAATCATCTAAATCATAGTTTTCAAAGGGATTTACCTCATCATCATCATCATCTTCATCTTGACTGCTGCCTTGATTATTTCTGTCAGCCATCATGCAGCTGTCCACATCTTATCTGAGTTCGCTTCAACATGTCCAGAATATCTTTAGCAGAACTGCAATCAAAGAAACATGAATGAAAAGCTCTATCAGTAGCTGCCTTCATCAGATTTATAGCTATCTGATTTTCTTCATGCAGTGATTTTTGACTGTCAGTCCATTTGGACTTTTTCTTTGGTAGTTCATGAGGACCATGTGAAATCACTTTCCACAGATCTGGATTAACAGATTTCGCATAATTTTTTAGACTAGCAAACCATACATTAAAATGCGTACCACAGAAAACTGGTGGTTCACCCATGGAGACAAACAGATATAATGCAACAGGAATATTGATGCACCGAAAGTAAATTAGCACCTAAGACTGCAAGATCGGATCTGCAGGTCGCTAGACCTTGTATGCAGACACCGCTACGATACCAACTGTTAGGGTGCTAGGCCCGGATACAGAGGGGGGGTGAATGTATCCCTCCAGAAAATATAGCCCAAATTAAAACTCTAAAGCTCAAATATGCGGAATAAAGACTAATGAGCTTTCCAAGATGAAATGATAAGGCAACAAATGAACAAACAGTTGGACTGCACCAATGCAGCCACCTGAAGAACCAGAAACGAAGGCAGAGCTAAACAACCCAAACACACTTAGCAGAATATAATGCTCAAAAATAACTCTCTAGATAATGCAACTAGCCAAGCATGCACAACCTGTGAATGGGAGGTAGAAGATATGGAGCTAACGCAAGGCAAACCACTGCACAAATAATTTTAAGGTGGTTCGGTTCTCCAGACCTACATCCACCCCTCACTCCCAACCGGAGTGAGGCTTCACTAGCCAATGCTAGAACCAAGCAGACTCAGTCTGCGAACAGTTGCTGCCACACAGCTTGACCAGGGGAACAGTCTCCCCTCTTCCTCCCAACCGGAGAGACACCCCAAGTGACTCCCAGCCACTTGGAAACCAGAGACCGAAGTCTCTCTTCCTCCAGACAAGGAGGGAACCCGCTAGTGACTCCCAGTCACCAGCAACCAGAGGTCGCAGACCTCTCTTCTTCCAACCGGAGGGACCCCTGGACTTGCAAGCCACAAGCCCAGAATCGGAGACAAGTCTCCCTTCTCCTGAATCCACAGGAGGAACCCGATCCCCAGCAGGGCAATCGGAAGAACAAGACTAACCAAAGAAACAAAAGAAAAAATACAGAAACATAAAAAACATAGCAACAAAAGCTGGAAATGAAACACAAGAGATGTGGATCTCAATGAGCATAGTCGTTCTGGATTTGATCCACGAATAGACTGAACTGATCTGCAATAGACTCTCTCCTCCTCTTCTTTTCTTCCTCTTCTTTCTGCTTCCCTTTCTTCTCTCTTTCTTCTCACTTCTCATGAGCACTATCTCTCTCTTTTCCTTCTTCTGCTCTCACTCTCACTTTCTTCTCTGCTCTCTTCTTTTCTTTCTTTTCTTCACTGGATCGAACTTACAGCACTTCTGCTTTTCTGCTATTGCTCTCAAGGCTTCGATCAGTCTTCATCTGTTGGATGAAGGCTTCCTTTTATAAGCAGCAGCAGCTAGGGCGTGAGCTTCCCACGCCTTCCATCCAGAAGATTCCTCCTCAGATCACGTGCTCAACACCCACCTCGGATCACGTGTCAGGTGCCAGCTTTGGGTCACGTGCCCATTCATCAGTACGCTCAGCAACTGGAGTTGAGGTGGCGTCAACACACTTGCTCCAAAGGGTTGACGCAGCCTTCAAAGACATTCGACCAGCAAAACTCAAGTCTGCTGCGTTGACTCCATCAGCCTGCTGCGTTGACGCATCGGTGATCCAGTGATCAAGTCTTCAGCAGATGGGCGTGCTGCGTCGACGCTCTCAATCAATGGCGTTAACGTAGTGAGGCATTCCAGTAAGCCATTAGCTTCGTCTCTTTAGCTGCTGCGTCGACGCTGCTCAATTGTGGCGTTGACGCAGTGGAATAGCCTGTGAAAGTCTCTGCTTCTTTAACTGCTGCGTCGACGCTGCTTGCTTGTGGCGTTGACGCAGTGGAAGACATCGTGAAGGCTTCGTCAACTGATGCGTGGACGCTTTAAGCTCCCAGCGTCGACCCTATTCCCTTCAGCAACAAGAATGAAGTCATAAGATCTAAGTATGTACATTGTAGTGTATATACTTCGAAAGAAACAGTCCAATGTATATACTTCAAGAACTCTAGACAACGGACGCTGTATAGACTTCAGATGCTACAGTCCAATGTATGGACTTTGACGAAGTGAAGCAGTGTACAGACTTTGAATCAAACCGATGTATAGACTTGAATGGGCATGGAGTGTATAGACTTGAAGTCTGAAGATGATGTATAGACTTGGTGAACACTGCAACATCAATCGGATGTATAGAGTTGGTGAAATGAAGTCCAGTGTACAGACTTGCAGATACGAAGCCAATGTACAGACTTAGAAGGATTTGAACGGGAGAGTGTATAGACTTGGTTCCTGTAGCAGTGTATAGACTTTAAGTGTAGCTAAAGCTTCGAGCGTAGGAATTGGCCAGAATGTAGAGACTTTCAATGAGGGAGCATTGTGTAGACTTGGGAAGTCTGAGCCAGTGTACAGACTTTGCAAGAGTGAGACGATGCAAGAGACGCTGAAGGACCGATGTACAGACTTTATCAACACAAACAGGCTGCACAGTCCACTGTATAGACTTGATGATATTAACTGAGGGGTCGACCCATCAGCACAAGGGGTCGACGCACCACAGACCAGACCAATGAATAAATGTAGCAAAGTTAAAGAGGCACCAAGCGTCAACGCATTGCCCAAGCAGCGTGGACGCAGCAGATCAAATATTTCTTACTGCTACCTCTGAAGTGCCTTGGCAGCGTCGACGCTATAGTTCGATGGGTCGACGCTGTAGTATCAAACTGCAGCCTTAAGAGCAACAGTAACATGACTGAACATAATCAAATGTGCAATGCCATATCATAACTTATGAAGAACTGTATTATGATCAGAAAGTGAATAATAGCATGATGACTCAGACAGCAAGATGACTCACAGTGAATAACTCACCTCAAAGACCAATCATTAAAACCACCATTAAAACCATCATCAAAACCACATGGGCACAACAGATCTTTTCTTGATTAAGCCAATGAAAGTGTCCAAAAAGATCAAAACTTCCAAAATCCTTCAATTCTGTCCTAAAAAATGAGGCTCTGTGAGAAATAGCGATTGCACCAGAGGTTGATAATTTTGTAGGATGCGCCCTTCACACAGTCGCCAATTCAATAAATCCTTCTTTTTACAAAAATATTGAACTTCCACAATTGGCACCTTGCAAACAGTCGCTCATTAATAAATGCACGCCCTCCCAAATGGGCGTTGATTCCTTAATTCCTTTTCTTAAATGTTTAGAAAATTCAAAGGGTCCTCTAAACAACGCCTTCTCACATAGCTGCTCATTCACAAAATGACGCTCACTTAAGCAGTTGCTGATTATAAAAGCGTAATCATTAACACATCCCCTCATTATCTGACAGTTCACAAATGTCAACAGACACCTCAAATGGCGACCCTATGCATGGTCGCTCAATCATGGAATGACGCCTTAACAACAGTCGCTAACTAAATATTCCAAAATAATCAAAATTCAAACCAACGGACGCCTCTGTACCCGGTCGCAGAATCCTGGATTGACGGCTTCCCTCCGGTCGCAAATTCTTTTAACTTACCGCCACTAACTCTGCCCGTTAAAACTCCTCTTCTCGCCATTCTTTCATTCATTTCCTTCTCTTCTTCGTTTTCTACTACGCTTCCTACCACCAGTGACGACGACCACCCCAGCCCTCTTACTCCTTTCCCACACTACTCTCTCACTCTCTATTCTCATTTCCATAGCCTACGTTGAAGTCCCGAGATTAAATGGCACCCAAGAGGGGGGGTGAATTGGGTATTAAAAATTAATGAACTTATGTTAGATAAGAAAACCACGTCAGAAGAGTGAGCAACCGACGGAAGGAGATACAACAATGCACAAAGAGAATCTGATAAATTAACCTCCACAGCAGTTCCTTGGTACTAGGCGGAGTCTAGGAAACTAAGGATTCTCTCACACAAGATATTTTCTTCCTGACAGGACTAGCCTTGTCGATCCGAATTTATCTTTTGATATACCAGGGGTCTCCCGTAAACAGGTTACTGAATCTAAATCGAAGAATAGAATTAAACAATAATACAAACTACAACAGAGCTAGAGAGAACGGGGGTAGAAGATATGGAACAAACCACTCAGAAGATAGCGATTTTTTGGTGGTTCGGATGCAACAACGGCAACCTACGTACACCCCTCACACCCGGTGAGGATCCACACACTATCTTGTATAAGATTACAAGATGAACACCAACCACACACACACATGTGAGGAGTATAGAACTCCCACGAAAGTGCAAGAGCACGGACACACAAGAACAAAGACGAACAGTGAAGAACACACACACACACACACACGGATCTATCTAGATCCACACACACACGTGCTTGAATATTACAATGGAGATATGAATCGGCTCAAACACAAAAGGGAAGAAAAGAAACAAGTAGTGAAGACACAGATCAGGCTCCCCCTTAGTGGATGAAGACGGTATTGAATGAAGCTTTCTCTTGGCTTGATCTCCTCTTGATTTGGATGCAGATTTGCACTTGAAAGCTTAAGCTCCTGGATGAAGAATTCCTCACGGATCACTGTTCACGGGAACAGTACCAGCACCCTCTCCCTTGATAGCCTCTCCTTCTCCTTCGCTTGAAAAATCCTTAGGGTTTATGACCCCAAAAAGATCTTTTATAGATCTTGGAAGATCAGGAGACAAGTCCCCAGACCAGATCCACAATTCACTCCAAGACTGAGACCAAAGGGTTTAAACAAATTGGAGAAACTCCCTCTTTTCGATCTTGAACCAAAAGTCAACAAAAGGGTGCCTCGGGAATTTCGATTGGCCGAAAATCCAAGGGCGGTCGACTGAAACCTGTAAATCCTAGAGTTTTTCATTTCTGGAAAAACCGGTCGACCGGTGTCGACCGAAACCTGTAAAAATTGCCACCCTTCGTCTCTGGAAAAACTGGTCGACCGGCCCTATGGTCCTGGTCGACCGGAATGGCCTGGACCTGCAAAATTGAGTTGTTAGTCCGGAGAAATTGATCAAGGTGACAACGACTTTAAGTGAATGATTGTATCATGCATTTTGGGGTCTGGTTGACAAGATTAACTCAATGTAAAACACATTGATTCAAATAAAACCTATGAGTTTATCACAGAATTGATGAGTTCAAACTTGAACCCCATTAGCTCGTATAGAGAGTCTTATGACACGAGCCGAAGTAAATCCTTCACTCTGAGTTTTGTTATCATCAAAATCATTCAAGGAGACTCAACAATCTCCCCCTTTTTGATGATGACAAAACACGAGTAGAGAGAGCGTAGACGAGTCAACCAAGAAACCAATCGATTGAAACATTCATATATGCCCAGATATTGATATGAAATAGAACAAGTGAATCCAGTGAGTGGCTAAAACCAAGTGCATTACATCATATCATTTCAGTTCAAGGATCTCTGATACAAGGTTGATATAGAGAAGTTCCAACCAACAAGACGCACAAAATGCAATACACAAGAAAAATGCAAAGACGCACAAAATGCAATACACAAGAAAAATGCAAGCTAACATGATGCAACAGGACTCACAAAGACTCAAGCATGCAGGCAAGCAAACAACCAAAATATATATAGATAGGACCTGACATAGCTACTTCTCCCCCTTTGGCATCATCAAAATGGGGAGAGGGTTACAGGACTTGTGGACAGAAAAGACACAACATAGACACAAGGACAACTAAGGAGCAGGGTGATCCGGAGTCCCCTCGCGAGCATCATCACCAAAAGCATCGGCAGCAAGAGGAGCAGGAGGGAGACGATCTGCGATGTCATGCAGAGTTTCATCATGATGAAGAAGCTGTCAGCGGATGGTAGGAAGGGATTGGTTGGTCATCCGGAAGGCTTCACGGTTATCTTCGTGGCTAACATAAAGAGTGGCCATGTGGGCAGAAAGGTCATCCAGAGGATGGGAGAAAGACTCCATTCGGCCAGTTATGGTGTCCATGAATGTGTCCAACCTGTCAAGAGATGAGTAGAGTCGAGTTTCCAAGCCTAAGATGCGTCTATCAAGAGCCTCATAGTCCCCCCAAGGAGGATGACCAGCACCCTGAGCAGAAGACTCCCCGTGATCAAACTGTGGAGGAGGTGGCAACTCCTCATCCATACGGTGTGGTGAAGGTGGGGGAGGCTGATCCTCCGCTTGAACTGGAGGGTGTGCATCCCTATGATCTTGTGGTTGCTGTGGTTCTTCCTCATTTTCTTGTAGTTCTGCATAAGTGGGAATATCCCGTGTAAGCTCACCATCTTCACCCCAGTAATATCCAAGATTAAGGAAAATCTTGTGTTCATTGTAGATATCATCCTGGCGAACTTGAAGTGACCTTTCTTCTGACAAATCTACCCCAGCATAGATAAAAACTCCTGTTAACTGTGATGCATAAGGTAAGGAGCATCCCAAGTTGGTTCGGCAAGAGTCAATCAAAGTAGTCATGAGCCGACCCATATTCACAGTTGTCCCATTCATGACATGGTAAAATAAGAACCGATGAACCGTTGTCACTTCATTTCTGCTACCACCTTTTGGATAAATCAGGGTAGTGAATATATGATGTAGAACACACTGCAGAGGTAGAAAATGATTGGCATTTAACTGAATGATATTACTAACACCCTAAACATAATCACGTCATGTCATAGCAAGGAATGTTTGTTCCACTTCACCATGTCCAAAATTCAGATCTGCACCCCAGGCTGTAACTCCCAAGGCACGCCAAAAAAGGTCGGGTGTAATACGAATCTTAATATCCTGAACAACAGTGAATAATTCTCCATTTCTCTCAATGATATTTCCAAAGAATTGTTGAACTAGGTTTGGATAATACCTAGTATATCTGGAGACAAAATCATTCCACCCGTCTTGAATAGCAAAAAGTGCAAACAAATCTGGCAATATGTCATTCACCTCTTGAAAATCAACCAGGCGAGGGTTGATGATGGGTCGTAGAGGTAGACGGGGTGCACGACGAGGTTTTGGTGCTCGCTGTGGATGAGTCGGGGCCTCTTGCCTTGGACGACCGGCTTCCCCTTGAGTGGAACGCCGAGAGCTCCGTCTAGGCGGCATCTTAGACAAGGAAACCGGTTGTGAAAACCTTCGAGGTGAGGGGACTCTACCCTTGAGTTTGAAGTGGACCAAAGAACACTCCTGGAGCCCTAGAAGATCGTTCCCCACACTTTGGAATCGAGGAGAAGGGTTGGTGGTAGCACGAGCACCCGCGGAGATCGCGTCCCGGAGTGGTGACGAATCCGTCGGAGATTGTGCGGATGGAGGAATGGGGATGTTTGAAGGCTTGAGAGGTGGAAGGTTGGTGTTCTAGGGTTTTGAGAGTGTGTGGGAGAGAGAAGGAGTGGAGAAGAATGATCTAAGAGGGGGTGAAAACCCCCTTAAAAAGGGGGGCAGTCGGGTCCCGGTTGGACCGGCCGCCATTTTCGGTCGACCGGGCCGGGTTGGCCGGTCGACCGGAAAAGGTCAAGAGCCAAAAATTTTATTTTTGATTTGTTTTGGGTAAAGAAAGCCTCCATATCTCCTGCCTACTTGATCTCCCTTCACTTAGTAGTATTCATCCCTCTATATTTTTTTTCTTCCTTTTTTTTCTTTTTCCTTTTTTTTTGTATTCTTTCTTTTCCTTTTTCTTTTTTCTTTTTCCTTTGGGGAGAAATTCAGTAAAGGACATTCGAAGAATCAACCAGCGAGGTTTTTTCGAAGGCTCCCCCTCAGTGACTGTCTAGTGTCTCCAGGTCAATTGTCCACATTTATTTGTCAAGGAGTATAAGGTTTTAGACATTTTCAAGGAGGGTTTAAAGATAAAATAATATAATCACACATGCAGGATGGTATCATACATAGGAAAGTAAAACACACAACATGGTGATGCATGTCACACTATCTACTCTCAATGCTTCTGAAATGCATCACGCATCCTAATGCAAACCTAAGTGAATGCCCTCACCCTTGCACATGCCAAGTTCTCTTCTAATCTTATTGAATTGCTCTTGGTTTAAGGGCTTGGTGAAGATATCGGCCAGCTGATTATGAGTATCAATAAAATGCAGCTCAAAAACCCCTTTGCCTACATGATCTCTCAAGAAATGGTGATGAATGTCTATATGCTTAGTCCTAGAGTGCTGAATAGGGTTTTTTGATAAATTGATTGCACTTGTATTGTCACATAAGATTGGAACACAGTTTATTTCAATATCCAAATCAAGCAATTGATTTTTGATCCAAAGTACTTGGGCTACACAACTTCCGGCAGCTACATACCCAGCCTCAGCCGTTGCGAGAGCTACTGAATGTTGTTTCTTAGAGGCCCATGAAACTAGGCAACCACCAAGAAACTGACAGTACCCACTCGTACTTTTCCGATCAACAATGCAACCAGCATAATCGGCACCGGTATATGTAATCAAATCAAAAGAGCTGCCGATAGGAAACCACAAGCCAAAGTCTAGTGTGCCAATCAAATACGGAAAAATCCATTTAACAGCCATCAGATGAGATTCTTTTGGAAAAGATTGAAAGCGTGCACACAGATAAACACTATATTGAATATCAGGGCGACATGCTATTAAATACAGTAGTGATCCGATCATACCTCGAAACAGTGTAGGATCTATTGTTTTACCATTTTCATTTTTGTCCAACTTCGTGGTTGTGGCCATCGGAGTTGATATGGGTTTTGCTCTTGCCATCCCGTATTTTTTTAACAGCTCCATTGCATACTTGATTTGGTTTATGAAGATGCCTTCGGGCGTTTGTTTTACCTCTTTTGAACCCATTTTCAGTCAAAAATGAAGTAAGTCTTTTGTACCATGCCCTTGGTGCCTGCTTAAGTCTGTACAACACCTTTTGGAGCTTGTACACATGTCGTGGGTGCTTGGGATCTTCAAAGCCTGGAGGTTGTTCTACAAAGACATCCTCTTTGATATACTCGTTAAGAAAAGCAGATTTAACGTCCATTTGAAACAGTTTGAAGTTCAATGAGCAGGCAAAGGACAATAAAATCCGGATTGCTTCTAGCCTAGCAACCGGGGCAAAAGACTCATCAAAATCAATCCCCATCTCCTGGCTATACCCCTTGGCTACAAGCCGGGCCTTATTCCTGACAACCACACCCATATCATTCAGCTTATTTCTAAAGACCCATCTAGTTCTTATTACGGGCTGATTTCTAGGATGTGGTACAAGAGTCCACACTTCGTTTCTTTCAAATTGGTGCAACTCTTCATGCATAGCCTGGATCCAGGAGTCATTTTGCAAGGCATTATGAATGTCCTTAGGCTCCTCCTGAGAAATTAAAGTAATTAAATCATCCTCTTCTACTTGCCTTAGAGAGGATCTAGTTCTTACCCCGTCTTCAGGATTACCTATGATGTTTTCAGCGGGGTGATCTTTCAGAAGAGTGGATGGTCTTGGCAAATCCGGGTGTTGCACTTGCTGCTCTTGAAGTGTTTCAATTGAGGGATCCTCATCTTCTTCACTTTTGCTTGATCCACCTTCGGTTGGCTCATTCTTGGCCTTGACATCATTCCAACCTTTGGAATCCTCATTTGCATCCACAATTTGAACAGATTGGTTTGTTAGTTTTAACTCAGATTCATCAAAAATCACATGAGGACTTTCTTTAACAACCAAAGTCCTCTTATTGAACAGACGGTAGGCTCTAGAGTTAAGTGCATAACCTAGGAAAATTCCCTTGTCACTTTTCTCATCAAACTTACCCAGATTATTCTTACCATTGTTCAGGATAAAACATGAGCATCCAAAGGGTTTGAGATGAGAGATATTTGGTTTCTTACCCTTGTACAGCTCATAAGGAGATTTCTTTAAAATGGGCCTTACCATTGCCCTGTTGATGATATAGCATGCTGTGCTTACCGCCTCGGCCCAGAAGTATTTGGGCAGGGAGTTCTCACTTAACATGGTCCGCGCCATGTCTATCAAAGTTCTGTTTTTCCTTTCCACCACTCCATTCTGTTGAGACGTCCGTGGTGATGAAAAATTATGCGTGTATCCTTGCTCTTCACAGAACTTACTGAAATCATGATTCTCAAATTCTCCACCGTGATCACTTTGAATGGTGGTGATATGATAGCCTCTATCATTCTGAACTTTCCTGCATAAAACTTGAAATTCTGTCACGACATCATTTTTATTGGCTAGGAAGAGCACCCATGTAAATCTTGAACAGTCATCAACAATCACAAAGCCATAGGATTTTCCTCCTAGGCTAGAGGTTCTAGTTGGACCAAAAAGATCAAGATACAGCAATTCCAATGGCCTAACGGATGAAACAATGTTTTTGTTTTTGAAGGAAATTCGTGTTTGCTTGCCTTTTGTGCAAGTTTCACAGATTCTATCACTTTCAAATTTTAATCTTGACAGTCCATACACCAAATAATGTCTAGACAACTTAGAGATTACTCCAAAACTAGCATGACCTAATCTTCGGTGCCATAACCATGCATTTTTATGATTATTCACAACCAAGCAGAGATCATCACAAGAGACATTGTCAATAGCAACAGTATAGACATTGTTATTTCTTTTTCCAAGAAATTTGATATCATTTGTGTTCTTGTTCAAAACAATGCAGTGGGTTTCAACAAAAAAAATTTTAAAACCCTTATCGCACAATTGGCTTATGCTTAGCAGATTGTGATTCAGTCCTTTCACCAAAAGCACATCTTCAATAAGAATTTTAGAATTCTTACCAATGTTGCCAATCCCAACTATTTTACCTTTGTCTTGACCTCCAAAGACAACTGAACCTCAATCCTTGTCTTGCAGTGTAGAGAACACTTTCTTGTCCCCTGTCATATGCCTTGAACAGCCGCTGTCCAAATACCATTTGCTCCCCCTGGCTTCAAGACATATCTACAAGAAGAAAGATTCTCATGCAATTGTTTTTGGTACCCAAACTGGTTTGGGTCCGTAGGAGTTAGTCCAGTTCTTGGTATGTCTCTTCTTGATCCAAAAAATATGATTTCTAGGTGGGCTTTGTCTGAACTAGCAATTTACAATAGCATGACCAAATCTACCACAATGATAACAATTGACAGATACAAACTTTCTTTGAAACTGTCATGATTTCGGTTGAGCATGTTTTGGTTCAGGCTTAGAGCATGAAGCATGGTCTTTTTCATTAACAAAGGATGTGGTGACCTTATGCTCAAAAGATTTTTTATTTTGGGGAGCATATCCAAGACCTTCCTTTTGAAAATTGACTTTAACTCCCAACAGATTATCTAGGTTTTGCTTGCCCTTAACAAATCTTGACAATGTGGACTGAAGATCAGCCACTTCTTTTTCTAAACTCACAATCTTTTCTTCAAGTTCTGAGTTTGTGGATTTCAGAATTTGTTCTTCAATTTTCATCTTTTCACATGCTTTCTCCATTTCAACCATTTTACAAGATAATTCTTCTTTTGCTTTATCACAGTCTAAAATTGTTTGTAATAGACTTTCTCTTTCTTCCATAGCCTCAAACCATTCCTGTTCTAGTTTCTCAAATTTGACAAAGATATCTTCATGTGACAAGTCACCAAGTTTCTTTTTGAGAGTTTTATTTTCAGATCTGATTTTCTTGTATTTCGTGTACAATTTTTCATATTCAGATTCCCATTGTTCATTGGAAATGAAATCAGGGTCAGAATTTACCTCCGTAGATTCATCTTCATGTGCCATGAGGCACAAGCTTTCCACAAGTTCTTGAATTTCTTCATCAGATGATTCATCTTCTTCGTCGCTCCATGTGACGACCATGGCTTTGGGTTTCTTGAAATTATCCTTCTTGAATTTCTTTTTCAGATCTGGACATTCACCTCTCATGTGCCCAGGCTTCTTGCATTTATAGCATATGATGCTACTTGGCTTGCTCGATTCGCCTTTGGTTTGCGTGGGCTTTCTTTGCCCCTTTCTGAAGTTTCCCTGAAAGTCTCTCTTCTTCCTTAGAAATCTCCTCACTTGGTGAGTTATCATCGCCAATTCTTCCTCTTCATTGCTTCCGTCACTTGATTCACCTTCTTAAAGTTCATTATTGGAGTGATGAGCTTTCAGTCCAATGACCTTTTTCTTCTTGATGTCTTCATCAACTATCCTCTTTATATTTATCTCATAAGTCATGAGTGATCCTATGAGTTCGTCCAAGGTGAGAGTAGACAGGTTCTTTGAGTCTTCAATTACCATGGCCTTTGTGTGCCAAGCCGACGGTAGGGACCTTAACACCTTCCTCACAAGGTCAGAATTAGAGTATTCCTTCCCGAGACTTTTGAGACCATTTGTGATCTCTGTTAACCTTGTAAACATCTCGGAGATGGTTTCTTCAGGTTTCATCTTAAATAGCTCATAGTCAGTGACAAGGAGATTTACCTTAGTTTCCTTGACCTCTGAGGTTCCCTCGTATATGAGTCACAGCTTGTCCCACATTTCTTTGGCCGAGCTGCACATGGAAACACGAGAGAATTCATTAGGGTGTATCGCACATTGCATAATATTCATGGCATTGAAATTAGCGGTGTGAAGAGGCGAAATCTCGCGCTGTATCCTGAGCGGGCTGTGGATCACCAGAAGATGAACTGCAAGATAGGAAAATGTATCAGAGGGCCCAGGGGGTTTCACTGGGGAAAAACCCTCCGATGGCTAAGTCAGTAGAGCTGTGGTGGAAGCAATAATGGGGAGGAGAAAAGCTAGTGCGCGAGATTCCTCTCCACCAGAGGGTGAAGCGGATTGCTCAGGAGTTTGGGTATACGAGTACCTTCATTCCTTTTTCTTCCATCGGAGGGTATCCCTGGTTTAAATAGTGTGCCGCCTTCAGGAGTCCTGCCAGCTGAGGGGTCTCCGGCGGGAGTTACGTCCTCAACGTGGGCTTTTATGGCCTTATCGTGAGAACGTTATCGCCTCGAAGTCCGGCGGTTTCTTGATTCCCCTACCCATTGGGGACTCTTAACGGCAGTGCGAACGGATAATGTCTGGTCTGGCTGAGCTCCTGAAACGCCAGCCATGTCCGGGAGATGAGCATAGCTCGGTGAAAGAGGGGTCGGATAGGTCGGCTAATGCCTGTCTCTCCCGGGCGGGGAAACGGCTTGGGCCGGACCCACCTTGTGACCTGACCATCACTCGGGCCCTCCGAGCCTAGGGGCCGCCGGGGAGAGTTGGTTCCTCGAGTGTTTGTTTATTGGGCTTTTCTTTCCTGAGTGGGCCCTGTGGGCTATCATTCAGGTGGGCTTGCCTCGTTGGACCCTGTTGGGTCTTGTTGGGCTGCTCTTTGGGTGGGCTACAGAAATCCCCCTCTCCACGGTGCATTTCTTAATTTCCTCGGGTGTTGCCCCGAGTTTATGAGGACCCTTGTCCACAACTCTCTAAACTTCGTACTCTTGAGCCCTCAGAAAGACATGCATTCTATTTTTCCAGTACGAGTAGTTTGAACAATCAAAGAAGGGAGGACGGTTGATGGAGTGACCCTCGGGTATCATACACTTATTTGCCATTTAACCTGATCTTACTCTAGATCGTTAAATCTGTGAAAGAAAGAGCATTGGCTATGATACCAATTGAAGTCCCGAGATTAAATGGCACCCAAGAGGGGGGGGTGAATTGGGTATTAAAAATTAATGAACTTGTGTTAGATAAGAAAACCACGTCAGAAGAGTGAGCAACCGACGGAAGGAGATACAAAAATGCACAAAGAGAATCTGAATAAATTAACCTCCACAGCAGTTCCTTGGTACTAGGCGGAGTCTAGGAATCCAAGGATTCTCTCACACAAGATATTTTCTTCCTGACAGGACTAGCCTTGTCGATCCAAATTTATCTTTTGATATACCAGGGGTCTCCCGTAAACAGGTTACTGAATCTAGATCGAAAATAGAATTAAACAATAATACAAACTACAACAGAGCTAGAGAGAACGGGGGTAGAAGATATGGAACAAACCACTCAGAAGACAGCGATTTTTTGGTGGTTCGGATGCAACAACGGCAACCTAGGTCCACCCCTCACACCCGATGAGGATCCACACACTATCTTGTATAAGATTACAAGATGAACACCAACCACACACACACACGTGAGGAGTATAGAACTCCCACGAAAGTGCAAGAGCACGGACACACAAGAACAAAGATGAACAGTGAAGAACACACACACACACACGGATCTGTCTAGATCCACACACACACGTGCTTGAATATTACAATGGAGATATGAATCGGCTCAAACACAAAAGGGAAGAAAGAAAACAAGTAGTGAAGACACAGATCAGGCTCCCCCTTAGTGGATGAAGACGGTATTGAATGAAGCTTTCTCTTGGCTTGATCTCCTCTTGATTTGGATGCAGATTTACACTTGAAAGCTTCAGCTCCTGGATGAAGAATTCCTCACGGATCACTGTTCACGGGAACAGTACCAGCACCCTCTCCCTTGATAGCCTCTCCTTCTCCTTCTCTTGAAAAATCCTTAGGGTTTATGACCCCAAAAAGATCTTTTATAGATCTTGGAAGGTCAGGAGACAAGTCCCCAGACCAGATCCACAATTCACTCCAAGACTGAGACCAAAGGGTTTAAACAAATGGGAGAAACTCCCTCTTTTCGAGCTTGAACCAAAAGTCAACAAAAGGGTGCCTCGAGAATTCTGGTTGACCGAAAATCCAAGGGCGGTCGACTGAAACCTGTAAATCCTAGAGTTTTTCATTTCTGAAAAAACCGGTTGGCCGGTCGTAGGTTCCTGGTCGACCGAAACTTGTAAAAATTGCCACCCTTCGTCTCTGGAAAAACTGGTCGACCGGCCCTATGGTCCTGGTCGACCAGAATGGCCTGGACCTGCAAAATTGAGTTGTTAGTCCAGAGAAATTGATCAAGGTGACAATGACTTTAAGTGAATGATTGTATCATGCATTTTGGGGTCTGGTTGACAAAATTAACTCAATGTGAAACACATTGATTCAAATAAAACCTATGAGTTTATCACAGAATTGATGAGTTCAAACTTGAACCCCATTAGCTCGTATAGAGAGTCTTATGACACGGGCCAAAGTAAATCCTTCACTCTGAGTTTTGTTATCATCAAAATCATTCAAGGAGACTCAACATACGTTAGCAGCTCCAGCGGCGCCGGGAAACGGCAACTCGTGATGGCCCCTGCCATCGTCAACCTCGACGATGAAGAAGACCACGCCGGTGAGGAGGCGCTTCCCCCTGTGGCGGCCGAGGAGGCTCCAGGGGCAGAGTACGATCAAGACGAAGGAGGAGAAGAAGATGCAAATGGTGAAAATGAAGGTGGAGAAGGCGTAGACAGAGATGAAGATGGAGGAGACAACGACGGGGATGGTGAAGACGAGGAAGAAGATCCCGATCAACCGCCTCCTCCCCGCTGGCCACTGTGGGGAGGACTGATGGAGCTCAAGCCCAGCAAGGTGAGTCCCAGTCCCTGCCCCTCTTTTTTTTTTAGAACACAAACCATAGCCATCGGGGTGGGGAAGAAAACACTGTGGGAGTCGCAGGAATTGACGACCGCACAAGTGGCGTCATTTCCTCAATATGTATTTTTTAAGAAAAATGAATTTACAAATAGCGTCAGAAAGACAGTCGTAGATTCCTTTTTTAATTTTAAAAAATGAATAATATAGATAAATAGCGACCAAACACTTGTCGTTATTTTGAAACATTTTTTTAATTACAGAAAAACACACATTTTTATTATTCTTTATATATTTATTATTATTTTTAGAACTAAAACAAAACTCGACAAAATAGCCCAGGAAATGGCGTCCTAGCCTTGGGCATCTTCTCAGAAAATAACGGCCACTACGTGGTCGCCAATTAAAACAGTGATGATTTTTTATAATTAATTGGTTAATTATTGTTGGTTATTGACACATTTTTAGTTGTTGTTTTGTTGCAGGGGTTGATACAGACTCACATTTCCTGGGTTCAGGTGCGAGCTGCAAATTATGGGCTGCTCGACTTCTAGAGGACGAGAGTGGAGGCGATGGGGTTCGGACCCTTCCTCAGCATTGAGTCGGTACGCCCTGATCTGATCCGTATTTAGGTGTTGAGGGAGAGATGGGACAGGGCTAGTCGGGCATTCCTGATGCCCTAGGGGCACATGGTGTCGAGTTTAGAGGATATAGCAAGGATCACGGTGCTGAGGGTAGATGGAGGGGCAGTGAGCGGGGTGACCCTCTCGGATTATGGCGAGCTAGCACAGAGACTGCTGGGCTTAGAGACCGTGGCTGATACCCCGAGGGATTGCAGGACAGTGTACCGCACTGAGCTGACGGGGGTTATGGGACTAGGAGACTCTCGGCAGAGGTCGGGAGAGTCTTTGGGAGATTGGTCAGAGAGACTGATAGCGAGGGATCGAGCTGCTTATTGTCACGTCCCGGCTCAAAGGGAGAGAGTGGAAATGGACATGAGGAGGTTTCTGTTTCTGATGCTCGGGAGGTTACTTTTGGGGACGAAGGGAGATGATCCATACATACATGCTTTGCTGCTACACTTTGGCTATGCATGCTATGATGTTCATGGTTATACCTTCATGCTTTCATGCTTGAATTCTATCCATGCTATGGTTGCTTTGAATAAATCATTGCTTATTCATTGCTTTATGCTTCATTATATCTTGGCTGATGAATCTTTGAGCGCAAGAAGAAACTCTTGGTCCCACCGTCCGGACATCATCATCCGAGCCTCACGGTGTTTGCATCTCAGTGCTTAGTCCCACCATGCTCATTGTTATCACCATCTCCTCCCTGTACGCATTTTACTATATGATATCTACGCTATTAGATTATATCAAGGACCTTGTGGCTTTGGTAAATCTGAAATTTGAGTTCCCTTTCATCAAAAATAATGATGATTCCAGAGGAATCTTAGTCATACGGATAGGCCGTTGAGCCGTCTAAGACTGAGGATGATGATTCCCTTCTATGAGTTGGTGCGCGGATAAACGGGCTTCGGCTTAGTATCAGCTCACAGAATTGATTTCTTGACTCAGTCTTGACAGTTTAAGAATATTATCCTTGATTATCTTCTATTTTCATTTATTTTATTTTTTCCTTTAAACTCAGCATGCATTCATGTAGGCCTTTGAATCAACGTTTGGAAAATCTTCTAATAACTCATTTTGAAGGTCAATTGATCGTTAATTTTTAAGATATGAGATATTCCATGTCGAATTATGTCCTCAGTTCGCTTGTTGTCGTTTTGGGCTATTCCCTTGAAGACTCCCTTGTTTGGATTTCTATCCTTTTATTTCTATCCTTTTCCTTTGATCCACCTTGGCTGTAGCACGTCCACATTGGCTGGTAACCGCTCTCCAATAGCGAAACCTACAGGTTTGTGACCTGGGGTACTTCCACCGCGTTAGAAGTTGATCGCTCTTTTTATCTTCTTCGTGCCCGCGTGTACACTCCTTCTTTATCCAAACAATTGTTGCCTTCATTGAATCTTCCTGAGATTACTTCATCTCAAACTTTTGATTCAATTCTTATCAAGTGATGTTGATTGCGTGTCTCACCACACCTTGGCATCTGCTTTTCAGTTCACTCTTACTCCATTCCATTACATTTCGTTCCATTCCATTTCATTCCATTCCGTGTCACTCCCTTGCAAAGCAGACGCCAATGCGGGACAGCTGTAGACACGCTAGAATTGACATCACCTTGAGCACATCTCTTATCGCATTGCGATGCCCCAATTTGACCCTCAAATTGACTCATTTGAGTGGTTTTTTCACATTTTTCTAGATTATTCAACTTTCCCGAGCTTTCCCACATGTTTTCCTATTTTTTCATATTTTTTGGGGATTTATCTCTAATTTTTCGGGGCCTTTTTTAATTGGTGGCTACCCGGGTAGTCGCCATTTAATTGGTGGTTGCCCAGAAGGGTGCCAATTCTTTTTAAGCTAATTTTTTGAGATATTGGTGGCTGCCCGGGTAGTCACCATTTAATTGGTGGCTGCCCAGAAGGGCGCCAATTTTTTTAAGTTGATTTTTTGAGATTTTAAATTGGTGGCTGCTCAGAAGGGCACCATTTAATTGGTGGCTGCTCAGAAGGGCGCCAATTCTTTTTAAGCTGATTTTCTGAGATTTTAAATTGGCGGTTGCCCAGAAGGGCGCCATTTAATTGGTGGCTGCCCAGAAGGGCGCCAATTTTTTTAAGCTGATTTTCTGAGATTTTAAATTGCTGGTTGCCCAGAGGGCACCAATTCTTTTTTTCTAATTTTTCATAAGATTCTTAATTGGTGACACTCCGGAAGGTCGCCAATTCTTTTCTTCACGTTTTGAGACAAAATCGGATTATTTTTTATTCTGCGACCGTATGGAAGGTCGCTATTTCATGAATGGGGGCCTGTGTGCAAAGTCGCCAATTCCCTTGCTATATTTTGAGTTTTTAACTCCGTCCGAAATTTGTATTAAATTCTAATTAGCGACCACCTCATGGTCGCCAATTCTTTTCAAATTTTAGAAAGTCTGAATCCATCTAGAAATGCTTTGGAATTAGCGACACTTCGCGCGGGCGCCCTTTTAAATAGCGACCATCTGTGTGGTCGTCAATTCTTTCTGAGATCCGAACTCCGACAGAACGTCCTTGTTTCTATCTTTTGAGCCCCTTTTCACTTGGGAAAGGAGTTCTACGGCTTTCTAATGTTGAAGGGACACATGGCCATGGTTTATCACCTTCCAAATCTTATTAAAACAGGATTTCCTAATTTCTATAGAATTTAACTCCAAATTTCAACCCTATAAATAGGACCCCTCTCTCCCTTGTGTTGAGGGCATCAATAATCAACCAAGGGGAGGTGCTGCCAATTTGAAGGCTCAAGGAGGAGTCTCCCATATGTTAAAGCTTCATCCTTTGGAGGCTTCTTCCCCATTGAAGATCTAAAGCCATGGAGAAAACTCATAAGCCAATTCTCTTCCCCATCTCTCTTTGTTCATTTCATGCATTTTAAGTAATTCATGCATCATGCTTCTATCTCTTTCTTCTATCTTTTCATCTCAAGATTGAGATCTCCATATTGTGCACTCTAGCACACTTCCTTTTGTGCAACACTTGCACCCTCCCATATTTTCTTTATCATATCATCATATCTTTACCTACCCTTTGCATAGGGGTTTAAGGGCCAAACACCAATAAGGTATGTTCACATCCATGTTCATATTTATATATCTTATTTGGATTTGATGCTACACATATTGGTTTCTAATCCATATTTGTTTATTGGTGCTTTTTAATTTTGCAAGGGTAATCAACAAGAGAAACTCTCTTCATCGACCGACCGATAAAAATAGAAAGGTGAACACTCACAATCCCTCACACTTTAAGGTATTTATTTCACGATCCCTCCATATTCTTTATTGTTATATCTTTGAGGCCCTCGCATCTCTGGCGAACACCCTCCTATAGCATCCACACATGCTCTTTTGATCCCTTTTCCATCCCTTCCCATGCTTTTCTTTTATTTTTTTTTCCTTAAGTGGATTTCTTAAGATCTACAAAGGGGTATGGGAAGTTCCGTGGGCTCTTTCTCATTTTCTGCAGGTTTGTGTTTTCACGTGATGTAATTTCATTTCTGTGGAAAAAAGATTTCAATCTTATAATTGTGTTTGCCATCTTTGTAGGTGTTAAAGGATATGTTAATAGTAATTCTACTGGTACATCTACTCAGGGTGGAGAACCTGGGAATGACCCAAACTACTTGTTAGCACATATGATGCAACTAGAACGCCAACAATCTCTACCAAATCATCTTCCATTTTGGGTGGGGAAGGTTCCAGCATCTATGCCCCCAAAGCCAGAGCTTGTTTTAGATTCTCATGCACAATATTCAAAACTTGTTCCTCCAATGGCAGATACTCCCCATTTGAGTTACCATGTTCGTTAGCATGTGGATCTACTATCTATTTTACAAGCTGCAGCAAATAAAGCTCCTTCACCTACTGTTAACAACAGTCTCCCTGCTTGGTTAAATTTTTTTGATGCCCAACATCTGATTAACAATACAATGCCCAGTGGCATGGGTGCCATCAAAAATAACATTGATGTGCATCATAATCAACATTTCACTTCCCAAGCTACATATGGGGTCCAACCACAGCATCTACAACAGCCAGATCAATCATCTTTGTCACATATGATCCCTCAGCCCACGGATCGATCTGCCCATTTTGTGTCACCTGAAAATGTACTGTCACCTGTGATCTCTCAAGATCCACATGTCCTGAATATGTTGCAACAGCAGTATCTGCTATCTCAGCTTCAATTGCAGTGACAAATGCTTATTCCTACTTAGTTATCTTTCCTGGACAAGATCCTTCTTATGAAGGAACATCAGAAGCAAGAACAGCAACAACACCTGTTGCTGCAGCAGCAACAAGTGCTTTCTCAAATTCTAGCCGAGTGCCAGTTGCAACGACATACTGGTGAACCTCCTTATGGGAATCTACAAGCTGGCAGGACTGCTGGAAATGCACCATCAGATCATCTTGGGCTCCAGCATCAAATTGAGGTGTTTCAGATTAACACCCAGATGCATACTCTTAATCTCCAAGATGAACGAGCACCTGGTGTTGTTGTGCCCCTGTGATTTTGATGATAGCAAACACTATGAGTCAGCATTGCATATCATGAACATCTGTGTCTGAATGATAGCTCTGCTTTGGGCATATGAATGTGTTATATTGCATTAGTGCAGACATATAGTTCATACAGCATTGCATTCTGTCAAATATCAAGTCTATACATTGCATATGTTTGTGCATCAGTGCATTAACAGAGTCTATACATCGTCAGGTTGCTTGCACCTAGAGTCTATACATTCGTTAGAGCTCAGCTCGTGGCTTAGTCTGTTCATCCATGTTCATTTTGCATGTGTGCATCCCTCAGCAAAGTATGTACACTCTACGGTTGGTTTATGCATATTCAATGTCTACACGCTATAAAGTCTGTATAGAGTTTTTGCCTAGATTGCATCAGACAAGTCTGTACATTCTTCAACAGCAAGTTTGTACATCGTCTATGTACATTGTTGGCTTGTGCATGCATCATCTTTCAAAGTCTGTACATCGGTCAGTCTCACTCAACGTCTCATGCTATCAAGTCTATACATCGCATGCATTACACACAGCAAGTCTGTACATCCATCGTCTCACTCAGCGTCTCACTCAAAGTCTATACATTGCAGCCTATTCATCTTCAAGCTTTCAAAGTCTATACATTGTCTGCCCTGCACACACAAGTCTATACATTGTCCTGTAGCACACACACAAAGTCTGTATAGCCTTTGTGTTGCACGAACACAAGTCTATACATTGTCTCATGCATACATAAGTCTGTACAATTTGTGTGGCTTGTTCATGCATGTGTTGTGTTGTCAGTAGGTCAGTTAAGCAAGTCTATACAGACTTGTTCCATGCGTTAGTTTAAGCAACTCTATACATTCATCGCATTGGTTCTTAAGTGCTAGGTTGCAAGTCTATACATACTGTAGTTCAGCATCTTTACATACACAGCATGCACGCAGACAAAGTCTGTACAATCCCTTCCATGCATTCTAAGTCTATACATGCTTCGGATGGCATCACATAAAGTATGTACATTCTTTAAGTCTATACATGCTTGGTTCAAGTCTTGAACTAACTCGATGCATCCATTTTTCTCTTCGTTCAGGTTGATTCAAGTTGATGAGTGGCACGTGATCCGAGGTTGGCACTTGGCACGTGATCCGAGATTATCTCTGGACAAAGAGGGCACAAGCCCTGCACACGCCCTAGTTACTGCTGCTATAAATACGAAGCTTCTTCCTCAGAAGAAGACTGATCGAGCAAGAGAGATCAAGAGAGTAGCAGAAGAAAGAAAAGAAGAAGAAGAAGAGAAAAGCAGAGAGGCAGAGTGTGAAAGCTTAAGAAGAAAAAAGGAAGAGAGAGCTTGCAAGAAGAGAGAGGCAGAGAGTCGAAGAGGAAGAGAAGAAGAAGACTTCGTTCTTCTGGCATTTGGATCAAATCCATGCCAGATTGCTCCTTAGCGAGCTACATCTTGTGGAATTCATCTCCAGCTTTCTGATTGATGTATTTTCTTTTCTTGTTTTAGTTTACACTTCTGTTGTTTTTCTTCCGATACTCTGTAGTAAGGTCGGGGTTCCTCCTGTTGATTCAGGAGAAGGGAGACTTGGAGTCTCCGGTTGCTAGTGACTGGTGTCGCTAGCGGTTTCCCTCTGGGTTTCAGAGGAAGAGAGACTTGGGTCTCTGGGTTCCCCTCCGGTTTGGAGGAAGGGAGGATTGGTCCTCCGGTTGCAAGTGGCTGGGTGTCACTTGTGGGTTCCCTCTGGTCTGGAGGAAGAGAGACTTCGGTCTCTGGTTGCTAGTGACTGTGTGTCACTAGTGGTTTCCCTCCGGTCTGGAGGAAGAGGGGAGGTTGTTCCCCTGGTCAAGCTGTTAGGCAGCACCTGTTTGCAGACTGAGTCTGCGGTTCTAGCTGTTGCTAGTGGAAGCCTCACTCCGATTTGGAGTGAGGGGTGGACGTAGGTCTGCGGACCGAACCACCTAAAAAATCTTCTGTGCAGTGGGTTGATTGCTTTCCTTTGCTTCCGCTAGATGAATGCATAGGTGGGCTCCAAGTGCTTGCTTACAGGTTCAATAGAAGATTTGATTAGCTTTTCAGTTTGCTTAAATTTGTAAAGTGAGCGAAATTTTAAGAGAGCGAAATTTTAATTTGGGCAATTTTGAAGAGGGATACATTCACCCCCCCTCTGTAAATACTACCTGTTATGTAATCAACAGAGCTATGGTAAGACCTTCTACCCAGAAAACTCCTTATGAGATCATAAAGGGTAAGAAACCTTCAATTGCTCATTTCAAGGTTTTTGGTTGCAAATGCTTTATTCATATAAATGATGAAAGAGACCTTGATAAATTTGAACCTAAAGGTGAACCATGAATTTTTCTTGGTTACTCTGAAAACACCCGAGCATATAGAGTGTATAATCTAAACTCCAAATCTGCTGAAGAATCTCCACATATTATTTTTGATGAATCTTTGGTAAAGACTAATATTGGTCAATGCAGGAATGAAGACAATGGTAATATTCTGAAAGAAGGGAACCCTGCAGACAAATCGGAAGATGAGGAAGAAAATGAAGAGCTTAATGGAGAAGAGTCTACAGTTCAGGGGGAGGTAAGTGAAAATCATGATAATCAAGTTGTCAACATTAGATATCTGAAAGATCATCCTGTAGATAATGTGATTGGCAATTTGCATGACCCTCCTAGGACTAGAGGCCATTTTAGAATTCAAAATGAACTGAATGCATATGCTCTTGTTTCTCATGTAGAACCCAAGTCCATTGACTGTGCTCTCAAGGATGTGCATTGGACTAATGCCATGCATGAGGAGCTCAATCAATTTGACAGGAATAAGGTGTGGCACTTGGTCCCACCTCCAGATCATGTGACAGTCATAGGGACTAAATGGGTATTTAGGAATAAAACTGATGAATTAGGGAATGTAGTTAAGAATAAGGCCAGACTTGTAGCTCAGGGGTATAACCAAGAATTTGGAATAGACTTTGAAGAGTCTTTTGCCCCTGTAGCCAGGTTAGAAGCAATTAGAATTTTATTGGCTCATGCATGTTCCCTAGGAATAAATCTCCAGCAGATGGATGTAAAATCTGCTTTTCTAAATGGGGAAATCAGTGAGGATGTCTATGTGAGGCAGCCTCCTGGCTTTGAATGTTTAGACTTCCCCAATCATGTTTATAAACTTAATAAAGCTCTCTATGGTCTTAAGCAAGCTCCTAGAGCTTGGTATGACAGGTTGAGCAAATTTCTCACAGATAAGAACTTCACAAGAGGAGTAGTTGATCAAACTTTGTTCACTAAGGTAAGTCATTCAGATATACTTATTGTTCAAATTTATGTGGATGACATAGTTTTTGGGTCAACTAACCCCAAACTGTGTGAGGAGTTTTCTCAGATTATGACTAATGAATTTGAAATGAGCTCAATGGGCGAGCTCAAATTATTTCTTGGACTGCAGGTTACACAGTCAAAAGATGGAACCTTCATCACTCAGTCCAAGTACATAAGGTATTTACTGAAGAAATACAAGATGGACGACCTCAAAGAAATAGCTGCTCCAATGGGTACCTCGACCAGCTTAGATACAGATCCTCAAGATAAACCAGTGGACCAAAAGCTATATAGAGGTATGATCGGATCCCTTTTATATCTTACAGCATCTAGGCCTGATATTCAGTTTGCAGTGTGTCTATGTTCTAGATTTCAGGCTAGTCCTAAAGAGTCACACCTTAAGTCTGTGAAAATGATTTTTAGGTATCTACTAGGCACTCAAGAGCTTGGTCTATGGTATCCTGCTAGGTGTGAGTTAGAACTTCTAGCCTACACTGATGCAGACTATGCTAGGTGTCGAGTAGATAGAAAAAGTACTAGTGTATACTGTCAATTCCTAGGTGGTTGTGTAGTGTCTTGGGCATCTAAAAAGCAACACACAGTAGCTTTGTCCACAGCCGAGGCTGAATATGTCGCAGCTGACAACTGTGCAGCCCAAGTACTTTGGATCAAGCACCAACTGTCTGATTATCAGATAAAATTGGGATGTATTCTAATTTTATGTGATAATACTAGTGCTATATGTTTAGCTAAAAATCCTGTTCATCATTCTAGGACTAAGCATATAGAGATCAAACACCATTTTCTTAGAGATGCTGTCAATAAAAAGGAAATTGAATTGAATTTTATTGAAACAGAAAAATAAATTGCTGATATCTTTACTAAGCCACTAGGGAATGAAAGGTTCAAATTTCTTAGAAGAGAACTTGGCTTGTGTAAATTTCAGCATGATGAATAAACTTTCAAGTAGTTTGAATAAAATTCTGATCTGGATTTACATCTGGTAGTCTAAATAAAACTCTGTGGTTGTTGAATGTTGCACCAGACCATGCATGCATAACATTCATATTTTTCATGACATATCAATTGGAATCACAGTCATGATCCTCATTGCATATCATTCAGCCATGGCTATGCCTAAGCTCTCTCTCCTCTAATTCTTCCCATTCATTTGCAAAACCACATGCATATAGACAGGGGGAGTGTTGTATGTAATTCAGAGAGGTCATCAACTTCATTGAAACTCAAATTCTTTTCTCTCTTGATTTCATTAAACCCTTTGACCCTGAATGAGTTGAGTCTGACAATATGGCAATCTGTTAGTCAGTTCTAATTCTTAAGCAATAGAAAACAGACTTCTTCCTTTATAAGAATTTTAATTGCTTAAAGACTGACTTAATGGTTTAAATTTTATAAACTTTAGAGTTTAAAGATTGCAATCAGTAAATAAGAATGCTGATAATTGATAAAGCTCTCAACCCTTATTTCATTACATGTCAGACAAAGTTAACTGTATCTGAACTCTGAAAAACTCACCTGAAATCCTGTTAGAGAAGGCTAAGTATGTGTATTGTCCTTAAACAAGTCATTCTGAAACAAATAAAGGACAGCTAAGAAAAATATTGAAAAACCTTGAAAAATAATTGAAAAATAATGTTGGCAGAGCAATGACTGGTAAAGCACTGAGAAACTGAGTGATCCATCAAAGAAATGGATAACACTTATGTCATGATGTGTATCAGTTATCTCTGTATAAATGGTCAAAACAGTAGGGTGGTTTCACTGAGTACCTGGGGATACCTGCATCTCATAAATGTGTATCCTCACACAAAAAGGTGCAAATCAGTCCTGTTGAATTTAATCATAGGTAGAATGGTCCATCATGTTGAGTATCAAGGGGTACTGGCGTCTGATAAATGTGTACCCTTACGCAAAAAGACAAATGGTACCTGAATGCCCTTAATGAAATAAAATTAAAAATGTTGTTCCTTCAAAAAGGAAAACTCAGGTATGTCAAATTGTTTAATTTCAATACATGACCTGGTATCTCTTCACAAATTTTACTGAGTCTAAGAAAGTAAGTTACTTTGAAACTAAATCTCTCATGCCAATGTGATTCTGGTTTATTGCTATTATCATGCACAGCAAACTCATTCAATGATTGTAGTGCATGAACTCTAACTTTTATAACCTTCAAACCAGAATTCAATCTCTAAGCAGTTTCTAAATTCATATGACTGAAGGCTATGTGCTTTAGAATGCTTAATTCCTGAACTACTTGCTCAGAATGCTAGTCAGATATCCTTCTTCCCTTACACTTTCTTTCCCTCCTCTTTGTTGATGGCAAAGGGGGGGAGATCAGTGCTTTGATTATTTCATCTCATAGCATGCATTCGGAGTCAGTGTAACCCATAGTGTTGCCATCATCAAAAAGGGGGAGATTGTTGTGCCCCTGGAGTTTTGATGATAGCAAACACTATGAGTCACAAGTCAGTACATTCGCCGTCCTTGCACACATACACTAGGCATAGAAAGTCTGTTCATCCACCA
Source organism: Amorphophallus konjac (assembly GCA_022559845.1). NCBI lineage: Eukaryota > Viridiplantae > Streptophyta > Magnoliopsida > Alismatales > Araceae > Amorphophallus > Amorphophallus konjac. The sequence goes on from CM040119.1 coordinate 303,493,520, forward strand.
GCTGAACTGAGCAAGTCTATACATCCGTTAGCTCAGCTCGTGGCTTAGTCAGTACAGCCAGTGCTCTTCATGCATGTGCATAGTTCATGCATCACTCCTTTGGCATGTCTATGCATCATGTGCTTCATGCATTTAAAGTCTGCACATTCCTTGTTGATTAAGTCCATACACTCGTTGTGGGCATGTCTGTACATCATCTTGTACATTGCACACAAAGTCTATACATTCAAATGGCATGTCCATGCATATGCAAAGTCTGTACAGTCAGTGCATCCTTTGATTTAAAGTCTATACATCGTCTGCCCGCACACACACAAGTCTATACATTCTTTGCAGTTATGCTCGTGCATCACTTTAACAAAGTCTATACATTATCTGGTTGCTCAAACACAAAGTCTGCACATTGTTGCAAGCTGAGTCTGCACACTTGATAGTGGCATGTTCATGCATTCATCTTTAATGTACACACTTTGTTAAATGCAGTCTACATTACATCCCAAAAGTCTGAACACTCTTCGGTGAAGTATGTATACACTTCAAGTGGCAAGTATGTACATCGTTACTATTGTTGCACGCTAAGTCCATACACTATGCATTTGTACATCATTCAAAACACAAGTCTGTACATTCTTCAAATGGCATGTCCATGCATTCATTCTTGATGTACATACTTTGATATATGCATGCTGCATTACACACGTTCAAAGTCTGTACATTCCTCAATGGCTTATGCAATCCTTCAAAACAAGCCTGTACATCGCCCTGTGTCATGCACTCAAAGTCTATACATGCACACACTTAGTTTGTGCATTGTGCTCCCATGCTTTAACACTAGGCATTGCAAAGTCTGTACATGGTTCTGCACACATATACAAAGTCTGTACATGCTTTGTTCAAAACATAAACTTACTCAATGCATCCTCGTCTGACCTGACAGAATATCTGCTCGAGGAAATTGAGAAGGGCACGTGATCCAAGAAGCCAGGATCATGACACGTGTAAAGCAGCAAGCCTGGATGCTGCCACATGACCAAAATGTTGGGCGGGAAATGTGGAAGACACACACCCACCTCTCTGCTGCTATATATATGAAGCTTCTTCCTCAGAAGAAGAACTGATCGTGATAAAAAAGAGCAGAGAGTGAATTAGAGCATGCACGATCCAGTGAGTTGAAGATCGAAAAAGAAAAGCAGAGAGAAGAAAAAGAGAGAGAGAAGAGAAGATTGAAAAGATAGAATTGAGAGTTTATTTGAACGATTGTTCCTCAGTCTCTTGGTTCAGGTACCAGAGCTGAGATTGCTCATTGTGAGCTACATTCTCTTTTGAGATTTCTTGTTTTTGTTTGATTCTGTTTTTATTTTCTGAACTCATGTCTTCAAGCTGTGTGTCAGCGGTTTGCAGAGGTGTAGCCTCTGGACAGGTGAAGTTGTAATTCCTCAGCGGGCGAGACTAGGTCTCAGACAGCAAGCTGTGAGGCTCAGCGCAAGCTGTTAGGCAGCGGATGGCTAAGCTGTATTGCCCAGCGGAAGCAAGCTGTGATGCTCAGCTGTTGTAGGCTAAGCTGTAAGGCCTAGCGGACGCAAGCTGTGTTGCGCAGCAGTAAGCCACACTTGGGTTTGAGTGTGGGGTGGACGTAGGTCTGGAGGACCGAACCACCTAAAAATCTGGTGTGTTATGTGCTTGTGTGATTGCCTATGATATGGTGTGTGGTTGCTTCTCTTGATTCTCTTCTCATATCGCTTCATTTCTGCTAAGTTCAAACACTCTAGCTAGTGATCTCGTAGATAAATTTAATTTCCGCATTAGAGTCTCATTGAACTGTTAAATTAGGCCAATGATCTATTCACCCCCTCTAGATCCACACTTCGTGGTGACAGAGTGCTTCCATCTAACACAACACTCTATTCTCTTCGGTAGAAAAAGGGCGAGAGCACCCTCGACTTCATCAAAAAGTGGCAAGACCTCAGTATGAGGTGTGTCAATCCACCCGTTCAGAAGGACGCCATCACCATATGTCGTCGAGGCTTGGCGGCCGAGGTCAGCGAAAAGCTTCTCGGCACCAATATCAAAGGCTTCGACCAACTCAATTCGGCAGTCGCTGAAATAGAGATGTTCTTTGCCGATAACCCGAGCTATACTGTAGCAAAGGGTAAGCAAGCACAAGAACGCCAGTCCGACAAGGAGGTGAATATCATAGAGTTCACCCCTGCCGCCAAGGGCAGTAAGGAGGCCAAATCCAGTGGCTCTGACAAGAAGCCAGCGGACAAGCCGGTTGTTTCCTCCTTCTCAAAGCGTATGAAGACACCCTTCTCCTTCAAGAAGGGACATACGAAGATGCTCTTTGACCTCTGCATGGCCCAGAAGATCGTCGAGCTGCCAGAAATCTGCAAGCCGGACGAGGCCCTGAGGACCGACGACCCCAGTTATTGCCTGTATCATCGCATGCTGGGTCACTCAATTGAAGATTGCTACGTCTTCAAGACTTAGGCACAGAAGTTGATCCGAGACGGCCTCATCAAAATGAAGAGTGGTCTCTTCGATCCTCCGCAACCACATACGTGGGCTAGGCCAGCTAAGGCAGCACGCGTGGTTCACCACTCAGCCAATGTCATCCACATGATGGCCGCATTTTCTCTTTCTGATGACGAGTCAGAGGAGCCCAGTGCCAATTGAAGGGGACGTTCGATCTGGTATCCAGGGTGGAGGCCCTGGCATGATCAGAGACCTCTCTCCTTCCCCAGGGAGAGAACCCGATGACTCTTCAATATCCTCGTCGAGAATGGGCAGATCATGCCCCGCGACTCGCCAGTCGACTACAGCCATTGGGATCGTAGTCACCCCCAGTACTGCCCCTTCCACGCTAGGATCTGCCACCCGATCGAGTCTTGTGAGGAAGTTCAACACCTCATCCAGGAACAGATCCAATGGGAGCAGATCGATGCAGAAGGAAACTCCATGTCACTTGTCAAGCTTCGGCAAGCTGTCGAAGAAACCCTGAGCACTGCCAGGAATGCGCCAGAGCGGCCAGACTCCCCTCAAGAGAATGGGCACGGGCTGCCTTACCAGCATCCTCCAGAATGGCTCGACTTCCGGACAAACAACCAAGAGGCACTCGAGCGATTGCGGAGGCGTAGAGAGCAGGATGCCAGTCAAGAGACGGAGCCGACCAACTTCTCGGTCAACGTCATCCATTCTCTTGCTCCTCCAGCCCCTTCGAGCTCTCAGACATCAGCACCTAGCCAGCCAACCCCAGCCACTTCGGTCGTGCGGTGGCGATCCTGGCGAGAGCTAAAGTCTCTCCCTTTCTCTGAAGAAGATACCGCCAGGCTCCTTCGGGTTCTTCTCGGCCGAGAGGATGTTCTGGTGGGCGAGATGATGACGAGCTCCGTAGCTCTCTCTCATCATCTCCCCGTCCTATCTCCATCTCTGGCATCCATGGATAGGAAGGGAAAGCAAAAGCAGGGTGAGGCCCTGCCTCAGCCTCGTCACAGCCCCTCAGCGGATGGGCCACCGGGTCCTCCCCACCTACCCGTTGACACAATCCGGAGTACAAAGAAGACATCTTCGGAGTCTTCAGTGGCTTCGACTCAAGTGGCGGGCCCATCGCCACAAGGTTCAGCCAGTCCGCAGAGTCGGGATAACTATGCAGAGTGATAATGTCTTGCAACGTCGTCAGTTGTCACTAGACCCAGCCCTCAACATGATCCCAAAGGCAAGGCTAAGGAGCAGGACAACAAGCATACCTCTCGGTCCGCTTCTTAACAAAAGCCGTCACCACCGCAGCTAAGGCATCAAATCGCGCATACGTCTTCAGACGCTAGCACCAGCCTGTCGACTCCTCGTAGGGTCCTGTCGCCACCGCGGGTAAGACACCAAACCGCACACACGTCTTCGGACGCCGGTCCCAATATCCCGGCATACCAGGAATTGTCGCTCAAGGTAATCGAGCAGGCAATCAACGCCACCTTCCAGATACAACAAGTGGAAGGCGCCTGGATAGAAATCCGGGCAAGGAATAGTCATCGACCTCACCCTGCAAAGGCACCAGATCGGAGATATCCTCATGAGGATTTATCAACTCCGGCCCCAGCACCTCTCCCTCCTACTCCCTTGGAGACTGCTATTGCCAAGAGACAGGAGAAAAACAGGAGGAAGAACCTCAGAAGGCGGCTCAAGAAACAAGCTAAACAAGCAGCCACCCCACAATCCCCAGCCGAGCCGATGCCTCTACAGAGGCTCCAGTGACTCATTGATGACCTGGAGGAATACGTTCCTCCTCGTCCTACCAGAGCTCTCCCACTCAACAGCTACATCCCGTGGGAGGAAATACATAAACGAGCCCACCTCAGGGATTGGGTCCAAGAAATGATCCAAAAGCTCAAGAGCAGCGAAAGACTCGTGATCCTGGACGAGCTCTCCTTGTGCTATAAAGATAAGGAGATCACAACAGAGCAGCTGGAGAAAATGCTTCGGCGCTGCACCTACAACATGGTGGCCATTCCACCTTCTGACAACATCAACGCTTCTCGGCGAGGCGAGCCAGTAGCCTCTCGGACAAGACAAAGAACTATTGCCCCTCTCGGGCTACAGCCAGCTCCAGAACACACAGGCCATGGCCGAGGTCGCGGTCGGGAACGCAGTAGAGGCTGTGGGAGAGCTTCCGAGCTACCTCCTCACCCGTCCACCTTCGACCCGGAGCGAATCATCCTCTTTTGAGGAGAGGGACCGGCTCCCATTCCAGAAGTAGAACTTTGGAAGGGACCCGGTATTTTCGATCCTGCCAGCATTCAAGAGGCTACTACCAGCCTCCCAGCCTCTGTGCCGGTACCGGCCTCTGCGGTAGAGCAAGCGGGACCGTCTGGCAAGGATGAGCCAGCCCGCCAGCCACCCCCAGAAGAGCCATCATTGGCATCCCTGTTCCAGAAGATCGCTGGTGATCAAAGTCAGTCTGATCCCGGTGGTAAGGGCAAGGCAGTGCAACTTCCCGGTGGGGAACAGCACGGTAGCTCGCAGAAGGCTCAGCCTGACATACTACCCTCTCTGGAGGATGCTCGAGCCCGACCTGACCGGAAAATCCTCCACCAGATGAAGCGTTTCCCTGCCAGTATTTCAATTTGGGAAGCCATTGCTTGGAGTAAGGATCTAAGGGAAACCCTTATCAAGATACTCCAAGAGCCGAAAGTCTATGAAGCACATGCCGCGGAAATGAAGGCGGCTGCCTATGGAGCCTTCACGGCCGCCATCTCCTTCACGGAGAAAGACATGCTGCTCTCCTCTCCGTGCCACAACCATCCTCTCTACATGAAGGGGATGATCAATGGGCATGATGTGAACCGGATCATGGTGGACGCTGGTGCTGCTGTTAACATCATGCCGCTCAAGAAATTCAAGACTCTATATCTGACCCCATACCTCCAAAAGGTTCAAGCGGTCAAGATATCCGACTTTAACCAGAACACCGAGGATGTCCTCGACCGGGTGGATGTTGACTTGGTGCTCGATGATTTCACCTCCAAGGCAACATTCTACATCATCGACTCCAACACATCTTATAAGATGCTATTGGGCAGACCCTGGCTCCATGAAAACTGGGTTGTCCCGTCAACTCTCCACCAATGCATCAAGTATGCCAAGGACGAGGAGCAACATACGGTCTTTGCATACCTATCGCCATTTACACCAGCAGAATGCAACCTGGCCGATGCTGCGCTCTATTTCAAGGGGATCAGTCCGTACCCCGTGATTAAGAGTAAAAGCAACTGTTGGCTCTCAGAGGAAGACGATAATGATCTCTTCTCTGTTGACGAGGAAAAGGCCAAGCTACATCGGTTGTGCCTCGGCTCCAAGTCAACCCAAGATCACCCCGAGAAGCGCCAGATCGACTTCGAGGAAAATCTTATTAGCTGAGCTATCGGCAAGAGTATATGCTTGCCGCCAGATTGCATCCAGCTTCCATGCGCATCCGAGAAGCACAGCGTTGAGTCGCTGACAACATTCATTGTCACCTTCAAGCGATAACGCTGAAACAAGAAGACGGCTAACAGGGACAAACCTATTGTCTTCTATAAGGGAGACATGGCCCCTCAAGCCCTGCCAGATGACGACTTCGGCTGGTCCAAGCAAGCCGACAATACCCCTGAAGCAGTTCAGGTGTGGGGCGATCTGTCGCCGCATATTCAAGAAATGTGTCTGAAGCAACACATTCCCCTGTGGCAAACTTCTATACAACAGAGATACTTTCGTCAACTGTGGACTCTTTCCCAGGTCCGGAGGCAACCCCCTTCCTTCCATAAGGATACCAGGGGACTTGGCTATGACCAGGACCCAGACTTCTGCGTTCACTACGCGGTCAACGTCATAGGCTTGGTACAACCAGCTGACGATCGAGCTAGAGTCGAAGCCAAATTCGGCAGTTCCGGGGATGAGGAAGAGGAAATTCTGATCCCAATCTCCGTCAAAGCCAGAACTTCGGCTCAAGCCATCGAGGAACCTTCCTCGCCTTCCTGCCAAGACAAGGGGGCAGAAGAAGCTCCTCCGGTCTCTCAGCCAGTCGGAGGACCCAGTTCAGCAAACCCTCCTGAGGAGAGGGATATCTCTGGTCCGAGCTGTGAAGAATTGTCAGCTTCACCAGGCGACCCCGGGGAAACCTCAGCAGCCCCGGTTGACAACTGCTGGCCATCAGTCGGCGGTCCAAATCAACCCTCGATGGATCCCAGTAACAACCACTCTCCAGTCCCCTCAACATCAACCGGTGGCTTCGGGAACCAAGAAATACACGAAGTCGACCCTGACGATGAGGATTTCATCGACTTCCAACCCGCTCCTCCCGAGCTGGAGGATGGCGGCCAGGCGACCGTGGATGATCTCGTTGAGATCAACCTGGGTGAAGATAAAGCCCCCCATCCTACATTCGTTAGTGCTCTCCTCACCGAGGCAGAGAAGCAGGACTACAAGCAACTCTGCTCGAATACAAAGACTGCTTCGCCTTGACGTACAAGGAGATGCCAGGGCTAGACCCCTCCGTAGTGGAGCATGACCTAGCCATTTCTCTCTCAGTCGCTCCGGTCAATCAACCACAGCGGCGCATGTGCCATGAGTTGGAGCTCCAGGTTTCGGCCGAAGTCCATAAAATGGCGGAGGTCGACTTCATCGAGCCGTGTATCTACTCGATTTGGCTCGCCAACATAGTCCCAGTCAAGAAGAAGAATGGTCAAGTCTGCATCTGCATCGACTATCGGGACCTTAACAAAGCATGTCCGAAGGATGACTTCCCAGCCCCCATCACTGAAACGATGGTCGATATGACCACCGGTCATGAAGCCTTGTCTTTCATGGATGGGTCATCGGGTTATAACTAGATCCGGATGTCCCTCAAAGACAAGTATCATACAGCTTTCAGATCCCCCAAAGGGATTTCAACTACAAGTGCATGCCCTTTGGTCTGAAGAATGTCGACGCTACTTACTAGAGGGACATGACCAAAATATTTGACGAGATGCTGCACAACACCGTCGAATGCTATGTTGATGACCTCGTCGTCAAGACTAAAAGGCGCGAAGACCATTTGCGTGACCTCTGCCAAGTCTTCAAACATCTCCGATAATATGGGCTCAAAATGAACCCCATGAAATGCACCTTCGGCGTATCCAACGACAAATTTCTCAGCTTCGTCGTCAGGTACCGAGGAATCGAGGTGGATCCCAGCAAGATCAAAGCAATCCGGGAGCTCCCACCACCCAACAATATCACCGAACTTAGGTCCTTCCAAGGGAGGTTGACCTATATTTGGAGGTTTATCTCTAACCTCTCCAGTCGATGCGCGCCTTTCAGCAAGCTAATGAAGAAAGACGCCCCGTTCACATGGGACTCGGAATGCCAGGCGGCCTTCGAGCAAATCAAGGAGTACCTCCTTACTCCCCCAGTCCTGGGGGCACCAATCAAGGGTAAACCCCTCATTCTTTATATTGCTGCCATGGACGCTTCGCTAGGAGCTCTGTTGGCACAAATCAATGAGGAAGGTAAAGAGCAGCCCCTCTATTACCTCAGCCGGAAGCTAATCGGTGTCGAGTACCGCTACTCCCCTATGGAGAAGGAATGCTTGGCATTGGTGTTCACAGTTAAGGAGCTGTGACATTACCTCCTGTCCCATCAGGTCGGGCTTATATCCCAGCACGACCCCCTGAAGTATCTCCTTCGACAACCTATCCTCTCAAGCAGACTGGGAAGGTGGGCTCTCCTGCTGATAGAGTACGACATTACTTATGTCCCCAGAAAAGTAATCAAGGGACAGGGTATGGCTGAATTCTTGGAAGCCCATCTAGTGCCAGACAACTCACCCTTCAGCTCGGAGCTCCCGGACGAGGAGTCCCTTGCTGCTCAATCACAACAACCAGTTGAACAGAGCGGAGATGTCTTGCATTACTAGTAGCAAAGCGCTCTCACAACCATCGTGCCTTGCTGGGAGCTCTACTTCGATGGCGCTTCCTGAGGTATTACCCAGAGCAACCAGGATCCAGCCACCACGGCAGGTGCCGGCATAGTTTTCCTGACTCCTTAGGGCGGAGTTTTGTACAACTCTTGCGCCCTCATGAAGACCCTGACAAACAATGAGGCGGAGTATGAAGCTCTACTCATTGGGCTCCAGATGGCTCTCCACATGGGTGTTAAATGTTTCAAAGCCTACGGGGACTCTCAGCTGATAGTCCGGCAAGTCCTCGGCATCTATGACGTGCGGAAGCCAGAGTTGGTTCTGTACCATACCGCCGTCACCAGACTAACCCAGAAGTTCTATTTCTTTGAAATAGATCATATCCCCAGAAGTAGCAACACTCAGGCGGATGCCTTAGCAAAATTGGCCGCGGCCATCAAGCTCCCGCCCGAGGGCGAGGTCAACATCGTCATTAAACACAGAAGGCTGGTGCCGAGCTCACTCGAAGGCAACACCGGTCTCACCATCTACGAGGTCCATGATCTTGACCAGAACACACCTCCAGAAGAAGATGATTGGCGTGTGCCCATCATCAAATTCAAGAAAGGGTGGCTTCCCCCTGATCGAGCTCAAAGGGTTCAGCTACTCCGCCGAGCAACCTCTTACGAGTTGATTGGCGACTCCCTGTATAGGCTCATCCACGAGAAGGACAAGTCAATTCTCCTGAGATGTGTCTCCCTTGCCGAGGCTCGAGCCGTCATGCAGGAGGTCCACTCCGGTGATGGGGACATCGCTTACCACTTCCCATTTCTCCACGGTTCCCGTTGCTTGCCAGCTATGCATCATCATGTTCGCGGCATTTTTCTTAATCATGGCTTGTAATTTTTATATTTTCTTGAGTCATAAATTATGTAATTTCCCTTTTATTGAGTCAAGTACCCAGGTTAAAGAGTCATCTACCTAGGTTAATTGTCATTAGAGTGGTTAATGAGTCAGTTGGGCCCAATTAAGTGGGCTAGGCCCATAGGCACCCCCCCCTTCCCCCTTGGTTTATTGTCATTAGTCAAAAACTCAGGGTCGTTTGTTAAATTGTGGGTTTCCTATAAATAGGACCCCAATCCCCCCCATTTGGAGCTAATGAAGTATTGAGTTTAAAATCCACAAGAATTGTGTCTCTTGCTCTCTCTTTCTCTCTCTCTCTCTACCTCTCTCTCTCTCTAAAGGGGGCGGCCCCCTCTCTCTCTCCTCCCCCTCTCTCTCCAAATTTCACCCCTCTCTCTCTCTCCTCTCCTTGCCACCTCATCTGCCACATCAGCCTCCCACCCCTTCACCTTCCCAAGGCCTTTAACTCCACTTCAATCTCCCCCACTTCCCAAGCAACCCTTCCCCTTCCCCATACAACCCTTCCCCTTCCCAAGAGAGAATCCCCTCTCCCAAGTAACCTTTCCCCTCCCCAAGACAACCCCTCCACCTCCCTAGGCCACCATTAACACCACCCATTAACCCACCACCCAAATCAAGAAGAAGCCTCCCCACTTCCCCAAGCCCCTTGCGCCCCCATCTCCCCACCTCCCCCCCCTTGGCCATTTGCGCACCCACCCTCTTTCCCTGCTTGCTCCGCCCCCACCTTCCTCCCTCACCACCCCTTCCCACTTCACAAAACCCTTCCCCACCACCAAAGCACCCATATTCCCTCCCCTCCACCAAAGGAACCTTCCCTCCCCTCCACCTTTCCCTCTTCAACCTGTGTGCAGTCAAGTTCTGCAGATCAGCACCCTGTTTCAGCATCGCCCACGACCTCATCCCGGACCTTCTGGGGGCGTGGCCTACATCAACGGAAAGCTCTGCCAGTCTGCTTCGCCACCGCATCGGTCTCGCCCCCATCCGAGGTCCGTGCTGCCCGGGAGGTCCGATCTCCCCCAACTGTGCAGAAGTCCTCACACCGAGTTCCTGAACCGGAAGAGAAGCTGTACCACGAAGAACCGCAGAAGAATCAGGCCACGAGCTCTTCTCCAAAGTTCTTCCTCGTCCAGTCCAATTTCAGAATCAAGAAGCGGAACTTCGTTCAGCATCTGTGGGCCGAAGTTACCATTTTTCTCCCTCGGCTGCGCGGGTCTGCCTCCCACAGTCTGCAACGACCTACCTCCACTATTCTGAGTCCCCCAGTCGTCCCCGACCTCATTCGGCTTCCTCGTCAGTTTTTCTGCGACGTGGACTCGTCCACGATTCCAGAAACTCCTGCGGTTCATGATTTGGAGTCCGGGAGCTGTCGGGGCAGCCTCTTAGGCCTGTCAACGGAGCGGATACGAAGCGAATATATGACTATCCGTATCCGCTCCGTTTTAAAATTCGAATTATCCGATTTTGATCCGATATCTGACGAATTTTTGTATTATCTATCCGTATTCGATTCGAATTAAAATTTTCGAATATCCGAATTATCCGCTCCGATTTCAGAGTACTTTATAAATTTAACATATTTTATACATGAGATTACTATCAACTTTATTAAGTAAGATGGGTAAAAATCTATACGATACTGTGCAAGTCGTAATATTTCCAATTGATCTGTAGTCAATTTCGTATGGCCCAAATATGATGGGGAACCCAAAAACTCTGTCATTATGTATAGAATTTCAAATATATTTTGTTGGAGGGCACTACTCTGGATGTCATATGTTAGAATAACACTAAAGTTAAAACCGTATGCTTGTGTTAATAAAAACGACAGGTGAGCAACACAGTAATTATCATTTTTCTTCATACATAAAACATCTTTTATTTTCAGTAAGAGTGGGGTATATTGGTATAACACCAATTTTGTTTACTAATAAACAGAAGGTCTATCTTTTCTGTTAAAGACATTAAGCCTTAACCAAGAAGCCAACATGACAAGCTTTCCATGAAAAGACTGCATGAATACCAACATAACACATTAACACTTGACCCATACAAGATGCTCCTAACCTATGCAGCTATGCTACCTTCAAATTGCAGAATTTATGCTCTAAAACAACCAATCTTCCAGAAGCACTAAAGTTTCATTAAAGGCTTAGATGAGTAGATGCACCGTCAGAAAGCCTCTCTGCAATGTGCCAAGATGGACTGATGGAATGAACATGGCCCTTGAATGCCATCAGTGCGGGGGTGGTAACGTCCCAAGCCTCCACAATGTTAAATTTGATTTCAGATTCTGCATTAAAGAGAAGACAACCAAGTAAACAAAGGAAGACAGCTGGGCATTTATGTTTTGGTGAACATACATAGACCATACAGAAAGTCTGCTAAGTTAAAAAAATTTAATTTCAAGAGTGAAATTGGTCGAATGGTCTTGATAAGTTAACATCTAATTATCAAGAAGAGGAGGATTAAAAGGTTGAGCATTTGTGGAAATTTGGTGTAATGACTAACCTAAACCTAAATGCCAATGGTGGAAATGATGGTGCTTCAAGCTTCAAGTAGATGCATTTGTTTTTTTCCCTGCTGTAGATGACAATATACCAAAGATCACTTTTGTCAGAGGAAGATGAGTGCATGGGTATCAATTTTGTTATATAGACTCATTCAAGTACCTCGCCAATTGCAACTCTAAGGTCTCCGTGTTCCACACTACAATCGGACAGGAACAATATAGTCAAATTAATAGAGGACTACTAGCTCATCCACTTTGTATACTCAGGAAAAAGAGAAAGCAGGCCATGGAATTGAAATACAAGCATCATGGAGGAGAGCTCGTATCCACGGAAACCTTACAACACATGAATATCAAAAAGTGGGCAGCTTGGTAACCTTTACGAGCTCAAACAGTTGACCCACACAGTCCCAGAAAGCCAGAACTACATCCAAGTATCTAACTAACCTTATACACTGACTAGTTCTTATTTTAACTTCATTGGGGGGAGCAAGACAAGGGAAAAGTAAGGGAAATCAAAGGGGGGGAACAGAAGTCAGAGAAGAATGAACTATTAAGCAATGGAATGGTAACAAAATGAGTTCAGGAGTTTAAGAAAAGCAACATTAAAGCTATAATGGCAGTAATGACAATTATAACACTAGGAAAAACCCAGGCCATTCCAATATCGAATAGGGTGATACCATTATTTATCATCACTGCCTACATATTGTTTCCAAGGGTGGGTTAGAGAATAGATTTCATAATGGTTAAAAAATTGCAGCGCTAATTACATGGTCCAACTGTCCAAGCAAGGAATACCACAAGAGATTAAGAGAAGTTATGATACTAAAAATAAATATTACATGGATACAGATCAAATGTAATTAAACCAAAACTATAATGTGCATCGTTTTGCCCCTTGTTACTCACGAGGATGAAGGACATAATTATATCTCTAATAGAGAAACACTAGTCACTGTATATTTCCGTAAATCAAACCTCCAACTATCAGCAGTTCGCAAAAATCTAGAGTAACATCCATGTGAGTAACATCCAAAACATCCTGTCAAGAAAAGAATAAAATAGCAGTTAATAAGTATTTTAGTTAATGTTCAAAATTTTTAAAAAATGTTACCTTAGATGAGAAAGATTTAGAAGAAATGTAACAATTTTTCACTATGAAGAAATATCACCTGCAAACAAATTTTATTTCATAAACATAAATATGATAATAATTTTAAAATATAAAATATATTGAAAAATGATAGTTACCTTTCTCCTTCAAAGATGGAAGCCAATCTTGCCCACAAATCAATGCTTCTACAATTTTAGGAGCTAATGAAGAACGGATCTCATCAACTACCATTCCACCGGTACTAAACGCAGACTCTGATGCAACAGTGGTAACTGGGATTGCTAGAATATCTCTTGCCATTTTTGAAAGTGTTGGAAATTTTTTCCCATAATTGCTCCACCATGATAATATATTGAATCCAGCAATATCAGGAGAGATAGTTTCCTCTAAATAAATATCTAGCTCACTTCTAGAAAGAGATAGTGTAGTGGAAGAACGCTGACTCATAAACTTCTTAAATCCTCCTATCAATTTTTTGGCATCTTTGCTCTCCACCGTATCATTACCAATAGAATCATCAGTTTTATTCAAAACTTGAGAACAAAATGAGTCATCAACAACACTTGCATACTCAGAGTAAAGGTCATAAAGAGTTGAACGAATTCGTTCAACATGCATAAATGCAGCACCTCCATAAATCTGCTGATACACATAGTCAATATACTCCATCTTATATCGAGGATCAAGAATAAGAGCAACTGTCAAAATAAGACTACAATCTTCCCAATACTTCAAAAATTTTGACATCATCTTTTCAGCCATTGCATGCACAAATTCATGGGGAGATTTCATCATTTCAAGTAAACGAATGTGCACATCACACACATCATGAAAGTACAAATTAGCTGTAACATATTTATTTCCCGAAAGAGTCAAAGTTGCATCATAGAATACCTTCAAATTGTCATGTATAACACGTCCTACTCCCCACTCATCATCAGAAGGCAGACTCTTATAGTCAATATCATATTCAGATAAACGTTCAAATGCAACACGTAGTTCTAGTGCAGTCCCAAGCATCAAATATGTAGAGTTCCATCGTGTAGGGACATCAATATAAATCATTTTCTTACCTTTCAATTTCTCTTGAGCAACAACTTGTTCAAATATTTCCTTTTGTTTTGGTGATGACCTCACAAACTTCACGCTTTCACGAATTTTTTTCAACAATCCAGATATTTCATTTAACCCATCTTTCACAATTAAGTTAAGAATGTGTGCACTGCATTGAACATGTAAAAACATACCATGACATGGCAACACATTTTTACCACAAAGCCAATGTTTCAGATCTCTAATCATTGCAGCATTAGTACTTGCATTATCAACTGTGATAGCAAATATTTTTTTATCAATGTTCCATGTCAGCACTTGATCTTTCATAATCTTAAAGAGTGTCTCAGCATTATGTGGAGTCTTCACAGATATAAAAGCAATAATTTTCTTATGCAACTCCCATTTAGCATCAATAAAATGTGCTGTGACACAACAGTAACCAAGATTCTGATTAGATGTCCACATATCTGTTGTGAGACTAATTCGGGAATCAATATTATCAAAGACTGAGTACAATTTTTCCTTTTCCTCATTGTATATTTTCATCACATCTGCTCTAACAGTGTTTCTCGAGACCACCTTAAACTGTGGTTGAAGATTATCACAAAATATTTGAAAATACTCATGCTCAACCAAGTTAAAAGGTAAATTGTGCTTCATTATCATTCTTGCAAGGTCACACCGACTCCGCTCTTGGTCAAATTTAAAATTTGCTATTTTTACAAGTGTCTCACTTTTTCTTCCAGTCACTGCAATCATTTGTTGTCCTATATCAACATGTTTTTTTCTAGGACATCTTGCTGCATGATTCTTCAAATGGGTTGTCCCTTTAGCACTAGAACCATCAAATTTTCTCTTGCAATGCTTACATATGGCTATTTCACTACCATCCGGACAGGTTGTTTTTTCAAAATCTTCCCATGCTTTAGATCTTAACTTCTTCTTTTTAGGTGAAGATGGCTCCGGTGATGTATTCACAACTACAGTTGCCTCGTCATTTTCTTGCACATGAGAAATATTTTGAGAAAGATTTATAGTATTGGCAGGCAATGCATCGCTATTAGTGAGATCTTCCATCATAGATGATATGCTATTCTGAAAAAATAAATGAGAAGAGACAATAAAGTAGCATTCATGGATCATGATTCATGATTCATGCATTAAAGTTACATTCATAAAAGGGGGAAAACCATTAAATTTCTAACACATATATCTATCTCAAAGCTCAAACAAGAGACTGGACAACATATGAACTTAGTCCAGACTTTGAATCTTTGATCGTATTGTTGACTCCAAAGTGATTAGATCATTTAACTATTTAAGAGACAAAGTAAACCATCTTATTACTAGTAGTATTTTCATGGAATGCCTCGGAGATGCATATGAACTTTTCGACCAACAGCTGCTACCCCCAACTCACCGAAAGGGCAACAAACTCAGTGAAAATTACCCAGAATGTTCCTTCCCGCAGACGCTATTCAGACGGTGGATGGATGCCTCCTCTGTAGTTTAGGTGCTTCCGTTCTCTAATAAAGGATAGATATGTTGAAGATCTCTCCCTCTCAAATCTCAGTAGGGTCATATTCCCCTGGCCGACAAAGTTTCAGAATGGAAGGAATAAGAACGATACCAGTTTCAGACGGCATCTGGCACTCTGGCGGAGGGACGACGGAACGGAGGCCGGCTCGCCTGGACTCGCAGAACGGAGAACACAGATGCAGGAAGGTTGGCCGCGTTCTGTCGCCTGGAGTCGCACGCAGTCGACGGTGGACCGTGGAGGAGAGAGCCCGCCAGATGGAGAGGGGGTGGAGGCTGGACTGTGTCGCCGATGGTCGAGGAAGAAGCACCGGCGTGATGGGACGACGACCGGACGACGGAGGGGGGCGGGCGGCTCAGCCGACCGCGGCGGTGTCAACAGGGAGGAGCGGTGGTTGGCCGGCCGCGTTGGCACGTTCTGTCGCCTGGAGTCGCACGCAGACCGGGGATGTGGAGGAGAGGACACCGCCGTTCTGTCGCCTGGAGTTGTCGCCTGGAGTCACACGCAGACGGTAGACCGTGGATGTGGAGGAGAGGGTTGCGCTGCGCGTTCTGTCGCCTGGAGTCGCACGCAGAGTCGCAGTCTCGCAGAACGTGGACAGTGGATGTGAAGGACAGAAGAAGGAGCCAGGCTAAGGGCCTAAGGCACTAAGCCACCCAGCCAGGACTAGGAGGGCACAGCCGGCAGCCGCACAGGCAGTCAGGGCCTCAGCCGGCACAGTGCACACCCCGTGGTCTGCGACTCTGCGTCACGCCGTCACCTCACCGCCAGAATCAGTACGAGTTGAACGAATTCAAATCGTCAAAGTTGGTCAGTTGGTGGCTTGGTGCGGATTGCGGGCGGAGAAAACTAGACGACATAGTTAATGTTTATTATTATTTTACGTTTGGAATCCAAACCGTCACAGACTTAAAATGAGAGAGTTATTACTTATTAATGCAATTTTAGCCGGAAGTGTAACAATTCATGCCATCTTTCGATATTTTAATATTTTATATTTTATAATAAATTATTTAGATAGATATATATATTATATGATATATAATATTACGGACGAATATTTTTCGAAGCGAATATTATAATATCCGTATCCGCTCCGATTCGAATTCGGATATTATCCGTATCCGAAAAAATGAATACGGATTCGAATATTATCCGCTAATACGGATTCGAATTCGAACCGGATTCGGATAATATCCGTATCCGTTGACAGGCCTACAGCCTCTGCAACCTGATGTCAAGAACATGAAGTCGCCTTCCCCAGATTCTATCACTCTGTTCGACTCCCCACCCGGACCAGCTTCGGCATCAGAAGAATTCTCCAAAATTCTGAGGCATCCCAGCCCCAGTTACGAAGAATTCCCCGCTGATCTCATCATCGGCAAAATTCCAGACTGGGAGTTACGACAACCCGCAAAAGTAGGCAGATTCGACACCGGCTTCTCCTTCCACGATTTCGGCGAATCTCCCCTCCCCGCTTGGCCGGCTTACTGCCCCTCCCTGCATGGAGGTAGTGTTTGCGTGTAAATCAAACATCCCCACCCCAAGTCCACCCTCCTGTGTGAGGTGTAGTACTTGTATTAAACAGGATTCAAGCGTCATGGGCGCAGTGTGCGGGGATCCCACACTTCCCCGCTCGCCCATCGTCTTCGAACGAGGTTGGTTTCTTCAAACCAACCAGCTGAGCCTCTACCCTTGCTCCATTTACTTCTGTTCGTTTCATATCCGTACAACTTGTCCGCTGGTCGGTGAGAGAGCGCTTGTTCCCGGACCCACCGACTCTTGTGTGGTCGCCGTGGCTAAAGTGAGAGAGTGACCCAGTGCCCCAAGGCACCCGGCCCGCCCTTGATCTTGGGCAACGTAACCTCAGGAGGGAAAACCTTAGCCCTGCTGGCCCTCAACCAGCAAGGGTCTTGTTCCACCACTTCGACTCAGCATCACCGAGTCACCACGGGTTGCAGGTGTGTACGGTGGCTCGGATCAATTTCCAAGAAATCTCAAATCTGGAGTTGTGTCTTGTGAATTAAGTCCGAGGAAGCATAGTGTCTTGCTGCATTCCCACCTTTGTGTCACATCATCCGGGTTGTGCGGCGCGCACCAGGCCGGAGTTCGAATGAAGCACAACATCAAGCTCAAAGGCTTCTACTGGCCAACCATGTACATGGATTGCATCCACAACGCCCGTACATGCCATCAATGCTAAGCCTTTGGCCCAGTACCCAGGAGACCGCCTAACACGTTACGTCCTACAGCCCCCACCTGGCCATTCACTAAGTGGGGCATGGACATCGCGGGGCCTTTCCCGCCATCTTTCAAGGGCCATAAATACATCTTGGCCGCCACTGATTATTTTTCTCACTGGGCAGAGGCTCTCCCTTTGCGAGAAGTCACCGACAAGATCGTTGCCATATTCGTCCGGCACAACATCATATACCAATTCGGTACTCCCAGTCGCATAGTGTCTGACGACGGGACACCATTCAAGAATAAGGTCATGTACCAGCTAGCGGCCAAACTCCACATCAACTGGAGAACCTCTTCGGTCTACAACCCCCAGGCTAACAGTTTGGTGGAAGCCTTCAACAAGACTCTCTGCAAGCTCCTGGCTAAGATAGTTAGCCACCGGAAACACGATTGGGGTGAAAAGGTCTTTGATGCGCTCTTGGCCTACCAGACGATCTACAAAACCCCCACGGGGTGCTCGCCGTTCTCCCTTGCTTACGGGACAGAAGAAGTCTTCCCCATCAAAGTCCAGTTAGCTTCTTACCGCGTGGCGGTCAGAACAAGCCTTGCTGGCCCTGACGAAAGTGAGTACCAGAGAAGGTTAGAAGAGCTCGCCAATCTAGAAGGCAAGCAACTCGAAGCCTACAAACACCTACAAGTATACCAGGCCCGCATGGCCCGAGCCTATGATAAGCTCGTCAAGCAACGAGTTTTCAAGCAAGGCAACCTCATCATGATCAAGGAAAAGGAAGTCATGGCAGGGCGCTCCAGTGGAAAACTACAGCCAGATTGGGGAGGTCCGTATATTATCAAGAATGTCTACGAGGGTGGTGCTTACACGGTTGTTGATCATAAAGGTCATAGACCGTTCCCGCCTCTCAACGGCAAACATATGAAACTATATTATGCACCAGAGCATGAGTTCATGTGCCGGCCAGACTAAGGCGCACGTCCCAACTGCTACCAATAAGGCCGATCCTTCCCCGTGAAGGATCTAACCGGCCAGTCCTCCCAGTCTTCAATTCCCAGTCAACCAGTCCAGCCCAGTTCCCCGGAACAACCATCAGGCATCCTCAAGGACTAACCTCCTGCCCTCGTTCCCGTCATCACGAGAGCACGAGCACTTCTGCACCGTCACCAGTTTAGCCGTCAGGCTCCCAGGTAAGTCAAAAAAAAACAACAACAAAAAATGGGGTTCAAAATAGAGATGTCCCGGCAGACCCAATCATCCTCACCACAAGGGGGCGACTGGAGGCAAAAAGGCCAGTAACCCGGCTGAGGTAGAAACCCGAGAGGGCACCTCAGGTAAAATTGGGAAACCCCTCGAAGTGAAAACCCGCAAGGGCACGTCGGAAAAAGCTAAAGGGGGTCGGCTCTAGCGAAAACCCGAAAGGGCAGTAGAGCCGATAATGAGAAAAACTTCCTCTCCCTACCAGTCAGAATAGCTTTCCACCCACTCCTCTGTGGGCCGTTAGCCTCACCCAGAACCAGCCTCCAATCAATTTAAACTGCTAGGGCACGAACCCTATAATTCCCAGTTGGCCTTGCACAACACCCACTCAATTTGGCCAACCTTAGGCCCTTGCTTCGACAACATAGGTCAACCAGTCCCTGTGACAGTCAAGCTCCCAGTCACCCTCCCAGTAGAGTTATGTACAGGCACATTCCCAGACACTTATCATTCTACACTCCTACATCCTACATCTCCTGAAAATCCAGAGCCCTCAAGTTTCACCATGATCCCGGTTTTCTTCTACAATCCCTGATCCACCAGCCCTAACTCCAGTCATATCTGGCCATAACAAAGTGGCCCTTCCCCCACCATGACATGAGGGTTTGTAAAAACCCTTGTACAATATCCGACCACCCACACTTTCCAGTTTCAGGTTATGTCCCCTGACGACAACACGCTATGGACGGCAGTCTTAAAAGATAATATATATATATATATATATATATATAATGGGGTTAAAAATAGAGATACCCCGGCGGCCTCAGTTGATTCCTTCCACAGGATTACTGAGGGTAAAAATTGCCATTAACCCAACTGAGGTGAAAACCCGAAAGGGCGTCTCAGGCAAAATCGGGTAACCCCTCGGTGTGAAAACCCGCAAGGGCACACCGGAAAAAGTAAAAGGGGGCCAGCTCTGGCGAAAACCTGCAAGGGCGGTAGGGCTGGTAAAGAGAAAAAAACTCTTTCTCTCTCTCTCTCTCTCTACTCTTTACTAATGAAAGCCGTCAACCGCGACACCCCACTGACGGCGACCTTCACATCACTCCACAACAATGGTGGCCGCTACACCCCCGAGGGTCAGTCATCGCCAATTCCAGCTCCAGTCTCGGCTACACACCTCAATGGTTAGCTGACCAGTCCCAGTACTTCGACTACAACGCCTTCGCAGGCTATCCGCCAGCCTCCAGTCCCAGTACTTCGGCTACAACGCCTTCACAGGCCAACCACCAGCTTCCAAATCCAGTTTTCAGCTATAACACCTTCACAGGCCAACCGCCAGCTTCCAACTCCAGTTTTTGGCTACAACGCCTTCACAGGCTAGCCACTAGCCTCCAGTCCCAGTACTCCAGCTACAACGCCTTCACAGGCTAGCCGGCCAGCTCCAGTCTTCAACTCCAATTTTTGGCTACAACGCCTTAACAAGCCAGCCGCCAGCTTCCAACTCCAGTTTTCGACTACAACGCCTTCATAGGCTAGCCGCCAGTCCTAGTACTCCGACTACAACGCCTTCACAGGCTAGCCGGCTAGCTCCAGTCTTCAACTCCAGTTTTCAGCTACAACGCCTTCACAGGCCAGCCGCCAGCTTCCAACTCTAGTTTTCGGCTACAACGCCTTCACAGGCCAGCCGTCAGCCTCCAGTCCAAGTACTCCGACTACAATGCCTTCATAGGCTAGCCGGCCAGCTCCAGTCTTCAACTCCAGTTTTCGGCTACAACGCCTTCACAGGCCAGCCGCCAGCCTCCAGTCCCAGTACTCCAGCTACAACGTCTTCATAGGCTAGTCGGCCAGCTCCAGTCTTCAACTCCAGTTTTCGGTTACAACGCCTTCAGAGGCCAGCTGCCAGCTTCCAACTCCAGTTTTCGGCTAAAACGCCTTCACAGGCCAGCCTCCAGTTTCCAACCCCAGCACCCCAGCTACAACGCCTTCACAGGCTAGTCGGCCAGCTCCAGCCTTCAACTCCAGTTCCCAACTATAACGCCTCTATAGGCCAGCCGCCAGCTTCCAACTCAAGTCTTCGGCTACAACACCTTCACAGGCCAACCGCCAGCTCCCAGCTCCAGTTTTGGCCACAATCCCTTCACAGGTCAGCCAACCAGTCCCAGCCCCCAATCCTGGCCTTCGGCTGTGACACCTTCTGAGGCCATCCGGCTAGCCCAGCCCCAGTTTATCAAGCCGAGAAGAGCTACATTTCCGGCTAACGATATACAAACAACCAACACCCAGGCATCAACTTACAATCGACGCATTCCAGGGTCAGTTCCCGACTCCAACCCAGTAGGCCGCCATGTTCTGACAGGCCTATGCCAATCTTGCACTAGGGCTTCTCCCCTACTTCCCAACAACCAGCACTCAGCTCCCAGTAGTTGAAATCCAGCTACACCTTTCCCCTACCCAGTCTTTTAGTTCAATGTTCGAAAGTCGGGTAAACCCAGTACCTTTCCCCCTACATCGGTACGTGTTAAAACAACCAAGCACGACCGACAGTAAGTGGCAGCCATCCCTTATACCCAACCTTGTCCCATAGGCTAGGAAAAGAACAACTCAGCAAACAACAACACCAAAATCTGGAGTTTGTCATTGATACTCTATGAAAGGGAGCCCAAGACATGCCCTTCGGGTAACAAAAGACATATAGTCCGGATAACAAGAAAAGAAAAGAGAGGGAGAGGTGATACAATCATATCCCAGGCTCGCCCCTCTCTAGTGCCGTCAGGCGAGACTCCGCAGCTGCGAGCTCCGCCTCCAAGGTCGACGCGAGCTGAACACTAGCCTCAGCCCCAGCTTTGGCAGTCTGCCACTCCACCCTAGCAAGCTCCATGGCTTGCCGCTGCTCCTCCAAGGCCTTCCGCAAGGCCTCAGCCCTGCTCTCCACCTCGCTCAGATGCGTAGCGCGGTCCCCAGCAAGTGACACGGTCGCATCAGTGAGCCTCCTCTGCTTGGCAGCCGCTAACGCGAGCCGAGCCCGTAACTCTTGCACCTCTCGAACGGCCGCTAGTCATCGGGCCCTCTGCTCCTAAGCCTCCAGAAGCCGCAGGTACTCCGCCTAGATGCTGGCCAAGCCAGACACCCAGAGCTCGCGCGGGAAGCCAAGGCCATGGTAGCCCTTGGTGCTGTCCCTCAGCCGCTGTCGAAGCTCCTCCGAGGAAGGTAGGGGGTCACCTCCTAGATACCCTCGGGCTCGTTGGAGCAAGGCCGCACCCACGCTGGCGTCCAGCAGCAGCTCTGGTGGTGAAACAAACGTAGGCCACTCGATCCCCAACTCCAAGGAAGAGTGGCCCATCTCAGCCAGCACACCGGAAGGACCTGCATAATTCCATCAAACAGTCAGCAACATCCGGTACTTCCCTGTGACAAGACAAGGTGAAAAACCTGAGAAAGGTCCTAACTCTCACCCGGTGTGGCTCCCGCCACGCCTGCAACATCCCCGCTCGGGGTCGGTGAGGGTAACCTCTCCCCATCGTCGGTGGCATCCCCCGCTGGAGTCGGAGAGGGCAGGACCTCCCCGATAATCTGGCCATCCCCAGCTGTCATCGGGGAGATGGAAGGCTGTCCCTGGTCATCCTCAACGGAAGCCGGCACACTCTCCCCCTCAGATTCCAGGCCTGGACACAGTACGAGGGCATCAACATCTTGCTATAAACTCTAAACCAAAGCCAATGGGGAGGAGGGAAGGATCTCTATATACCTTCCAAAACCGTCTCCATCTCGGCATCCCCAGCAGAAGAGGCCTCAGAGGGAGAAGAGATCGAGCTCAAGCTCTCGTCAGTCTCCATCACTGCACTGCCACTTTCGGAAGAACCAGACGAGGTCTCTGATGAACCCTCGGCCACAGGCAAATCAGAGGCACCTGTATATCGAGAAGCCAAGTCAGGCTACTACCAAATCCAGCCTCATAGGAAGATAACTTCCTAGCCAGACGTGTTACGCAAGAAGCTCACCAGCTGGGGCGTCCCCTTTGGAAACCCCCTAAATGTCGACGAACTCCTCGTCGCCCCCAGTAGAAGCTGCGATAGCAGGCTCGTCTCCTACTACCCGGGCCATGTCCCGGGGAAGTTCTCCTTCCTCTAGAGGGGAAGAGGTACCTGCAATCAACCCTGATAAAAGCTTAGCACGGGTGGGTAAAGTAGAGCAATCCACCATGAAATGACCAAGTGCTCAACTACATACCTGATGGTCCCACACTGGAGGACTCTACCAGCCCCACCGTGCAAGCAGATACCACGGTCGGCACAGGCAGGAGAGGTGCCTTTGCCAGCGACTGTGGCAGTCCACCCAGCGTGCCCTCAATAATGGGTGGGGGCATAGAAGCCATCTGCCCAGGCTCGCTAGTGAAGGACGGCAGAGCCACTGAGGGGCCGACATCAACCAGCTCCTGGATCATCGCCAAGGTGGCCGCCGCATCCTCACCTGCCAAACAAACAACTCAAATCAAATCAACAATTTCGGCTTGCTGAAAAGGTCCAACAACAAAGGGAAGATCCCCTCAACAACAATTGGACACTTACCCGGACAGCTACTGGCCACCGTGGGTGCTGACTCTCCCGCATGTTCAGGGGCTCCGCTCAGTACCTCAGCATGGACCTTGGCCCCCGACGCCTCTGCCTCCTCTGCACAATCCAGACGGTTATGTCAGTAATCAAAAGCAAGCGAAATCGCAGCTCACACCTAGCATTAGAAGCCCTTACTTGAACGGGCTCCTCCAGCAGCTTTCCACGACTCGAAATTGGGAAAAGTCTCAATATTGGGGGCAGTCTTGTCCATCAGACGAAGGAGCTCCTCCATATCTATCTCGTACTCATCCCCCTCCTCAGGAAGGGGAGCCACCTTCTGAGGGGGCGAGAAAGCTGCCTCCACACCAATCTCCAGGGGAGCTACAAAACACAAATCCAGTAAAACAAGATTAGCCAACTACCATGGCTGAACCAAGCAGGAGTAAAGAAGGTGAAGCTACACTTACTCAAGGTCGTCTCTACCTCAACCTGCCCGCCAGTCTCGAGTCCCCCAGGGGACTCACCAGTCTCAGCGACTGCAGCCTCTACTCGCGGGCGCTTTCACCTAGGCTGCAGACCTCCATCCCCACTTTTCGAGGATGCCTCAATGGAGGGGTGATCCCCCTCTGCCGCAGAACCCGTCGACAAACATAGCATTATACAATACCTCAGTTCTATACCCAGAAACTACAAAAGAAAAAGGGAGGGACGCATGCTAGAAAGAAGATAGCCTTACCTGAAGCCCCGAAGGGGGTCAACGGTAAGGGCACTAACTGCTCCAGTTTCAACGCCAGCGCCCGGGCCGCCTTCGCGACGGCTTCCCGAATGTCCCTTAGAGTGTGAGCACACTCAATATGGGACATGAACTCCATGGGCCTGGCTGATCTGATCGCGTGGCCGATGTGCCGCCTCCAGTTGTCGATCACCGTGTCGATAAAGCTCCCGTTGGGGAGCGCCCGGTCCAACGAACCTCTGCTCCGGATGCCGCAGTCCGCCAGGAATTGGGTCCACCAGGCCCTAGGTGCCCTCGATCGAGGCACCTTCACCCCGGTTGCTGTCGCCGCTGTTACCACCTGTTTCAGGGGCTTCAGTGCCCCTCTGTTGCCTCGACTCCCGGACGACGAGCCTCGGCTTCTCCGGGGCCACTGCTCCGCAAGTTGCTCGACCTCCCGACGAATCTGAGCAACGCGGGTCCTTAGGTACCCCTCATCCAGAGCAATCGGAGGCAGATCCTCCCTCAGCAAACGACTCTCCTCCGCCTTCCTAATCGCGGAGGCCTTCTACCGGTATAGGTGGCTATGCTCGAACCACCACCTGGCGTAATGTACGTCGAATCGCCCTCGAGGTCCCTATCCCGGCATCGGGAGTCGCTTGGGCTCCTGGCGATAGTAAAAGTCCCACCATGATGCTACAAGTAGGTGGGTATGTAGCAACCCTGATAAAATATTAATAACAATAAAGATTTTAAATAAATCAAATAAATAGATAAATAAAACAATATAAAATAATGCCTCGGATAAAGGCGCTATTTAAATTAGAAACTCCTCTAGAAAAGGCGTGATTCAAGAAGAGACGCCCTGACCACACGGCGTCAAATTCTAAACGCCAAAAATGGTAAGGACAATAAACGCCCCTATCTTGGGCGTGTTTTAAAACAAGGAACGCCCTTACACAAGGCGCTTCTTAAGAAACGACCTGCACCAGGTCGTCAATTCAGGAATCGACGCCCTGACCAAAGTCGTTAATTCCAGTCGTGAACCGATCGAACCGAGAGCTTATCCAGGGAAGGATCATGTTAATCTAGTAAGTGGTTGATAGGGCAAGGACTCTAATAGGGATATATTACCCTCACTCAAACACTACCCCTATTAGAAATACCAAAATCCTATAAATAATCGTTCGATCCAAACCCTAAACCTATTTGACCAATCGAACTTCACAAGTACGTGAAGAACATCAAGTTCTTCTATTTTTCTTCTTCTGTATCTTTCATTATGAACGTAGTATGTGAAGAACTAATGTTTTTCATCTATCTCTATTCTTACAGGTTAAGAAGCTCCTACGCTCTGAAGAAAAACAGAGTTCTTTCATCCGGGTAAAAGTTATTTACCTTCGTATGATGTTCAGATCACAAAGAAACTAATACAGTTTCTTTATTTTCTTATAGGGAAACTACAGTTCTTCTTCTACAGTTTTCATCCAAGCCAAACAGGCCATCATCCAATAGCCGTTGTTGTCTTCAGGAGCATAACAGAGCATCTTCTTCTAGTCAAAACCCCTCACGGTTGTCTTCAAATCAAACTTTAAGGTAGGTTTTCTCAAGTTACTGTAGCCCAAATGAAATTAATGCAAGATATATATATATAAGCATGTCATGCATACGGTTTAATATGGTTTTGTTATGTTTCTGCAATATTTTGAAAGAGACGCCCCTATCAAGGGCGCTAATTTACACGACACGACCCTGCCCAGGTCGTCAATTTAATATTTGACACCCTGTACTCAGGCGTTAATTTCACTTAATCATGAATTAACCATGTTAAGAACTGATTATATATGAAATCCTGATTACATTAATGCATGATCCTCTATCCTCAACCCTACTGATTTTATTATCAAGATTATATGATTGTTATCCTTGATTATCGTGCAAATCGTGCTTTCTGATATTTATTGAATTCACGACCTGTACAAAGTCGTTTTCCACCTGTTAACGCCCCATCATAGGGCGTGAATTGAAAGGAAACGCCCCCTCCTAGGGCGCGTATCTGTCAAATTCCTGAAAAATATATATTCTGCAAAATAGAATTTAATGATAACGCCCCTGACCAGGGCGCGTTTTTGATAACTCCTGAAATTAATTATATCCTGTCCAATATTGTGAATAAAAAGGACGCCTTCTGGTATAGTCGTCAAATCGTGAAGAAACGCCCCTGCCCAGGGCGCGTTTTAGATAAATTATTGAAATATTAAAATTATGTAAATATGGTAAATAGATAAACGCCCTTCTGTTAGGCGTTAATTACTTGATAAACGGCTTTACTTAAGTCGTTATTTTTACTGTAAACTAATTTTTTACTATTAACCGATGGTTTCATATGTTTATATAATATATATATCGGCACTATTCTCCACTCCGTGAGTTTAGTCCCACGTTTCACGATTGTTTTATCGATCACACTCAATTCTCATTGACATACAAGCTCTCCATTGGACATTCCATTCCTTTGGACTAGCGAGTTAGTCATAGAGACCTCCGTAAGACTCCTCGTAGCCTTGGATTCCCTCAAGGCCGACTGAGCTGGTTGTACCCTAAAAACCCATTACACCATTGATGCCATGTCACGCTAAAGAAACATGGGATACCGGCCCTTATGATTATACAAAGAGTGTATCATAAGAAATTCTTAATGGGATGATGATATCATGCCATATCATGTCGTTCTTGTAAAAACCTCAATTCTATGATAGGAATGAGGGTATCTTACCTTCGATATACTGTTCATGTGGACCTTAATTCTATATAAAGAATGTCCATATTGATTTGTCACGGTACCCAAGTTAAGGGAACCATATTCTACCTAGTTTTATCGATATCGTGATTATACCGTTATTATCGCCAATCTATGTCCTTTGTCATATTTTGGACTCTATTCTATCAAAGTTGTCATACGTGTCTACAAGCTTGATTATTAAAATTCTATGTTGGCTATAAACAAGAGTGGATGTCAAAACATATGATAAATGCCTGCGCATATAGGGCCCGATCTGGTCCTAGGAGGAACACCCGAAAGTACTTGTGCCCATGGGAGTTAAAATGATAAGGTATCTGACATTATACCGAGTACTTGACTTGCTTGATTGGACATTCCACACACATCTTGTACTTGAATCGTACTTGACTTGACATGAAATGCGTGGCCCGAAAAAGGGTAATTTATTTGCTTGATACATGATAGCCAAAGTTCTTGACATGACTTGTTAAATGTACTTGCTTGAATATTTTGAATAAACTTGTTATCTTGTTGAAAGTTCATGATTAAGTTCATCTTATTTCCTTGATATTACATTCTCTCTATCTTGTCGTTTTATGCGAGCATGCATAGCTTTATTGCATTCATGAAAAATGTAATCACTTAAACCCCTTGCTAGTACTTGAGATATAATTTCCTACTGAGCGTTCGCTCATCCCGTTTGTCCCTTTTTACTTTTCAGGTAAGTCCGACGACGATGGAAGTCAATCGGATGGGAATGGTCAAGAGTGAAAGTGATAGAGCTGCTCCAGTGTCATCTAGTCTTTCTATAGTTTCTTGAGTCAAATATGTATTCTTTTCCTTTTTATTAAACAGAGTATTGGATTTGTAATAGTCTATCCATTATGAAATAAAGGATTGTGTTATCTTGCTATTTTGCGCATCTCTGTCTTTGTGTCGAATACACGACCACTCTGATTGATATGATTGATATAAACTCGTCACGCGTCTCCGGGTATCTTCCGCGCTCGGGGCGTGACAGTTTTTGTGGTATCAGAGCCTAAGGTATTCAATTCCTAGGAAAAACCCAAGTCCAAGGATAAGTTGAACGTTTAACCAAGTGAGATTGGGTAGAACCAAGGGTTAAGAGTCAATAAGTCTTTTAATAAGATCACAATAGTATAATACTAATGTAGCTATTGTAATTATAGGATAATGGCTGCCGAACGTGCTCAATGGCGCAACATGCAGCGTACCCTCCAAGGGATGACTCAAGTGCTACAACAGGTAGCACAAGGTGGTGCTCCACGAGCTGGAAGCTTACACCAAGCCTTTAAGAACATGAATCCCCCGAAGTTTATGGGATCGACCGATTCGGACGATGCCGAGCATTGGGTTCAGGAAACCGAACGCATATTCCGTGTCATGCAATGCACGGATCAGGACAAAGTTCTACTAGCTACATTCCAGTTAGAGAAAGATGCTAGATGCTGGTGGGAGTCTATTGAAGCAACCATCGATCCTACTCAAGTAACATGGGAAGAATTTGTGGAATACTTCAATGCTAAATATTTCTCAGACCGAGTCTAAGAAAAGAAGGCTACAGAATTCGCTGCATTAAAGCAACGATCTTTATCATTAGCAGATTATGAAGCTCAGTTCTCCAGGTTGTCTAGATATGCTAAGCATCTTATTAGCACGGAGAAGATGAAAGCCCGTAGATTTCTTAATGGGCTTAGGCCCCACTATATTACTCAACTGGCGCCTATGGACATCCAAGTTTATTCTGAAATAGTGCGCCGAGCTCAATTACTTGAAGATGCCACGGAACTATCTGATAGGATCCGTGGAAAAGACAAGAAAGAGCAAGTCACAGGTTCAGGTTCTTTTAAACCCAACTTTAAGAAGAGGCCTAGTAATGGAGGTCCTTCCTCTCAAGATCAAAAATTCAAGAAGACCAAGCCCTTCTCTATCACCACTACACCTTCAAACGTAGTATGCAAGCATTGTGACAAGGCTGGTCACAAGACCGAAGAATGCTGGAAGAAATTAGGAGCTTGTCTCCGTTGTGGGAGTCACGAACATCGGATTCCCGATTGTCCATTAATGAATGACCAAGCCGGTGATGGTAAACGCCCGGTGACGAAGAATGCTCGTCTTCATGCAATCCAGGAGACCGAACCTGAAAAAGAAGGCGGATTAGTGGAAGGTACATTGAAAATTTGTTCCAAAAGTGCTTATGTCTTATTTGATACGAGTGCATCGCATTCCTTTATTTCTAAGAAGTTTGCCGACCCGTTACCATTAGAACCAGAATGGATAAAAATAGTTCTAACTACTCCTCTTGGAAGTGAAAATGATATTACTCATCACTACCAAAACTGTGAGGTAATGGTTCAAGGTAGGAATTTACCTATAGATCTCATATGCCTCGATCTAAAGGAGTATGATGTTATACTGGGAGCGGACTGGTTATCCAAATACTAGGCAACGGTTGATTGCCGCAATAGCCAAATTGCTTTCAAAGATTTTTCGGAATTAGTCTTTACTCGCCCCAAGAGTCGGAGCAAATCCCCTCTTATTTCGGCTCTTCGAGCAAGCAAGCTCGTCAGGAAGGGATGTGTATCCTTCCTTGCTTTTGTCACTGTTAAAGGAGCCAAGGAAACCAAGATAGAAGACATTCAGGTAGTGCAAGAATTTCCAGACGTATTTCCGGAAGATTTGTCGGGATTACCCCCTCAAAGAGAAGTGGCCTTCACCATTGACTTAGTCCCTGGTGCTAGTCCAGTTTCAAAGGCACCCTATAGAATGTCCCCAGCGGAACTTAAAGAATTGAAGGAGCAGTTGATGGAACTAATTCGAAAAGGGTTTATTAGACCAAGTACTTCCCCGTGGGGAGCACCAGTCTTATTTGTAAAGAAGAAGGATGGATCCATGAGGCTATGCATCGACTATCGACAGTTGAATCATCTCACTATCAAGAACAAGTATCCACTGCCGAGAATCGATGAATTATTTGATCAAATTTTTGGATCCAAATATTTTTCGAAGATTGATCTTAGATCGGGATATCATCAGTTAAGAATCAAGGATGATGACATTCATAAGACTGCATTCAGAAGCAGGTATGGCCATTATGAATTTGTTGTTATGCCTTTTGGACTAACCAATGCCCCTGCTACCTTTATGCAGTTAATGAATAGCATATTCAGGCCTTACTTGGATCAATTCATAGTAGTCTTCATTGATGATATATTGATATATTCCAAAACTAAGGAAGAACATGAGGAGCATTTAAGGATCGCATTGCAAGTCTTGAGGACAAATCAATTATATGCGAAACTCAGCAAGTGCGAGTTCTGGCTTGAAGAAGTGGCCTTTCTCGGACATGTGATATCCAAGGATGGTCTATCTGTTGATCCATCAAAGGTTGAAGCTGTTAGAAACTGGGGAAAACCAACCAATGCTAGAGAGATCCGAAGTTTCTTAGGCCTTGCAGGCTATTATCGGCGATTCATCAAAAATTTCTCCAAGATCGCCGTGCCCCTTACAAGGTTAACTCGCAAGGAGATCCGATATGAATGGAGTGAGGAATGTGAAAGAAGTTTCCAAACTCTCAAGGATCATCTCACTACAGCTCCGGTGTTAGCTCTACCAATAGAAGGAGAGAAATTCGAGGTTTACACCGTTGCTTCTGGCATTGGCCTCGGGTGTGTCTTAATGCAACAAGGAAAGGTCATAGCATACTCTTCACGTCAACTGAAGAAGTATGAGGAGAATTACCCCGTCCATGACTTAGAACTGGCCGCGGTGGTGTTTGCCCTAAAGATATGGAGACACTACTTATATGGAGTGCAGTTTACTGTATACTCCGATCACAAAAGTCTCAAATATCTATTTTCACAAAAGGAGCTAAACATGAGACAAAGACGCTGGCTAGAATATCTCAAAGACTTCGACTTCAATATACAATACCATCCCGGAAAGGGTAATTATGTTGCTGATGCCCTTAGTCGAAAGCCGAGAGCAATGATAGCCAATTGTATGATACAAGAATGGAGGTTACTTGAACAATTCTCCGAGCTCAATATAAGCTTGGACAAGGAAGCCAAATTTGTCACATTATCTCATGTAAGTATACGGTCAGACTTATTATCTAAGATACAAACACTTCAGGATGATGATCCTATATTAGTGGAAATCAAAGGCAGATTAGAAGGACAATCTGATTTTCAACTAACTTCTGATGGAAGATTATTGTTCAAAGACAGAACTTGTGTACCGGATTGTCCAGAATTAAAGAAGAAGATCTTAGATGAAGCTCACCGATCAAGGTACACTATTCATCCTGGATCAACTAAAATGTACCAAGATGTAAAGAGGAACTTTTGGTGGCCCAACATGAAAAGAGAAATAGCGGACTATGTATCACGCTGTCTCACATGCCAACAGGTCAAGGCGGAACACCAAAAGCCTGCTGGAAAACTACATCCTCTAGATATTCCTAAGTGGAAGTGGGAGGATATTGGTATAGACTTCATCATGGGTTTATCTAAATCAAAAGGAGGACATGATGGAATATGGGTTATTATTGACCGTTTAACTAAATCGGCGCATTTCTTGCCAATAAAAAGCCGATGGTCAATTGATGTACTAGCTGCACTATACATCAAGGAAATAGTCAGGTTACATGGAATTCCTGTCTCAATCGTGTCTGATAGAGATCCCCGTTTCACTTCTCATTTTTGGAAGGGATTACAACATTCGTTGGGAACAAGGCTTAATTTTAGTACAGCTTTTCACCCACAAACGGATGGTCAAACCGAGAGAACTAATCAAGTTGTTGAGGATATGCTAAGAGCTTGCATCATTGACTTTGGTGGAAGCTGGCATGAACATTTGCCTCTAGTGGAATTTGCATATAATAATAGCTACCAAGCTAGTATCCAAATGGCACCTTTCGAAGCTTTATATGGAAGGAGTTGCCGATCACCCTTATGCTGGAACGAAGTTGGAGAGAAACAACTGTTAGGTCCAGACATGGTAAGGGATACAACTGAGAAGATACAAGTAATCAGAGAAAGATTGCAAGTTGCTCAGACCAGAAAAAAGACTCATGCTGACACAAGAAGGAGAGATCTTGAATTCCAAGTCGGAGATCATGTATTCCTTAAGATATCACCTGGACGTGGCATACGAAGATTTGGTGTTAAGGGCAAGCTTACGCCAAGATTCATCGGACCATTTGAGATACTCGAAAGAGTTGGCGAGGTTGCTTATCGCATCGCATTGCCTCCTCAATTGTCCGAGGTACATAATGTATTTCATATATCTATGTTGAAGAAGTATGTGCACGATCCATCGCATATTATTGAACATGGAGATCTGGTGATCCAGAAAGATCTCACATATGAACAGAAGTCTATGAAGATCATAGACCGTGAAATACGTGCACTAAGGAATAAGGTTATTCCCATGCTTAAGGTGCAATGGAATAAGAATTCTGAACACGAAGCAACATAGGAGATCGAGGAATCTATGAAGATACGATTTCTCGAGTTGTTCTAAGAGGTATATACTCTACACTCTCCGCGTATATACATATTATGCAATTGAATTTGGGGACCAAATTCTTTTTAAGTGGGGGAGGGTGTAGCAACCCTGATAAAATATTAATAACAATAAAGATTTTAAATAAATCAAATAAATAGATAAATAAAACAATATAAAATAACGCCTCGGATAAAGGCGCTATTTAAATTAGAAACGCCTCTAGAAAAGGCGTGATTCAAGAAGAGACGCCCTGACCACACGGCGTCAAATTCTAAACGCCAAAAACGGTAAGGATAATAAACGCCCCTATCTTGGGCGTGTTTTAAAACAAGGAACCCCCTTACACAAGGCGCTTCTTAAGAAACGACCTGCACCAGGTCGTCAATTCAGGAATCGATGCCCTGACCAAAGTCGTTAATTCCAGTCGTGAACCGATCGAACCGAGAGCTTATCCAGGGAAGGATCATGTTAATCTAGTAAGTGGTTGATAGGGCAAGGACTCTAATAGGGATATATTACCCTCACTCAAACACTACCCCTATTAGAAATACCAAAATCCTATAAATAATCGTTCGATCTAAACCCTAAACCTATTTGACCAATCGAACTTCACAGGTACGTGAAGAACATCAAGTTCTTCTATTTTTCTTCTTCTGTATCTTTCATTATGAACGTAGTATGTGAAGAACTAATGTTTTTCATCTATCTCTATTCTTACAGGTTAAGAAGCTCCTACGCTCTGAAGAAAAATAGAGTTCTTTCATCCGGGTAAAAGTTATTTACCTTCGTATGATGTTCAGATCACAAAGAAACTGATACAGTTTCTTTATTTTCTTATAGGGAAACTACAGTTCTTCTTCTACAATTTTCATCCAAGCCAAACAGGCCATCATCCAGTAGCCGTTGTTGTCTT
This sequence comes from Amorphophallus konjac, assembly GCA_022559845.1. Lineage (NCBI taxonomy): Eukaryota > Viridiplantae > Streptophyta > Magnoliopsida > Alismatales > Araceae > Amorphophallus > Amorphophallus konjac. The sequence continues at coordinate 303,526,956 of CM040119.1, forward strand.
CAGGAGCATAACAGAGCATCTTCTTCTAGTCAAAACCCCTCACGGTTGTCTTCAAATCAAACTTTAAGGTAGGTTTTCTCAAGTTACTGTAGCCCAAATGAAATTAATGCAAGATATATATATATAAGCATGTCATGCATAAGGTTTAATATGGTTTTGTTATGTTTCTGCAATATTTTGAAAGAGACGCCCCTATCAAGGGCGCTAATTTACACGACACGACCCTGCCCAGGTCGTCAATTTAATATTTGACGACCTGTACTCAGGCGTTAATTTCACTTAATCATGAATTAACCATGTTAAGAACTGATTATATATGAAATCCTGATTACATTAATGCATGATCCTCTATCCTCAACCCTACTGATTTTATTATCAAGATTATATGATTGTTATCCTTGATTATCGTGCAAATCGTGCTTTCTGATATTTATTGAATTCACGACCTGTACAAAGTCGTTTTCCACCTGTTAACGCCCCATCATAGGGCGTGAATTGAAAGGAAACGCCCCCTCCTAGGGCGCGTATCTGTCAAATTCCTGAAAAATATATATTCTGCAAAATAGAATTTAATGATAACGCCCCTGACCAGGGCGCGTTTTTGATAACTCCTGAAATTAATTATATCCTGTCCAATATTGTGAATAAAAAGGACGCCTTCTGGTATAGTCGTCAAATCGTGAAGAAACGCCCCTGCCCAGGGCGCGTTTTAGATAAATTATTGAAATATTGAAATTATGTAAATATGGTAAATAGATAAACGCCCTTCTGTTAGGCGTTAATTACTTGATAAACGGCTTTACTTAAGTCGTTATTTTTACTGTAAACTATTTTTTTACTGTTAACCGATGGTTTCATATGTTTATATAATATATATATCAGCACTATTCTCCACTCCGTGAGTTTAGTCCCACGTTTCACGATTGTTTTATCGATCACACTCAATTCTCATTGACATACAAGCTCTCCATTGGACATTCCGTTCCTTTGGACTAGCGAGTTAGTCATAGAGACCTCCGTAAGACTCCTCGTAGCCTTGGATTCCCTCAAGGCCGACTGAGCTGGTTGTACCCTAAAAACCCATTACACCATTGATGCCATGTCACGCTAAAGAAACATGGGATACCGGCCCTTATGATTATACAAAGAGTGTATCATAAGAAATTCTTAATGGGATGATGATATCATGCCATATCATGTCGTTCTTGTAAAAACCTCAATTCTATGATAGGAATGAGGGTATCTTACCTTCGATATACTGTTCATGTGGACCTCAATTCTATATAAAGAATGTCCATATTGATTTGTCATGGTACCCAAGTTAAGGGAACCATATTCTACCTAGTTTTATCGATATCGTGATTATACCGTTATTATCGCCAATCTATGTCCTTTGTCATATTTTGGACTCTATTCTATCAAAGTTGTCATACGTGTCTACAAGCTTGATTATTGAAATTCTATGTTGGCTATAAACAAGAGTGGATGTCAAAACACATGATAAATGCCTGCGCATATAGGGCCCGATCTGGTCCTGGGAGGAGCACCCGAAAGTACTTGTGCCCATGGGAGTTAAAATGATAAGGTATCTGGCATTATACCGAGTACTTGACTTGCTTGATTGGACATTCCACACACATCTTGTACTTGAATCGTACTTGACTTGACATGAAATGCGTGGCCCGAAAAAGGGTAATTTACTTGCTTGATACATGATAGCCAAAGTTCTTGACATGACTTGTTAAATGTACTTGCTTGAATATCTTGAATAAACTTGTTATCTTGTTGAAAGTTCATGATTAAGTTCATCTTATTTCCTTGATATTACATTCTCTCTATCTTGTCGTTTTATGCGAGCATGCATAGCTTTATTGCATTCATGAAAAATGTAATCACTTAAACCCCTTGCTAGTACTTGAGATATAATTTCCTACTGAGCGTTCGCTCATCCCGTTTGTCCCTTTTTACTTTTCAGGTAAGTCCGACGACGATGGAAGTCAATCGGATGGGAATGGTCAAGAGTGAAAGTGATAGAGCTGCTCCAGTGTCATCTAGTCTTTCTATAGTTTCTTGAGTCAAATATGTATTCTTTTCCTTTTTATTAAACAGAGTATTGGATTTGTAATAGTCTATCCATTATGAAATAAAGGATTGGGTTATCTTGCTATTTTGCGCATCTCTGTCTTTGTGTCGAATACACGACCACTCTGATTGACATGATTGATATAAACTCGTCACGCGTCTCCGGGTATCTTCCGCGCTCGGGGCGTGACAGGGTATCCCTGCCACTATACTGCCTACCTGTCAAAGGAAACTCTCGGTTCGACGGGATCCCCTGGTCGTACCCGAAGTTCCTTTCAAACCGATGTGGATAGTACGGCTCCAAGGAACTCATCGTCGACCGGTGCAACGTCAACACTGCCGACCGGGTGCTCAGTACCCACTCTGTCCGCAGCCCTGCATCTGTCGCTCCCTGACCGGGGTGGGCGCTAATCGCCCCTCCGCCTAAAGCCCCCAAGAAAAGGCTGAAGTCCCTCGCAACGCCGTCAAAAGGCAGTCCCTCCTCGCCACGGGCGGGCAGGTAGCAAAGAGCTCTCCTAGCCCCCTCCAGCTGTGCCTTTGCATCCCCGTCAGGCTGCCCAGTGAAGCTGAACAAAAGTGGTGCCTTCGAGTTCGCCACGGTCCCTCGCGTCACCAGTCCCAGAAACAGCAGCCCGGCCCACACACTGAGGTAGTGGGTCGGCAGAAGTATACTCCTCTCTCTCGGCACTGGGTGCACCGCCAGAACTCCCAGTCCCTGATATATGTTGGCAAGTGCAGCAGAATCTAGAGCCAACTGCCTCCCCTCAGCTAACAGATAGGCCGGCCATAGCAGCTCGGCCCTCAATAGACCATCCTCTCTGTGCAGGACCACAAACGTCGCCAACCAGTATGCCAAGTAGGCGGCAAGATGTGATGTGACACAACCTCGGACCTAATTTAACAAGCACAACCACAATGCTATGAAGCCTACGCAAGTGGACCTTCGTATGGCGCACACACTTAACTCGGGGGTAACTCAGGGATGCCGAGTCGAGGAAATAGGACAAGTCCCTTGCTGGTAGAGGACCAGCAAAGTCTAAGTCAAACCTCCCCTTGAGGTGTGGATATTCAACTCAATGTGTTGGCCTTGGCCGAGGGACGCGGATCACTCACTCACACCCACGGGGGTCGCACAAGTGCGGTGGAGCCTTAAGATCGGGCGCTCTCTTCCTTACCGATGGCGCAATTGGAGAATATTAAATGAACAAGAATAATTGAGAGCAAGGGATGAGTTCTCACCTAGCCGGTTTGAAGAAACCGACTCCGGTCGGAGACGGGGGCGAGCGGGGAGGCGAGGGGAAGCACCCGCACGCCGCGTCGATGAAGCTTCAAACCTGTGAGTGTAAATAATACATGAACTACCCCCATGCAAGGGGGGGATCTCGGGGAAGGTAAGCCAATGAATACTCTCAATACGACCTCAACGCAGGGAGGGGCCTTCAGCCGGCCAAGCGGGGAGGGGAATTCGAGCTAGAAGTGAAGAGAGGGAAGTCAAAGTCGAATCTGCCCGCTGACTGTGTCTCAGGACAGACCATCAGGTATTTGGATTCTGTGGTCAGCCCTGAATTTTTTTACAGACAAAACAACTTGGAGATTCTTCGTAGCTGGATCTGGATGATGTTTGAATTTTATAAATTTCTTCGGGCACCTCTGCTGGTCGGGGTAGGGGCTTGAACAGGGTGGCAGACCCTCAGATTTGACAGCTTCAAGTTCCCAACAGCATGAAGCAGAGGTTGCCACGGTCGCTCCCAAGCTCAGAATCAGGTGCCGCTAGAGTCGTTGGAACCGTTGACAAGTCCTCTTTGAAGCAAGACCAACAGGGATGCCAGCAAACATCGGGGTCGACCAGTAGGCTCTGAACACTTAGGAGGGGTCGGTGCAGACTAAGTGGAAGCAGAACCGAGCACCCGACGGAGAAAATTGATAACTTTCAGGTCCGGTCGCCAAATGGGGCTCTGCTTCTTGGAGATGTTAGAAGACTTGTAGTAGAAGATGTTTGAAGAAGAACTCTTGATCTGATTCCAAACACGATCGTCGCAGTCGAGCTTCCAATCCGGCTCTGGTCTCCTGCCAGGGGGGATCTGCGCAGTTGTGGGAGAATGGCTCTCCTGGTCGATCATGAACTCGGAATGGGATGGGACCACCACCGTTGCGAATAAGACAAGAAGACGCTTCCTTTGATATATAGTATGCCACCTGAGCTCCCAGAAGATGATAGGGTGGCCTCTGCAACCTGTGGCCAATCTGCTGCCTGTAACCAGAACTTGAGAGGGTGGAGATACGTAATGGGGAATGGGGTAGATGGGAGGGGAAATGAGGTGGTTGTGTGTAGGGGCAACCCACAGCTGTGAGGGGGTCTAGGAGGGGGGGTTTCAAGGTGTGGGAAGGGGAGAATGGGGACTGGAAGGGGGTGTTTGCTATGGGTGAGAGAGGAGCTGCGAATTTGGGCTTGGAGGGAGAGGGGAAGGTAAGGGGGGCACAAGTGGGTGAAGGGAATGTGAGTTTGAATTTTCCTTAATGGAGGGTATTCAATGGTGGTCTTGGGGATGGGAGGGGTTGTGTTGGTGAAGGGAAGGGGTGCTTGGGGTAGTGGGAAGGGTGCTTGGGGAAGTGGGTGGGGTAGTTGGGGGTTGGGAGGTGGAGCTTGGATTGGTGGAAGCTCTCTTGGGACTAGGGGGTGGAGTAATGGGATGTGTGGGGAAAGGGAGTGGCCTTTAATGGGGGTAGGTGAGAGAGTGGTGGTTGGGAAGGGAGGAGAGAGAAAATTTTTAAAATTGGGTGTTAGAGAGAAAGGGGAGTGAAAGATAGAGATTAAGAGAGGGATGGGTGAGGAATCTCTCCCCTAGGGTCTCTCACCCAAATAATGGAATCTCTCCACTAGATAAGAAGTTTGAACTCTCAAAATGGCAAGTTTTTCATTCATTGATTCATTAGTTCAAATGGGGGAAATGGGGTCCTATATATAGGCAACCCACATTTTACAAAAAGACCTTGACTCTTAACACAATGACAAATAACCAAGAGAAGGGGGAGTGCCCTTGGGCCAAGCCCAATGAATTGGGCCCAATAGCTAACTAATAAACCTAATGACACTCAAACCTAGGGAAATAAGCACAAGACCTAGGGACATGACTCAAATAAAAGGGAAATTACAATGATATGACTCAAATAAAATAAAGAAACATACATAGGACTCAAAATAAATGACTAGATCATGATGTACGTCTCCGGGGTGACGAGAATGGTCGAGAGTGTCAGGACAGATGGTGATGACCCCATCATACTCTCGGGGTGCGGAGAACTCGACTCCGTCGAGTAAGAGGTGGTACGGCTCACATGTCTTCCGAAAGAAGTCGATTCTTCCACCTAGCGAGGTAGAGCCCGTTCACCTTGCTCCGAGTGATGATTACCTGTTCATCCAATATTCTCTCAAGTTGCTTACGTCGGGCTCTCTGGGCTGATGGTGCTCACATGGGGAGGGGTGGGTGCTCTCTCAAGGGAGGAAGGGGGCTTGAAATTCTCACTTGGTGCCACCGTGGGTCCCTTGTGTGGCACAAGGCTTTCCACATTGAAACTGAAGTTAACTATGTATCCCTTGAGGAGGCCTAACTTAGTAGTGGGGCTAATGCACCTCAAAACCTGGAAGGGGCTGATCCCACAAAACCTCAATCTTGAGTTGTCTCTATGTGAGAGCCTCTCATTTCTCACCATCCCGGAATCACCCATTTGGATTTCTTGGTGACGCCATTGAGTCGGTCGGCCTTTTGTAGATTTCATGACTCTTGTTGATGTGCTTGCAAGGTTATCGTGCAATTTTATGAATGCTGTCATTTTAGTGGTTATGGGTGGACCTGGACAACCATAGATGGACCTATCATGCCATGATGCCATATGGACCTTGATGAACCTTGGTGGGCCGGGGTAACCATATGTGGACTTATCATGCAATGTTGTCATGTAGACTTTGGTGGGCCTAGGTGGGCCGGGGCAACCATATGTGAACCTATCATGCAAAGTGGTGATGAATGTGGGGGCACCCGGACATCCGTAGATGCTTTTGACATGCTTAAGACCCTTGATGAATGAGGGTGGACCAATACATCCGAATATGGACCACTCATGCTTTCTACTTGACATGTGGGTGATATGAATGAATAGACCCAACATAGTGTTCATGCCAAGTGATGTGGTAAGCCTGGACACATGCATGTTTTTCCTATGGGTGACTTCCATGTGTATAGGTGTGGGACAACCTTTGAACTCCCATTGGAAAGAGTCGAAGGGATCTAAGAAGGTGGTCATCATGGGGTGGAGCACAACCTCATTACCTAAGGATATGTGGCCCAAGGTCATGGCTCCCAAGGTGTAACCCGGGTCTAAGATGGAGTGAATTGGGTCAAACATGGTGAGTTGGTGTAGGGAAAGGTGGGTGGTGGATAAAGTGTTTGGGTCACACGAGTCTCTTGACTCCCATTGGAATGGATCATATGGATCATAAAATGGGTTACCTAGGGGGAGGAAATCCATGTCCTCAAGATCCTCAAAAGGTGCTAAGTCATCCTTCTCCATGATAGTTGGGCCAATGTTCTTGGCAAGTGGGTCGGCCATGAGTGGAGGGCTTGGCTTTCTACCCGAGATAAGAAGCTCTAAATCGAGGAGAAGGTTGGGCTCATCGGATGTAGGGAGGAATAGAAGGGGGTCGCTAGTGTAGCAACCAATGGTGCAAACCGAGGTGATAGACTCTATGCATAGGTGTAGGAGGCTAAGGCTCCTAGGTTGTTCGACCATAGGGGTCAACATGCTAGTCATCTCTAAGTGCCATGATATGCCCTTGAGAAGGTCCTCTAAGGTCTCCACTTGATAGGATGCTTGGATTGTGGTGTAATAGGAGAAGAATGGCACTATGGGAAGGTCTTGTTCTATGGGAGGGAAAATATGGGCCGGGATCTCTCTAATTGGGCTCTCCTTTAGCCAACTAACAATGGGTTCTCCTAAGATGAGCTCCGCCCCAACTAGAGAGGGTGGTGTAAGGTAAAGACCATCGTGTGAGGTTTCTTCTTCAACTTGGACTTGGGTTTCCTCCAAGGTGGGGGGTGGGTTTGGAGTGCTCACAACTATTGGATCGGGTATGAGTTCTTCTACCAAGGAGGTGAGGGGGTATTTTGGGGTGATGAGGGTTGGTGTGTGGTGCTCCCGGGGTGGAGGGTAAAGGGAAACTTGGATTGGGATTGGTAGAGTGGGGTTTGGGAGTGGAAGTAGTGGAGGCCTAGGTTGTGATAGGATTGGGGTTGGAAGTGGAAGGTGGGTTGGGTGACAAGATTTGGGTTGATGGGTTTTGGTGGGTGTACCCTTTTTAGGGGACGATGGAGGGGTAGTGGTGGGGACTAAGGGGAGATGTGGGGTATGGGTTTGGTGAGGGATTGTGGGTTGGGTGATGGTAGCCGTCATGGGTCTAGGTGGAGGGATGGACTCTGGGTCCACTTGGGTTTGAATGGTGAGAATAGGTTGAGTGGTGGTCCTTATTGGAGAAATCGGGTCAGTTAGGGGTCTCTTCCCCTTGGGATCGACCGGTTGTGGAGGGGGGGAAATGGGGCCCAATTGAGTTTGGATAGTGAGGTTTGCGGAAGGGGGTTTTGGTTGGAGTGTGGGGACCCTTAAGGGATTTGGTGGAGAGGTGGATGCTTGGTTTATTTGGGCCTTAAGGGAGAGGACTTGGTTGCGAAGTGTAGTTATGATGGTTGAGAGGTGACTTATTGGGGTTGGTGGAGATGGAGACCAAAGGTCGGCCCCAAGTTGGCTGGGTGGGGATGGAGGAGTGGTAGTGCTCCTCGGTTTAGGGGTGCTTGAATAGGAGGGGTGGGAATGTTTGGGGATGTAGATTTTTCTAAGTTCTTTCTTCATATCATCCCATGAGAAAATGGGTTCTTGTTTCCTAACGTCCCTTAAGCCCACTATGTTCCTCCATTTTTCCTTGGCTTGACCCCGAAATTGCCCCATGGCAACGCGGACTCTTGCGGGTCCATAAACCATAGTTCTCTCAAAGTGTTTTTTCATGGTGACCTCCCATTTTAGGTAGGCACTATAGCATGATCCATCAAAGAGGAGATCCTCAAAAGAGATTATGTCAAATGGAGGGTTGATCGGTCCCTTGTGGGGGGTCGAGTGGGATGAATGTGACCAAAGAGAGGTAGCCATGTTGATGAATGCAAATGTGCCCAAGGACTAGACTTAGTAGAGACAAGTCTAAAACTTGGCTCTGATACCAATTGATGTGACACAATCTCGGACCTAATTTAACAAGCACAACCACAAGGCTATGAAGCCTACGCAAGCGGACCTTCGTATGGTGCACACACTTAACCCGGGGGTAACTCGGGGATGCCGAGTCAAGGAAATGGGACAAGCCCCTTGCTGGTAGAGGTTCAGCAAAGTCTAAGTCAAACCTCCCCTTGAGGTGTGGATATTCAACTCAATGTGTTGGCCTTGGCCGAGGGACGCGGATCACTCACTCACACCCACGGGGGTCGCACAAGTGCGGTGGAGCCTTAAGATCGGGCGCTCTCTTCCTTACCGATGGCGCAATTGGAGAATATTAAATGAACAAGAATAATTGAGAGCAAGGGACGAGTTCTCACCTAGCCGGTTTGAAGAAACCAACTCCGGTCGGAGACGGGGGCGAGCGGGGAGGCGAGGGGAAGCACCCGCACGCCGCGTCGATGAAGCTTCAAACCTGTGAGTGTAAATAATACATGAACTACCCCCATGCAAGGGGGGGGATCTCAGGGAAGGGAAGCAAATGAATACACTCAATACGACCTCCACGTAGGGAGGGGCCTTCAGCCGGCCAAGCGGGGAGGGGAATTCGAGCTAGAAGTGAAGAGAGGGAAGTCAAAGTCGAATCTGCCCGCTGATTGTGTCTCTGGATAGACCATCAGGTATTAGGACGCTGTGGTCAGCCCTGAATTTTTTTGCAGACAAAACCACTTGGAGATTCTTCATAGCTGGATCTGGATGATGCTTGAATTTTTTAAATTTCTTTGGGCACCACTGCTGGTCGGGGTAGGGGCTTGAACAGGGTGGTAGACCCTCGGATCTGACAGCTTCAGGTTCCCAACAGCAGGAAGCAGAGGTTGCCACGGTCGCTTCTGAGCTCAGAATCAGGTGCCGCTGGAGTCGTTGGAACCGTTGACATATCCTCTTCGAAGAAAGACTGACGGGGATGCCAACTGATATCAGGGTCGACCGATAGGCTCTGAACACTGAGGAGGGGTCGGTGCAGACTAAGTGGAAGTAGAACCGAGCACCCGACGGAGAAAATTGATAACTTTCAGGACCGATTGCCAAATGGGGCTCTGCTTCTTGGAGATGTTAGAAGACTCATAGTAGAAGATGTTTGAAGAAGAACTCTCGATCCGATTCCAAACACGATCGTCGCAGTCAAGCTTCCAATCTGGCTCTAGTCTCCTGCCAGGGGGATCTGCGCAATTGTGGGAGAATGGCTCTCATGGTCGATCACAAACTCGGAATGGGACGGAACCACCACCGTTGCGAAGAAGACAGGCAGACGCTTCCTTCGATATATAGTATGCCACCTGAAGCTCTCTGAGGACGATGGGGTGGCCTCTGCAACCTGCGGCCAATCTGCTGCCTACAACTAGAACTTGAGAGGGTGGAGATAGGTAATGGGGAATGGGGTAGATGGGAGGGGAAATGAGGTGGTTGTGTGTAGGGGCAACCCCCAACTGTGAGGGGGTCTAGGAGGGGGGGTTTTAAGGTGTGGGAAGGGGAGAATGGGGGATGGAAGGGGGTGTTTGCTATGGGTGAGAGAGGAGCTACGAATTTGGGCTTGGAGGGAGAGGGGAAGGTGAGGGGGGCACAAGTGGGTGGAGGGAATGTGAGTTTGAATTTTCCTTAATGGAGGGTATTCAATGGTGGTCTTGGGGATGGGAGGGGTTGTGTTGGGGAATGGAAGGGGTGCTTGGGGTAGTGGGAAGGGTGCTTGGGGAAGTGGGTGGGGTAGTTGGGGGTTGGGAGGTGGAGCTTGGATTGGTGGAAGCTCTCTTGGGACTAGGGGGTGGAGTAATGGGATGTGTGGGGAAAGGGAGTGGCCTTTAATGGGGGTAGGTGAGAGAGTGGTGGTTGGGAAGGGAGGAGAGAGAAAATTTTTGAAATTGGGTGCGGAGGAGAGAGAAAGGGGAGTTAAAGAGATAGATTAAGAGAGGGATGGGTGGGGAATCTCTCCCCTAGGGTCTCTCACCCAAATAATGGAATCTCTCCACTAGATAAGAAGTTTAAACTCTCAAATTGAAGTTTTTCATTCATTGATTCATTAGTTCAAATGGGGGAAATGGGGTCCTATATATAGGCAACCCACATTTTACAAAAAGACCTTGACTCTTAACACAATGACAAATAACCAAGGGAATGGGGAGTGCCCTTGGGCCAAGCCCAATGAATTGGGCCCTAATAGCTAACTAATAAACTTAATGACACTCAAACCTAGAGAAATAAGCACAAGACCTAGGGACATGACTCAAATAAAAGGGAAATTACAATGATATGACTCAAATAAAATAAAGAAACATACATAGGACTTAAAATAAATGACTAGATCATGATGTACGCCTCCGAGGTGACGAGAATGGTCGAGAGTGTCAGGACGGATGGTGATGACCCCATCAAGATGTGCCATGTCCGGTAAGCCGTGGGGATTCCACCCCTCCTGTGGAGCATATATGTATCGGGAGTACGTCCGAAACCGTAGCTCTACCTCAGTATATTCCTCCCACAGAGTCTGATCCCTGACGAATTCCTGATAGAAGTAGAAGGGTCCGTTGTAGAAGTGGCGGACCCACACATTTAGCGGCACCCTCGGAGTCTGTGCAGCTCTGTCTCTCCTAGCTAGGGCCAGGTCCCTCCAGGTCTTCAAAAGATACCGGTAACTGTAAGGCACCCGGTATTACCCCTGTCCATCGGTAAGGCTACAGTGGAAGTCATCCAGTACCACCTCCTCATAACCTTCTCCGATGATCGGCAACCCAGAAATCCAGAATAGAGACCACAAGTCAAGGCTGGTCTCTCCCTCTGCCGTCGCCACCATGTTCCATCGGCGGTTGAAGCGCTCCAGCAATCCCTGTAGTAGTCCGGTGTAGCACGGATACGCGTACAAAGCGGCAGTCACCGCGTACCTTATCCCAGCCCGATCCAGCAGCACCCGGTAGTGGTGAACAATCCCTATCAGCCACTCAATGGCACCCTAATGGTAGTAGTGTGACGAGATCACTGCCCAGCGACTGTACCAGCTGATGATGGTCTGCCGCATGACTCCATCCAGGATGTTGTGGTCATCGTAGCCCTCCCCAGCATACTGCGAGCCCGCCGGCTCCAGCACCAACCCTGCGGTCCCCTCTGTCTCTGTGCGATGGCGACCATGCAAGTCCCAGAAAGCAGGGCCCAGCGGCCCAACTCTGACACCAGACTGCTCTGCTCTGCCAAAGAACCCCAGGCACTCAACACTGGGGAACCGACGCTGCCTCCAATAGTCCTCGGAAAAGCTCGGGTAACTATAAAATGCTACACCATGCAGGCTGTCCCTGTCAATCAAGATACCCTGGGGCGCCCCGACGTTAAGCCACGCCGTGTGGCACCTAGTGAAAGGGTCGCAGGCCCACCCCGTGACACTTCTTTCAACCCTCCAAGGTCAAAGGGAGACCCAAGTAAGTCAACCACATGCCCTGGAGGCCCACAGCACGTGCATACGGCTCACACACGTGTGTTCGGCATTTTTTCGAACACCTTGTGGGCGCATATGTTCCAGCCCTTCTACACCAAACCACGGGCCACCCCGTGATTCCAGCACACTAATTGGGTCCTACAATGACCCCCCAACAAACCGGGGCCACCCCCGACCCTCAGACATGTGGCAACAAGCCACTTAACTCTAGCACTCGGGCCTACACGAGACTACCCTGCCAACCCACCGTGCAATGCGGCACACAGCTTGAGGCACAACTCACATTCCTAAGATGCCTCTCCTAAGCTCTCACGGGCTCCCTTCTTCAACCCAAGGCCCACCTTGGGGCCCCTCGGCCATCTACCCAAGTCGTTCGGCAATCCAGGGTGTGTCGGGCATTTACCTGAACACCGTGCGAGCGACTACAACAACTCGAAGAACAACGGCCCCCCACGGGCCCATCCCAATTTCCTGGAGCTTAACATCCTTCAAAGGACGCTTGCAGAAGACACAACGAGACCCGGGGGCCATCCCTCGGGTCACAATCGACCCTGGGGCCAGTTCACCCCTGGGCGCGGCCACGCGCCCCCAGGGAGGGTGAACTCCCCGGGGGTCACGCCCTCTCTCCAGCCCGGCAGTCCCACGACCCCACTCAGTCTCAGTCCGTCCAGTTAGTGGTCCTATGACATAGTTCGTGTGCCGTACCAGTTCAAGAAGTCGACGCGTGGACACGGGAGCGCAAAGCAACCGCACGCGAGAATTTCGCAAGTCGACGCGCACACATGCCTCTGCAAGCCTCCACGTATCCTCCCAGCACAACTGTCCTTTTCTTCTTAGTCAATTTAGGAAGAAAATAGGCCAAAAAATAGATTTTATAGGGTGGGGACCGCCCCCTCTCTCTCCATGCGCCAACCCGCCTAAACCCCCCCCCCCCCCCGGAGTGGGGTTTAGGCGGACCAGCCTGGACCCCCAGGCTAGTCTGCCTAAACCCCCTGGCGGGGTTTACGCGGACCAGCCCCGCCCCCTAGGCTGGCCCGCGTGAACCCCTTCCATTCAATTAAAAAAATTTGGTTTTTTCAAATTAAAAAAAAGGCCAAACCCAGCCCGCCTAAACCCCTTGGGTGGGGTTTAGGCGGACCAGCCTGGAGCCCCCATGCTGGTCTACCTAAACCCCCAGGGGAGGGGGTTTAGGTGGACTAGCCTCACCCCCTGATGCTGGTCCGCCTAAACCCTTCCCAGCCCACTCTTTTTACGAAAAACACTCTCCGTGAGGGATTTACGCGGGCTGGCTTGACCCTATCAACCCAGCCCCCCTAAACCTACACTATTCATGGGGTTTACGTGGGCTAGCTTAACCCTATCAACCCAACCCTCCTAAACCCCTTCCACCCCTTCAACTTCTCTATAAAAACCCCTTAGAAGCTCAAGGGGTGGAGAGATACACAGACAGACACCAACGCAACACATAGAAGCCCCGGGACATCCAACCTTCTTCAAGCATCTCCGGACAACGAGCTAAGGAGAATCGTGTGTGGGTGACTTGTTCGTCGGCTTAGTATGCCGGGGGTATGTCGTTTGCACTTCCCTCACGCCGTATTTAGCCGTAACATACAAGTCTACACCCACCATGTGCGAGATGTTATGACAAGGGTGAACGTCCCCTCATGCCGGGATTCCCCTCGCGTGCCCGTTGGTTCCAACCACGCACGTACCATGACGTCACGCTCTCCCGCAGTCATGAGGCCACGTTCGACCGCTCTACTCGAGCCGTGACCGGCCCTCGCCCAGACACCGGATCGATGCATCCCTCCAGTCATCCAGACATAAGCCCCCTCGTTCGGCGCCGCCACCATGACCCACGCCACGGGAGGGGTCCTCTGTAAAACACATATGAGTTCGTCTATCACGCACTGACCCGGGGATCGATCATCATATCGGAATTGTCCAGTGGCGTGCACCAGTTGTACCCTGGCCACTACGGCCCACCTGTAAAGACATGTATATCTCAAAGATTACACCGCCAATTGGACGAATGCTCTAGCATCTACGTTCAGGCCCCCAGCTTTCTATCTACACCACTCGGCATCCGTGCCTAACACCCTAGCCCCAGTAAACATCCCTCAGTCGAAAGCGCACCCACAGCTGCGGAATGCTCCCGGCCCTCTACCCATGGCTTCAGACATATATACAGACTTTTCTTCAGCTTAGAACGAAGGTATTCGGATTCAATCCAATGTTAATAAACATTGGTTGCTTGCGGCCGGTGGGGAAAGATGTCCAGTACACGATTCCCACAATCGCCTACGCACTCGCACCCATGGAACCCCTTCTCTCCACGTGTCGCCCGATCGCCCGAGCCCACGTGCCACATCCTGGCGACGCTTCCCCGGTCAACCCTTGGTTCCATGAGTGATTGTCGAGAAATCAACTGGCACACCCGCACCCTGTCCGGTTAACCCTTATCCTGACACTTCCGTGCCATTTGACCTTTTTTGACTTTCCGTGAGAGGAGAGTGCCCGATATCGCCGTGAGAGGCATGCAACCGTAAGGAGGATACCCGAGATACATCAAACTCCCATGTCTTCCTTCCCCGTTGTATCTGTTCCTTCACCTCGGTCTATCGGCATAACAAACTCGCGCACAACAGTGGGCTAGGGGTTTAAGCGGACCTGCCTGGGGGGGTCGGGTAGGTCCACATAAACCCCCCCTAGGGGGGTTTACGCGGGGCTGGCTAGGGGTTTTTTTCCCAAGCCTATAAATTCCCCATTTTTTATCTCTTGGGCCCACTTTTGACCAAGTGTGACCGCAAGAAGATAAGGATACGGACTAGTTGGCTGGCTGGCTTGTACTGCGTGTGAGGTACGAGGAGGTTGACCCACTCCTTGCACGAACTCGAGGTTCCATCTTCGCGAGCACCCTCAAGCTTGTACGTGGATTGATCCCGCGCATGACTGGGATAGGGACGAGCATACACTGAGATTAGCCGGGCTAGGTGGAGAGGCTCCTCAGGGGGGAGTTCGCCCCCACCTGGGCACAGCCGCGCCTGGGGTGAACTCCCCCCCAAGGCATGCCGTTGACATGAGGGGTGGTCCTGGGGGCCTCCGTCATTCTTTGGTGTTGTCCTTTGAAGGACTCAAGGTTCCGGGGTGCTGGGATTGGTCCGTGGGGGTCAATCATTTGGTGTTGTTGATGTCGCTCACAAAGTGTTTGGGGAAATTCCTGAAACACTTCGGGTTGTCGAAGGGCTCGGGTAGCTGGCCGGTGGGCCCTAGATTTGTCCCCGAGACGAGGATGATGGCCCGTAAGAACTGAGGGAAGGCATCTCGGGGGTGTAGGCCCGGCCTTGGTGAGACATGTCGCGTTGCGTGGCGGGTTGACGGGGCAGCCCCGGGTTGGCCCGGGTGCTGAAAGTATACCGCTTATCGCCGCATGTCTAAGGGTCGGGGATGGCCCCAACTTGATGGAGGGTTGCCGTAGGATACGACTAGTGTGTTCAAGCCGCGGGTTGGGCCCCGGCTTGCTGTAGAATGGTTGGGATATACGCGCCCACGCGGTGTTCAGGGAAATTCTCGATACGTGAGCATGGGCCGCATAGGTGTGCTAAGGGATTTTGAAGCCCGTGGTTGACAGGGAAAAGTCTTCATTTGGCTTTAGAATGCTGGAGGGAGGCATTTTGGAGATAACCCCGACCTCGTTGTTGGGTGCCACGTGTCGTGGCTTACGATCGGGGCACCCCCGGGTGGCTCAGTTGAAGGCGGGCAAAATCACAAGCTGGGTGATCGGGGGTGGGCCCAATCAATTGTTGATGTCGTCGTGAGTCACGGCCAGCTGGATAGGACCCTCGGTTGGGCCCGACACGTCATAGAAGGGGCTGGGTAGATGAAGCCTTGAAGGTTGTATTATTCAAGTGTGATTGGGTTGATGTTTTAAATCCAGAAAAAGGAGTGAAAAAAGATGAATTTGGCCACACTCTTGTGAACTTAAGAAGGCTTTGCTATGGGGGTCAACAATTGTTAGATGAGCCCTTTGTTTTTGCTAATCAAGTTCAGCAAGTGTTCTACATAGAAGGCCCTCTTGATGTGGATTGGCATTTTGTGAGAAGAATAGATCCTTGTGACTTCTTTGATATGGAAACTACGTCAATATAAGATGGCCTTAGCAACAATATGCAAGAAAGCGTCGGATTCGATGTACAAGAAGCAAATGCAGACATGACTTTAGTACCTAATGAAACTAATGACTTTGATGACCTTAGTTTGGTTAGGGCAGATATGGATGGGGAAATAGTTGACATGTTATTGACAAATGTACAAAAGCAAGTAATAGGCGATGATGCTAAATATGTGATTGATGAAGAGGATGACTAATAGATATTATAACTATTTGTATGATGTTTTCATTAGTGTTAATCTATAGGTCATTAAATGTTCAATTTCTATGTTTGCCTTCATTTTATCTTTCTGTTATTATTTATATTGTCATAGATAACACATTATTTGTTTGCATTTAGTCTATAATGCTTATCATGATTGGTAGGCTAAGATAATATGAAGCGCAACAAGCATACATCCTCAGATTCAACAAGCGTCACAAAATCTAAGGCTTACCTCCAACTTACAATAGAAATCCTTCCCACTAACCTCTCAAGAGATGACATTCATCCTCAACAAGGAGGACAAGATATACCTATGAGGCCAATGGTACGGGAAGATCCATTAAACCCTGGAAGAGATGCTATTGAGTCAAGCTCCTTACATCTTGGAGAGGACTCCTCTACTGCGGAAAAAGAAAGTTGTATAAATAATGACTCTAATCTCATAAATATTTAATGGTGTTAAAATTTATATTATTGGCATGCTAATTTCTCTTTCTTTTTATATCTTTATTAGGTGTCAGAAGTGATCGTCGGACACGTGGTCCAACACATTGCAAGGATATTTAGACCTTGAGTGATCGTGAAAATTTCCTATCAAGACTAATGAGTATGGGCAACCGCTAAATGTGCATACCTCTAAATTGTCAGACTTTCTAGGCACACTTATAAGGCAACATGGTTTATTAAATGGCACGGATTGGAGACATGTGGACAAGACAATTAAAGAACATATCTGGGAGGATGTTATGGTAAGAAGAACTAATTGATAATTTCAATTTTCTTATTTTTTCAATTCACATAGAAGGAAACATTGTCATGCAGAGCCGCTTTGACTTTGATGGTGATTGTAAGGATTGGGTTTTAAAGTCAATTGCAAAGAAAAGAAGAGTGTTGGGTCCCATAGTGCAGGAAGAGAGATCTAGAGGGGGGTGAATAGATCCCTCTATAAGAATTTATGTCCATGTCGACGGTGTCGGGGATCGATGACCGGGGTGAGGGAAGGAATAAAGCTGAAAAGGAAAATACGAGAGTTTGATGGATCTCGGGTATCCTTCTTCATAGCCGTATGCCTCTCACGACGGTTCCGGGCACTCGCTTTTTACGGAAGGTCGAGAGGGGATCGAATGGCACGAGAAGTTTCTGGGGTTAAGGTAACTATACTGGGGTGCGAACGTGCTTGTCTATTTCTCGACAATAACCCCTGGAATCGAAGGTTGACTGGGGATGCGTCGTCAGGATGCGGCACGTGGGCTAGGGAATTTGGGCGACACGTGGAGAGAGAAGGTTCCATGGGTGCGAGTGTGCAGGCGATTGTAGGGAATCTGATGGGAATCAAGCCAACTATCAAGCCGGAGCATATCAAGCAAGTCGGCAGGCCAAAGATGAAGGCGCTAGCTTTGCCTAGCGCAACATGAAGAAGGCGCTAGGTAAAGCTAGCGCCATCTGAAGCTGAAGGCGCCAGCCTTCCCTAGCGCAACAGCAAGAACGTGCTAGCTTTCCCTAGCGCAATCTCAGGCAGAAACGTGTTTAAAGCTAGTCCAACTTCTCGGCGTCGAAATCCTCAAAGTCTTCGATGTTAGCTGTCTTCCATGGTTGTAAATCGACGTGTTAGCGTCGTGTTGTCTTCCCCTTTCCTATATATGTACCCCTTTCGTTTGATTGAAATATAATCGAAGTATGAGTTGAAGTATGAGTGTTCTTGAGGAAGCCCATGGCTATTCCTCCAAATCTTTGGAAACCCCCCTTCGTCCGATCCTCCGTGGGCATGAGGCCCAATTCTACTCCCTTGACCCTCTCTATTTCCCCTTCCCCTTCAATGGAGGATGATCGAAGCCCCGGGTGCATCGGCTCTGAGATGGGGTCGAGTGTGAGGCTCCATTCGGAGCTTTGATCTTCGTCCAACCACGATTTCACCACCCCCACCTCCGCCAAAGATGTTGTTAAGGTCGGGACGGAGCTCGGCTGCATCGTACCTATGAAGGGTTCGGGTGGGAGGCCCCAGCCAAGCCTCATCTAGGCCCTAACATCATCCACGTCCACCCTCCTTCCCTTGCCATTCACCCCCACATCCGCCTTCACAAAAGTTATCCTAGATGGTATTTGCTTGGTTTGATTTCATTTTAAGCATCCCATGTGTGTTACCCATCGTCCTATGTGTTTTTCCCTTGTGTTTTGAGCCCCCAGAATCGTCCACGGGAGTCCCAACGTCGAGACCCTTCATTCTGCTGCTGTCTGAGAACGCGCGTAATCGATATAGCGCGTTCTTCAGAACGCACGTAATGGGTATAGCGCGTTCATGACCAGGAGGAAGAAGAAGACCCCCCACTTCCGTCCCGCATCAACTTGGTATCAGAGCGAGTTGAGTCTAGGGTGTCTAAAGTCAAAAAAAAAAGAAGAAGAAGAGTGTCATTTACGTCTAGTCATTAGTCGGTTTAAGTCGAGTCTAGGATCATCATATTTTCAAAACAACAAAAAGAGTCATTTTTGGGTCGCATACATCCCTTTACTCGGTATATAAAAAGGTGTTGTCCGACCGTTAGGTTACGCCTATCGGGAAGGCCGCACACTTGTGCGAGTGACCTTCGGTTCGATTGTCTCCGCCGCGTACCGAGTTTTGGTTAAGTCTAGGTGCATCATTTTGCATTAGTGTGTTTTGTTTTAGTCGGTGTCTTCTAGTCGGTGTGTTTGCATGCCCACTCGTCGGGGTACTCAGTACTCACCCCCACCCCCACCCCCACCTATGGCCAACCCATGAGATACCTCGGGAGACTTCCACTCCCTACAAGAGGCGATGATGGCCATTATGGCTAGGTTGGACCAATCCGATGCTAACTTTCGGACCTTCTCCGAGAATATGGATGGTCGCCTTAGGGCCATGGAGGGACGCATGGAGAACTCCGATAGGTAGGTCCAAGACCTCGTTGGGCGGTTAGATAGGATGTCACACGGGGACCCTCTTGGGGCAGCCCAAGGTCCACCCGCACCTCCTCCGGCGGAGGCCCAAGTCCAACCCGCTCCCATGGCCCAAGTCCAGGCCGCTCCCGCGTCCCAAAACCAGCCACCACTGGTTCCTCCACCCGCCCCTCCTCGGGTTCCCCAACTACCACACCGTGACCTTGGTCTCGAGGACTATGGGTCCGACAACGCCTACGAGGGGTATGGTCAACGCCGTCGTGGTTTTCAGCCACAACGAGATGAGGATGATGATCGGGTCCTTAAGACCGTGCGAGCGGATCCTCCCGCTTTTTACGGGTCTTTGGATCCGAAGGTCTACCTAGATTGGGAGTTTGGCATGGACCGTTATTTTGAATGGTATGATATGTCGGAGCGTCGAAGGGTCCGATTTGCCACCATGAAACTTATGGGGCAGGCACAAACTTATTGGAAGAATGTGGAGAGCCTGCTACTTCAGCGGCTAGAACCCCCGATTGACACATGGGCCGAGATGAAGAATAAACTTCGGCAAAAGTACCTTCCTCCCACATACCGCCAGCGACTCATCGATAGATGGCAAAGTCTTGGCCAGGGAGACCGGTCCGTCTCCGAATACATCGCGGAGTTTGATGAGTACTTTCTACGATGTGGTGTCACGGAGGAGAGTACCATGCCCGTGTCCCGCTTTCGACGTGGTTTGCGGCCACACTACCAGTATGAGCTTGTTCGCCGCAATGCCAAGACGTTGGAAGAGGCATACCAGGTTGCTCTCGAGATGGAGCAATTTGAGGGAGAGTTCGAGTCTAGCTATCGGTTGGGCCCCACCCCTCTCCGTAGTACCGAGCCCCGTCACTCTATAGGCCCACATCAGCGGCCTCCCATGGCTCGACCTCAGGAGCCCACCCGTCAGGAGCACTTCGCTCCACGGCCTCGCCCTCCTCCACCCCGGGATCTATTTCCATCCCAACCATCGGCACCCTTTGCCCGTCCCCCAGCTCCTATAGCCCGTCCTCTCGTACCGGCACCCCCTCCACTCTTGTCCAAGGCACCTACACCTCCCCCATTGTTGCCTACACCCCCTACCCGGCAGGATGATAAGGGTAAGGCCCCTCTTATCGGGGAGAGTAGTCGATCGCGAATACAATGTTTCCACTGTCACGGGTATGGCCACATTGCTAGTGAGTGTCCCGCTCGCACCACCCTAGCCTTAGGTGTTGGGGGATCCGCACCTCCCGAGCTTGAGCATGTCGATTACGAGGCCGATGAGGCACTGGCCGATGAATACTATGCCATGGGGGAAGAGCTGGGCGACCCTTCGGCCGCCCAGGATGTCGCCACCTAGTGGGTTTGATGCTACCACCTTAGTCTAGAGTCGTGCATAAGTCAGTGTGCTTTCTTTGCGTGGTTTGTTTGTGTGGTGATTTTGAGTCGATTGTTTGCGTGGTTTGCATTCGTATGTCTGTGCATGGTGAGTCTGCATGTGTCTTGTGCAAGCTCATTGTCGTTCTCTTACGAGTAAGAGGCGAGTGGACTCACTTGATGAGTATGGGATCGGTTTTACTTCTATATCCGGATCAGTCACCTATAGGGACTCAGCGGTGATTCCTAGTGAGTCTTCGAGCTGTCTCCTTCCTTTTGAGAGTGCCCCTTCGGAGTGACCACCTTTAGCCATAGCAGTGCGCATATCGAGTATATATGGAATGAGCAGGTGCCGATCACTTGGAGTGGAGCATACCCGCGCTACTTAGCACGGTGACGGATCCGCTGGAGGACCGGAGCAGCCATACCCCTACTCGACGGGGTCGAGTTTCTCCCACCCGGGGAGAATTGATGGGGCATCAAAGGCGATTTCCATACACGGGTGAAGTGTATTTGTGAGTTATGGCTTGTATGAGATTGTAATTGTGTATTTTCTTTCTTTTGGGCTCCTTGTAAGGCTTATATCAAGCCAATGGGCCATTTGTTATGTCAAGTCCAAGGTTAGATTGCCATTAGTAGAGTCCATTAAGAGTGTTACTTCATATTGGGTCATTAGGTGTCTAATGGGTCACTAATACACTTAAGGCCCAACTTGGGTTACACTCCCTCATGGGCCAACTAAGTGGGAAGAGCCCATGCCTAGCATGAGCTATTAGGTTGCTCTTGGCCCATGAATGGCCTTGGCCCATGAAGGGGGGCGCAAGCTTCTTTGGCCTTATTAGGCTTGGTGGCTTGGTTGGTGTGTATTAGGTGGTGTTTGAATGGATCTAGTCCAAGGTTGAATAAGTATGGTTAAATTAGATTAAAACTAATGTATTAAATGTGTGATTCACATTGTATCCCAGCCCTTCAATCCTAACCCCTAGATCCAAGGGTTGAGGTTGAGTTTGGTTGGCATCTTATATAAGGTTGTATTTTTCATATTGAAGGAATTAATGAAGGAAAAAAAAGCATTTGCCCCCAAGGAAGCTTGCGCCCCTCCCCTCTCTCTCCCTAGTTCCTCCACCCCCTCTCCCCTTTCTAGAGTGTAATCCCTTCCCCCTTGATCCCCTCCAGCATCTGAAGCAACTCCGGTGATCGCCGCCGCCATCGACTCGCCGCTGACGCGTCGTTGCCAACGGTTTCAGTGTTCTGTCCACTCAGGATAGATCCTTCTTCTCTGAATTCCTGCTATCACTCCCTTCATCTTCTGAGGCTCAAAATTTCAGGGTTGGTTCCCCTCTAGAACCCTTATCCCCACAAAAAAAATCACGTCAAAATTCATCCTTTAGCTATTTTTTGATTTTCGTCCAAGTCCAAGTTCCAGATCTGTCCTGGTTCTGTTTACTGTTCATCAGCTCTGAGTCTACCCCATTCGAACCATCTTTTGATTTTTTTTGGGATGCCCAAAATTATTGGGAGTTCTGTCCAATCCCTCTACCACCAGGAATTTTCTTAATTTTTGGTTCACCCTCCACGTATTTTACAAAATTCATCCAAGTTCCCAAGAACAGTCTGCCCACAGTTTCCCAGATCCGACCCAGGTCTAGTAAAAAAATACCCGAAAATCTATTTCTTCTCCAATCAAAAAACCAAAAATAGTCCCGGATTCCTCTCTCAGAGACCTTCAACTTTGCTGAATAAATCATTTCCAGATTCGGAGGTCTTCTCCCTGGTCAACGTCGATCTTCAGAGAAGTCAGAACCTGCCCCTGCAGTTCTGGCCAGATTCCAGCAAGCTTGTAAAATACATGATCAGAAATACAGATCTGATTATTTTTTTTGAAGACCCCTACGTCGAAGTATTTTGAGTCCTCTTCCAACGGCTCTAATTTCGTCACGTTCCAACGACGGGGCTGATCACAGCAGCAGTTTCCTCCAAGTCGCGCGCCTGCAAACAGAAGTTCAGGTTTGTGGCCGAGTTCCCCGCGAGCGTCGTCCGAGGGCCGCCCGGCGTCCGACGGTCGTTCCAACAGCTCGCCATCCCAGGGGAGCGCTTCCCAAGTGTCTCCACAATAGAGGAGCCATCAGGCCCCACACGACCCCTCCTGTTAACACATGGGCCCCCATTAGCACGAGTACGCGTGAAGCCGAAGCATCGTCCGGAACCGCCCGTCAACCCGAAACTGGTCTTCCCGGGCCCACTTGTGTCGCCCTTTACCTCCCTGCGTGGAGTGGGCTTAATTGCATTGTTGTAACCATAATGTATTAAGTTCCCGGGGGTACGAGTTCCGGCCGGGTCCCATCTTCGCCACGCCGAGAGCGTGGAGGTATCGCCTTCACCCTTACACTTGGCATTAGCTCAATTCTTTATATGCTTTATATGCCGCTGCTAGAGAGCATGTGTAGGGATACCTAGCCCGCTTTCAATTTATAATATCACTGCTGCGAGAGAGAGCGAAGCCGTCCCGTGACCCGATCCGGGCACAAGTGAGAGCCGACCACCCTAGCTCCCAGCCGATTTCTCAACCGCGCACATCCGACGCTTCCCTCGTTAAGGGACGATCGTGAGCTTGTCGTGTCCGTGGTCCCGTCCCGCATCAATTTGGTATCAGAGCTTAGGGAACTAGGCTGTTCTCACAGTCTGGGATCTTGAGCTACGAGGTTCGAGGATGAACCTTCCAAAGTGGAGGGGTTTTGATGGGAATCAAGCCAACTAGCAAGCCGGAGCATATCAAGCAAGTCGGCAGGCCAAAGATGAAGGCGCTAGCTTTGCCTAGCGCAACATGAAGAAGGCGCTAGGTAAAGCTAGCGCCATCTGAAGCTGAAGGCGCCAGCCTTCCCTAGCGCAACAGCAAGAACGTGCTAGCTTTCCCTAGCGCGATCTCAGGCAGAAACGTGTTTAAAGCTAGTCCAACTTCCCGGCACCGAAATCCTCAAAGTCTTCGATGTTAGCTATCTTCCATGGTTGTAAATCGACGTGTTAGCGTCGTGTTGTCTTCCCCTTTCCTATATATGTACCCCTTTCGTTTGATTGAAATATAATCGAAGTATGAGTTGAAGTATGAGTGTTCTTGAGGAAGCCCATGGCTATTCCTCCAAATCTTTGGAAACCCCCCTTCGTCCGATCCTCTGTGGGCACGAGGCCCAATTCTACTCCCTTGACCCTCTCTATTTCCCCTTCCCCTTCAATGGAGGATGATCGAAGCCCCGGGTGCATCGGCTCTGAGATGGGGTCGAGTGTGAGGCTCCATTCGGAGCTTTGATCTTCGTCCAACCACGATTTCACCACCCCCACCTCCGCCAAAGATGTTGTTAAGGTCGGGACGGAGCTCGGCTGCATCATACCTATGAAGGGTTCGGGTGGGAGGCCCCAGCCAAGCCTCATCTAGGCCCTAACATCATCCACGTCCACCCTCCTTCCCTTGCCATTCACCCCCACATCCGCCTTCACAAAAGTTATCCTAGATGGTATTTGCTTGGTTTGATTTCATTTTAAGCATCCCATGTGTGTTACCCATCGTCCTATGTGTTTTTCCCTTGTGTTTTGAGCCACCAGAATCATCCACGGGAGTCCCAACGTCGAGACCCTTCATTCTGCTACTGTCTGAGAACGCGCGTAATCGATATAGCGCGTTCTTCAGAACGCGCGTAATGGGTATAGCGCGTTCATGACCAGGAGGAAGAAGAAGACCCCCCACTTCCGTCCCGCATCAACTTGGTATCAGAGCTTAGGGACTAGGCTGTTTTCACAGTCTGGGATCTTGAGCTACGAGGTTCGAGGACGAACCTTCCAAAGTGGAGGGGTTTTGATGGGAATCAAGCCAACTATCAAGCCGGAGCATATCAAGCAAGTCGGCAGGCCAAAGATGAAGGCGCTAGCTTTGCCTAGAGCAACATGAAGAAGGCGCTAGGTAAAGCTAGCGCCATCTGAAGCTGAAGGCGCCAGCCTTCCCTAGCGTAACAGCAAGAACGTGCTAGCTTTCCCTAGCGCGATCTCAGGCAGAAACGTGTTTAAAGCTAGTCCAACTTCCCGGCACTGAAATCCTCAAAGTCTTCGATGTTAGCTGTCTTCCATGGTTGTAAATCGACGTGTTAGCGTCGTGTTGTCTTCCCCTTTCCTATATATGTACCCCTTTCGTTTGATTGAAATATAATCGAAGTATGAGTTGAAGTATGAGTGTTCTTGAGGAAGCCCATGGCTATTCCTCCAAATCTTTGGAAACCCCCCTTCGTCCGATCCTCTGTGGGCACGAGGCCCAATTCTACTCCCTTGACCCTCTCTATTTCCCCTTCCCCTTCAATGGAGGATGATCGAAGCCCCGGGTGCATCGGCTCTGAGATGGGGTCGAGTGTGAGGCTCCATTCGGAGCTTTGATCTTCGTCCAACCACGATTTCACCACCCCCACCTCCGCCAAAGATGTTGTTAAGGTCGGGACGGAGCTCGGCTGCATCGTACCTATGAAGGGTACGGGTGGGAGGCCCCAACCAAGCCTCATCTAGGCCCTAACATCATCCACGTCCACCCTCCTTCCCTTGCCATTCACCCCCACATCCGCCTTCACAAAAGTTATCCTAGATGGTATTTGCTTGGTTTGATTTCATTTTAAGCATCCCATGTGTGTTACCCATCGTCCTATGTGTTTTTCCCTTGTGTTTTGAGCCCCCAGAATCGTCCACGGGAGTCCCAACGTCGAGACCCTTCATTCTGCTGCTGTCTGAGAACGCGCGTAATCGATACAGCACGTTCTTCAGAACGCGCGTAATGGGTATAGCGCGTTCATGACCAGGAGGAAGAAGAAGACCCCCCACTTCCGTCCCGCATCAGAATCGTTTACTGGGCAAGCAGTCAGTGTTTATTTACATCGGATTGAATCCGAACACCTTTGTTCCGTGCTGAAGAGAAGTATTTATATATCAGAAGCCATGGATAGAGGGCCGGGGGCATCTTATAGCTATAAGGGCGCATTTGACTGGGAGGTTTGATTTACTAGAGTGAGAGACGCTGGACACACACTGGGTAGTGCGGGAAGAAGCTGGGACCCGGGTACAGGTACATGTATTCAATTGGTTTCATGTTGTATGAGAGCCACGTGGGCTTTACAAATGGGCCGAGGAGGCCAAAATACAACTAGTGCAAGCCACGGGACAATTCTGACATGTGGGTCGGTCCCCGGGTCAATGCATAACAAGGCGGACATCCGCGTGTTTTACAGAGGCTCTCCACAAAGCTAGGGACGTGCCCGATTCGCTAAGGGAGGACTAGACTGGATGGTAGGGCGAGATATTGGTCGTCGCCTGGAGGAGGGCTGGACGCGGCTCGGGATGAGCAGTCGGGTACGGGTCCATAGAGGCGAGTATCTTCATGCTGGGGAGTCTGGGCTGGTCCTGGGAATGTTACTTCCAGGCCAGGGTCTAGCTAACTTGAGTCATCGGTCAGAGGGATCGGCAGCTAGCTCGGGGAGAGTGATAGGCACGATGTTCCGTGATAGAAGTAGGTGCGGCATCATGGCGTATGCATAGCCATCGTGGGTTGTCATACGCGGGCGGACCCGAAATGCGGGTGTGTTTGCCGTCGTCATAACGCCTTACGTGCGACGGAGATAGGCTTGTGTGCGATGGCTAAACGTGGTATGAGGGAAGTGCGAGCGACATCCCTCGGCGTGTGTGAGCCGATCAACAAGCCAACCACGTGCGCACACTTAGCTCCTTGCGTCTGTCCTTGCTTGTCGGGTGCCTGCGGAATTCCGGATGTGTGTTAGTATGCTCCTTGTTCTTCTTGTTGTATGCCCCTTGAGCTTCAAAGGGGGCTTTTATAGAGGAATACGAACGGTCAGGGGGGGTTTAAGTGGACCAAGTTGAGGGTAGAATTTGGTCCGCGTAAACCCCTGGAGAATATATGTTTTTTTTATTTTTAGAGTGGGGGAGGGGGGTTTAGGCAGACCAGACCCAGCCTACCAGCCCAAAGGCTGGGTCTGGTCCGCCTAAACCCTAAGGGTTAAGGCGGACTGGATCTGGGGGCTAGCTTTTGGATAAAAAAACTTCCTTTTTTTTGTTATTGGAGGGGTTTAGGCAGACCAACCTAGGGGCAGGGTTTGGTCCGTCTAAACCCCCCCATGGGGGGGGGGGGGTTACGTATTGTAAATGATGAGGACATCACCAGCTTTCCCCTTTGTTCGAGGATCTAGAAGCTCGCCAGCTATGCTACATCTTGTCCGCCACTATATTTCGAGTCATATTATGTAATTTTCATTTTCTTATCATGTACTTTTCCTTTTATTTGAGTCCAATACCTAGGTTAGGTAGCTATTTACCTAAGTCTAGAGTCATTATGTTGGTTAATGGGCCCAATTATATGGGCTAGGCCCAGGGGCGCCCCCTTCCCCTTGGTTAAGTGTTAGTAGTCCAAAAGTCAAGGACTTATGTGAAAATGTGGGATTCCTATAAATAGGACCCCAATCCCTCATTTGGAAACTAATGAAGTATTGATAAAATTGCCACAAGAATTTGTGCCTCTCTCTCTAGCTCTCTCTCTCTCTCTATTTCTCTCTCTCTCTCTCTAAAGGGGGCGAACCCCATTCTCTCTCCTCTCCACCCCCAAATTCGAAATTCACTCTCTCTCCTCCCTATTCACCTCTAATTAAGACCCCTCCCCCTACCCCATACCTCCCATTTAAGTCCCCTCCAACCCCTAGGTGGAATCTCCTTCTCCTAGGCACCTCTCCCTCCTCCCAAGTCCCCTCCAGCCCACTTTCTACCCCTCCCACACCTTGAATCACCCCCTAACAGACCCCCACATAGTCAGGTGTCACCCCCACACCCATCCACCCCATTTCCCACCCCATCTACTCCGTCTCCCATCACCCTATCCATCTCAGTTCGCAGGCAGCAGTTGTAGCCCGACTTGCAGAGACAGCCCCGGTGCTGTCCGACGTCATCTGGAGGTGCACCATACATCGCCGGAAAGGTCTTCCAGTCTTCTTTGTAGGCAAGGTGGAATTGTCTCGTTCTGACTTCACTACAGATCGTGGTGCCCATTCTCGTCCGACCGCGCAACTGGGACTAGAACCTGGACCAGAGCTGCAGTGCAGAAGCTCCCACGGTCACACCCCATCACTTCTAAAGGTACCACTCGGCCGAGGTCTTCTACATCCAATATACTTCCATCAGCAGAAGACGGTATCCCGTTTGGCATCCGGAGGACGTTTTCCAATTTTTCTCCCCCGGGTGCGCAGATCAGGCCACTCAGGACCTGACCCGGCACCTCCCCACTCAACGGGCTCTCTCTCTCTTCCCTGACATCTTCTCATGCCCAGCTTGGTTTCTGCTCGGAGAAGGCTCATCCACGGTCGTCCTCGACTTGGTCCCGCATCATTTGGACTTCGGGAGCGGGCGTGGTGGCTTCGTCCATCTGTTGTTGCACCCTGGGAGCAGTCCGAGCCTGATCGCAGGGACCCTGTTCCAGAGCCCGCCCCTGCCGGTGACGACTTCGGACCCATCCACAAAAATTCACAGATGTGCCGGGTCTGTCAGCGACGTTTTGACACTGGTTTTGTCAGTTTTTGAGTTTGGGAGCATCCGCAGGACATTCGACAGTGAGTACCTGTCAGCTGGCGGAACAGGCGGGCAGAACCGACGGTGGGATCAATCGGCTACCTCCTTAGCTAGTTTCCCTTCCCCGCCTGGCCGGCTTAGCGCCCCTCCCTGCGTGGAGGTAGTGTTTGAATGTAACCTCTATTCTCCCCACCCCACGATCACCCTCCTGCGTGAGGAGTAGTTTTGTACTAGCAGGTCGTCGGCTGAAGCAACATCGGCGCGGCGTGCGGGTAGCCCACGCTTCCCCGCTCGCCCTCGTCTCCGACCAGGATCGGTGTCTTCACACCGATCAGGTGAGCTTCGGGTTGCCCTACTCTACTGGAATTGCTTTGCTTGTTTAGTAATGCTTCTTAGTGCCGTCGGTCGGTGAGTGAGTGCCCGATCTCAAAATATCATCAATTTGAGTGCCACCGCGGAGCGAGTTGTGAGAGAGCCACTACATCCCACGCCCTTGGCGTGCTGGCCGCCCACGGAATTGGGGCATCCCAGGTCCTTAGGGGTTCATCCCAAGCTAGTCAAATCCCCGAAAAGGTGAGGTCCAACCTCGGACCCTCCCCATCATCGCCGGTCCGCCTACGGACCCGGGTGTGCGCGACGCGGGTGAACCCGCTTGAGTGGGTCCGCCGTTCGGTTCGGTTGCTTGCAATTCTAGGTCCGAGAGGTCATGTCTCATCAAATTGGTATCAGAGCATCATCATCCTTAGGCGTATCGCATCAAATTGGTATCAGAGCAAGTTTTAGACTTGTCTCTACGAGTCTACTACTAGGGCATTGGCATTTGAGTCTCCCTTGCATCATGTTTTCCATCACTCCTGTGCATGACCACCCTAGGGAGATGCCCCAAATAAATATGGACCAATTTGACACTGTCCTCAACAAGATTCATAACTGTCTAGATACCCTTACCACCCGACTTGATCTATTCGAAGCAAAAGGGAACCACGGCCCTAGAGATTGGTCACCTCGGGATGAATTTGGATGGGAAGCCAAAGGACCCATAGACTCATGGGAAGAGATGAGAATTGAGGTTAGGAAGATCTTCACTCCCCGACCTTCCCACTCCTACCTTGAGAACCACAACCCGAGGAGCACTCCCACTCCCCCTTTCCCTCCCAGTCAACCCAAGACCTCCCTTTGGGCCCAAACTCCACCACCCCAAATGATTCCAATTCCCTTGGAGAGTAAAACCCCCACACCCCAAAGGGATAAGAATGTGATTGAGGTACATGAGGCCTCCCCCGAATGGGAAGAAGAATACGAGTCATAATGTCATGGGTTAGGCCGAGAAGTTCCCATCCCATGTGGAAGAAGCTGTTAGCGCAGCAAGAGTGATATAGAAGGGGGGGATGAATAGATCACTCCCAATTTGTAAAAACTTAGGCGGAAAATAAATTCTACTGATTACGCCCCTCCTTAACCCGCACACAGAGAAATTCAAATACAGTCACCAAGTAAGGTAGTATAAGTAAATGAGAGTGAAGAACTGATCACATGGAAGCAAAGAGACAAGCAGATGGAGAGCACAGATAACAACAGCAAACCATAGAGGAGGCACTCGATTTTTAGGTGGTTCGATTGCAGTCCGCAATCTACATCCACCCCTCACTCCAACAAGAATGAGGATTCCACTAGAAAATGCTAGATCACTGCAGACTCAGTCTGCGAACAACATGCTACCACACAGCTTGAACAACCAAGGGAAACAAATCCCTCAACTAAGCTCTGCTATCCACAGAACTTGATACCTGTTCCAGCTACCAGCTAGAACAGAAACGGAGACACCTCTCCCTTCCTCCACACACCGGAGGGAACCTGCTAATGACAACGTGTCACTAGCAACACCAGAGATCACCGATCTCTCTTCCTCTACAACCCAGAGGGAAACTGGAGTAATACTCCCTTCCTCCACACACCGGAGGGGAACCAATTCAAATCAGAAGGATGAACAAAATGAAACGAAAACAAAGTAAAACCAAAGACCAATGAAGAAGCAGTCGGTTCTGAAACCAATACAAATGTAGCTTCAAAGGAAGCAATTCATCAAACCACAGACACTACTCTCTCTCTCGAACATACTCCTCTCGGATCTGGAACTCTCTGCCCTTTTTCTTTTCTGGATCGTGCAAACTCACACCAATGGCTTCTGCCTTTTCTTTTCATGATCAAGCTTCTACTGAAGGACGAAGCTTCATATTTATTACAGATTTTGGGCGTGTGGCTGCCAGGTTCCCGCCCATGAACTTTTTGCCAGATCATTTGAATTTCGATCACATGGCAGCATCCTGACTAGGTTGCCATCCACGTGTCATGTTCCTGTTGTCTTGGATCACGTGCCAGGTGCCAACCTCGGTTCACTTGCCCAATCATCAGCCTGAATCGCCTGCAGATAGAGACAGATGGAATGTATATACTTAGTTAGTTCAGGCTATTAACACGAATGTATATACTTTAGAAACATCAATTGAGTAAGTGTGTACAACGTGAGAGAATGTCTAGACTTAATGAATAAAGCGCATGTGAAGGCAGTGTATAGACTTATGAACAAGCCCATGAATGGCAGTGTATAGACATAATGAGCAAGCGCATGAATGTCAGTGTATAGACTTGTGATGAACAATGCATGAACCAGCCTTGCTAATGTGTAGACTTTACATAGCCCAGCCACTGTGTAGACTTCACGAAGCCTCACCAGTGTACAGACTTGGAACCAGTGTGAGACTCTTAATAAGACTGTGAGCAGTGTGTAGACTTGATGCCCAACGGTGATGTATAGACTTTGACAAGCTTGAGCCAGAGTATAGACTATGCCAGAGTGAGACGATGCATGAGACGCTCGGCTGTACAGACTTGCAAAGTCCTGAATGAGACGATCGGCTGTAGGACCGATGTACAGACTCTGAATGTAAAGGCAGGCTGTATAGACTTGAATCGCTTGAAGCGATGTACAGACTTGGTGAAGCTCAAGCAGTGTATAGACTTGTTGAACGCTTCAGCGTTGTACAGACATGGAAGTACATTGTAGATGTATGGACTTGAGCGAATGAAGCCGATGTACAGACTTGTTAATTCGAAGCCTCTGTACAGACTTTGAAGAGCAGTTCAATGTATAGACTTGAAGCCCCTGAGCTAATGTATAGACTTAACGCTGTACAGACTTTGAGGCTTTGAACGTTTGAGCATAATGCAATGTACAGGCTTAACGATGTATATACTTGGCCAGGAAAACGTAGGGAAATGTATGAATGTATGGACTTGGCCAAGCGTAGGAAAAGATATGGAATGTACAGACTTGGTGAACCAAAGTCCAGTGTATAGACTTGGAGAAATGAAGTCCAGTGTATAGACTTGGAGAAACAGTTCAATGTGTTGACTTGGCGTTGTATAGACTTGGCTTTGAACGCTTGAGCTGAAGACAATGTGCAGACTTAGCGATGTATAGACTTCGCCCAAGGAACTGAATGTATAGACTTTGCCACAGTCTAATGTATAGACTTTGCAAAAGTGAACGAGCCAATGTATAGACTTCAAAAGAAGCAATCCGATGTACAGACTTCAAGAATTCTAGACAACGGACGCTGTACAGACTTGGACTCAAGGAATGTATATACTTAGCATGAAGACTGCCAGTCGATGTATAGACTTGGCTGAAGCTATCTCTGAACCAATGCTCAGACATTGTGCAATGTATAAACTTTAGTGTGTGCGAGCCTGCTGACATGCAATGTGTAGACTTGAGTGTGTGAAGCAAGCGTTGTACAGACTATGCAAGCAAGACACTGGGCGATGTATAGACTTACACTATCGGATGTGTAGACTTCATGAGAATGCAGCAGCTAGTGTATAGACATGAAGCTTGACACTCCAGTGTATAGAGTTGAAGCTTGGAAGGATGTATAGAGTTGAGCTGTACTGACTTTGGCAATGTGCAGACTTAACTGGTCGGACAGTGTACAGACATAGAGTATTGAGACCAGTGTATAGACTTCAGTTAGAAAGTGCCCGATGTACAGACTAGAAGAAGATATGCCAATGTACAGACTTAATAGATCAAGCTGGTGTATAGACTTTGGTACCCAAGCTATCAATGTTCTGATGTGTCGACCCACCCTTGCTGATGAGTCGACCCACTACTGTCCATATTAACCAAACAGTGTAGATAGATGAAATAATGAAACAGCATATGAACTGAACTCACTTAGGTGATGAACCAGCATAAATCTAGAGATAGAAGATTGATTTATAGTGTAAGACATCATCAAAACCATAGGGATGCAACAATCTCCCCCTTTTTGATGATGACAACACTATGAATCAAGCAATATCAAGGTTCAACAAGAGATTTATATCAGCTGCAACAAACATATTAAATTCAAGGTATGCTCATGCAGATGAATTATACATTCCTTACAACACACTCTCATCTCCCCCACAACTCATAAGCATATCTTCCCCGAAGCAACATGACTTCCCCAAAGCTCAAGACAAATCCAAGACTCACTGATTTTGCAGAACTTCTCACTGATATTGCAGAACTTCTCTCCCCCTTTGACATCAGCAAAAAGAACTACAGAATGTATGACAGTGCTGGAAACATGAAGAATAAGGGCAGTAACTTCTTAGTGCAGAAAGTCACGAGTAGGTCTTAAGAGAATAAGTGAGTTTCTAATCTCAAGAGAAGATTCTTTAAACTCCAGTACATAATAGAGAAGTAGAATGATTGACAAGTTTATCAGCATACATAGTGGATGATTTAGAGCAGGAGTTCACAAGTATGGCCAGATATAGCTGACCATTCAACTATTCCACAAGACAGCAAGAGACGAAATCAGAGAGGTGTTCTCAAGGTATTGAGGACAAGCAATCCATTAGTTGCATAACAACAAGGAATTTTTTTGTTGGTGATGATTTTCAAGAAGATCAATGAGTAAGTTGGTAGTTCACTCCTTTGACATTAGAGAGACACCTTGATTAGAGGCCTGAATCCCTAGTTACTCAGAGTGAGTACCTCATTACTTCCTTCTTTTTTTTTATTATTAAGGAACAGAGTTAGTAACTGTGGCTTTTGACATGAGGAAACACCTTGATTAGAGGCCAGAGTCCCCAGTTACTCACCAGCAAGCCACCATTGCTCTGTCATGTCTTTTCATTCATTTTAAGCATTTGACACCTCATGACATGAGAGAAATATTCATTTCATTGATGAAGCTCCCAGTTTCTCAGTGATCAAAACAGAACATGTTTGTTTAGTTAAGCCCTTGAGTTAAAGAGATAGAATGATTGAAAATAATACCAAAAGGACTATTTCTTGAATTGAGTCTTGAAGTCTAGATTTCAAGTTGATTGGTCAGATATCAAGACATACAGGTTTTGGCCTGAACCATAATCAATGACAATGTAGGAAGATATACTTTATGCAATTAGTCCAGATCTCTGAAGGAGTACCAAAGGAAAGATTCTAACTGGAGATTAGAGTCACTGACTTATAGACTTAAGAGATAAGTGACACTCTACTATCTGAGATAACCACACTAGATCAGTCATGCAAGACCAGCAAAGTTACACATCTGGACAGCCCTTTTGAATCTGTCAAAGAACTTCTCTTCTCACATGACAACTCAGCTCCCCCTAAGACATAGCATTCCTCAATAAAATAATCTAGCATTATCTCAAAGCTTCCCCTTACTCAAAGCATTCCTAAAAGCTAACCAGTAAGCATTCTGAACTCCCCCTTAAACCAGCATGAAAGAAGGCTAAACATCAGACAAACACAACTTTCCCTCACAGCAAGAACAGGCTTCATAATTAAGACAATTTGTATAAGCCTAATTCTCTTCTCAATGTGGTGAATTTTTCATTATCCAGAGGTTTTGTGAATATGTCAGCAATCTAATTATCTGTACATACATGAATCAGTTCAAAATTATTCTTAGACACCTCATCTCTTATAAAATGATGTCTTATCTCTATGTGTTTGGTTCGTGAATGCAAAACAGGATTTTTAGCAATATTGATGGCACTAGTATTATCACAGTAAATTGGTGTGCACCCCAGGTCTACTTGGTAGTCCTGAAGCTGGTGTTTGATCCATATCACTTGTGTTCCACAACTCCCTGCAGCCACATATTCAGCTTCTGCAGTGGAGAGGGCCACAGAATGTTGTTTCTTGGAGTCCCAAGACACTAAACACCCACCCAAAAATTCACAATGGCCACTAGTGCTTTTCCTGTCTAGTTTACAGCCTGCATAATCAGCATCTGTGTATGCTACTAAGTTAAGTGTGTGAGATGCAGGAAACCATAAACCAAGAGAATGAGTAGCTGACAAATATCTGAAGATTCTCTTAACTGTAGCTAAGTGTAATTCAGTAGGTCTAGACTGATACCTTGCACACATTCCTACACTGAATTGTATATCTGGTCTAGAGACTGTCAAGTAAAGAAGTGATCCAATCATACCTCGATAAAGTTTGGCATTTACTTCTTTACCTGTCTCATCTGCATCCAATGAGGTATTGGTGTCCATGGGTGTTGTAATGTGCTTTAAGTTTTCCATACCAAACCTCTTGAACAATTCCATTGTGTATTTGGTTTGGTTGATGAAGCACCCATCCTCTAGCTGCTGTACCTGCAATCCAAGAAAGTATTTCAGTTCACCAACCAAGCTCATTTCGAATTCAGCAGACATCATGGTAGAAAATTCATCACATAGTTCATGCTTAGTTGATCCAAATACAATGTCATCTACATATACCTGAACTATGATGAGATCTCTGTTTATGCCCTTGGTGAATAAAATTTGATCAACTTTACCTCTTTTGTAGCCTTTGCTGATCAGAAATTCAGACAATCTTTCATACCATGCTCTTGGAGCCTGCTTTAGACCATACAAGGCTTTGTTTAACCTGAAAACTTGGTTAGGTTGAGGAGAGTATTGAAATCCAGGAGGTTGTTCAACAAAAACTTCTTCTTTAATGACTCCATTTAAAAAGGCACTTTTAACATCCATTTGTTGGAGTTTTATATTCTTTGAACATGCAAAGGCAAGCAACAATCTTATAGCTTCCATCCTAGCAACAGGTGCATAGGATTCATCAAAGTCTACACCGAATTCCTAACAGTAGCCTTTGGCTACTAATCTGGCCTTATTCCTCGAGATGATTCCATCTTCATTCATCTTATTTTTGAACACCCACTTGGTTCCTATGACATTAATACCATCTGGTCTTGGGACAAGCTCCCAGACATTATTCCTTTCAAACTGACCTAATTCCTCACACATAGCATTGACCCATCCTTGATCAGCTAAAGCCTCTTCTACTGTTTTGGGTTCAATTTGTGAGACTAAAGCAATTAAGTCATCATTATTCACATTTATAAAATGAGACCTAGTCCGAAGAGGATCTTCAGGCTGGCCTATGACATTATCTAATGGATGGTCTTTAAGAAATCTAATATTTGTTGAAGACTCACCTGTTTCTCTTGGCCCTTCCTGATTGGGAGAATTTGTTTCTCCACTCGGCTGAGTCTTCTCTTCTTCCTGTTGGTCTTCTAGAAAATCCCCACCATGATTGGAATCCCTGTCAAGATTTTCAACATTAGAAACATCTTTCTTTTCACTAAAAAGGATGTATGGAGACTCTTCCACTTTCTGATCTGATATGTTAAATACCCTATATGCCCTTGACATTTCAGAGTAACCTAAGAATATTCCCGGTGAGCTTTTGACTTCAAACTTGTCTAAATCTTTCTTATCATTGTTATGAATAAAATATTTTGCTCCAAAAATTCTGAAATGAAACAAGTTTGGTTTCTTACCTTTTAGAAGCTCATAGGGTGTTTTCTTGTGAATGGGTCTTACCATGGCCCTGTTGATTATGTAAGTTGCTGTATTGGCCGCTTCTGCCCAAAACATTCTAGGTAATTTACTTTCAATCAACATGGTTCGGGCCATCTCCACCACAGTTCTATTTCTTCTCTCCACAATCCCATTCTGTTCAGGTGTCCTGGGAGAAGAAAACCTGTGAGTTAATCCCTCTTTTTCACAAAGATCAATAAACATGGAGTTTTCAAACTCACCTCCATGGTCAGATTGAATAGAACAGACCTTGTATTTCCCTTCTTATTTGACCTTATTGAAACACAGATTAAACTTTTGAAATGCATCACTCTTATTTGCTAAGAAAAATATCCATGAATATCTAGAGAAGTCATCTATGATGACATAGCCAAACCTGTTTCCATTAAGACTCTGAGTTCTAGTGGGACCGAAAAGGTCCATATGAAGAAGTTCCATTGGTCTAGAAGACAATGGTTCAGATCTTAATTTAAAGGAATTTATGGTCTGTTTGCCTAGAGCACAGGCATCACATGCTTTTGATATCGAGTTGAAATTAATTCTAGGCATGCCTCTAACTAAATCATGCTTGACCAATTTATTTAAAGTTGTAAAGCTAGCATGACCTAGACGTCTATGCCATTCAAAAGCATCATTTTCAGAGTTGGCAGATAAGCAAATAGTAGATTCAGATTCCTCATCTAAGTCTACAATGTAGACATTATTAATCCTGTTGGCTACAAATTTAACCACATCAGAATTTGTTTCAAGGATTTTGCATGAACTATCATCAAATACAACCATGTGACCCCTGTCACATAACTGACTAATGCTAATCAGGTTGTGTTGAAGCCCTTCCACAAGTAAGACTTTTTCAATGGAGTTTGTGGAAGACTTACCTACTGTACCAACTCCAATTATTTTACCTTTGTTCTTTCCTCCAAACTTGACCAGACCCCCTGGCTTCATCTCTATCTTGCTAAATTTGGATCGGTCTCCTGTCATATGCCTGGAGCAGCCACTGTCGAGGTACCACTTATTGTCTTCAGCTGCCAGGCCGACCTACACAAATACATCAAGCAGAGTGATTTGGAACCCAAGATGAGTTGGGTCCAAGGAAATTGTTCAAATCTCTGATCAAGTGTTTAGGTATCCAGATTTGCTTCAGCATGGATTTCTCTGGCACCTTCCTTTCTGGTTTATTAAAGTTGAATCCAGCTGGACTGGAGAAGTGAGTTCTATTCCATTCATTAGTCTTCCTATTCCTAGGAAATTTCCTGTAAGCTTGTTGATTAACATATTTTTGACTATGAAAGTTATTTCTCCAGTAGGTCCTGTTTAGACCCATCTGATTGTTGTAATTCTAGCTCTTATTCTGATTCACTTTCTTGGTCCATCTACCATTTGTGTTCTGGTGAGTGGGCTTAGTGTTATTCTTCATAAAATTCATTCCCATCTTAAATGATTGTCCAGTACTGGTTTTTGTGTTTTCTTTAGGACTTTGAATTCCCTTAGAGCTGTTTGAGCTGGATGGTGTGTCCAGCTTCTCTTTTCCCTTCTCTGGGCAGAAGGTGATGGTCTTGAACTGCAAGGGTCTCTTGTTGGTTGGGTCATAGCCTAGACCCTCCTTATTGAAATTGACCCTAGTCCCTAGTATAGCATCTAAACTAGTCTTTCCTTGGACAAACTTTTCTAAGACTTTCTGTTTGTCTTCCAGCTCCTTTTGAAGGAACTCAGAATGTTTTAGGAGTTCAGCATTTACTTTCTTCACAGCTTCATATTTCTCTGAGTTCACTCTAATTTCATTCATGCTTTCTTCAATTTTAGTTTTGAATTCATTGAGCTATTTTTGACTTTCTTGAATTTCTCCCTTGAGCTTATCATTCTCTTTCCTTAGTGAGGTCATTTCTTCTAGTTGTTCTTTTAGCTTCTCATTTTCCTCACAGACCAGAGTTTGTTCTTCAACATTTGTGTTAAATTTTCTTTTCAGAACTCTGTGCTCTTTGCTAGGAGAATTAAATTTATCTAGCAAGTCACCATAAGCATCCTCCCAGTCATCAATTGAG
This sequence comes from Amorphophallus konjac, assembly GCA_022559845.1. Classification (NCBI taxonomy): domain Eukaryota; kingdom Viridiplantae; phylum Streptophyta; class Magnoliopsida; order Alismatales; family Araceae; genus Amorphophallus; species Amorphophallus konjac. The sequence continues at coordinate 303,564,974 of CM040119.1, forward strand.
AAATTTTTAAAAACATTTATTACCTCCTCTTTACTGTTTGCCATAAGGCAAATTCCATCTTCATATTCTTCTGAGGAAGCGTCTTCGGGGTCTTCTTCTTCCTCGCTCCATGTGCAGACCATCGCCTGTGGCTTCTTCTTCTTCTGCACCTTTATGTTTTTCTTCTGAAGATAGGGACCCTTCTTCTGGAGGTCTGGGCATTCGCCTTTCATATGTCCTTGTTTGTTACAATTACAACAAGTCAGTCTCTTAGGATTTCTATCCCTGTAATTAGTAAATTCAGCACTCTTGTTGAAAGAGTGTGGCTTCTTCTTCCTAAAGGTCTTTCCCTTTTTCTTCAAAAATTTTCTGAACTGTCTAGTGAGCATTGCCTGCTCCACCTGGTCGAGATTTGAAAAACCTTCAAGCTCGGATTCAGACTCGGGGCTACTGCTGCTGCTCCCACTGTTGCTACCCTTGTTGCGGGATGCCCTTAGAGCCACATTCTTACCCTTCCTCTCACTTCCTTCTCCACCTCCTTTGAAATTCATCTCATAGGTCATAAGAGATCCTATGAGCTCATTCACAGTCAAGGTAGTCAGATCTTTTGACTCCTCAATCACAATGGCCTTAGTGTGCCATGCTGGGGATAAAGATCTAAGGATTTTCCTGACTATATCTGCCTCAGCAAGATCCTTCCCTAGCCCTTTAAGTGTGTTAGTGATCAAGGACAACCTGGCATACATTTCGGTTATATTCTCATCTGCATTCATCTTAAACATTTCATACTTAGAAGTGTAGAGGTTTACCTTCGAGGCTTTCACTTGAGTTGTACCTTCATAGATCAATTGCAGCTCATCCCACATTCGCTTGGCAGTCCTGTATGCAGATATACGGGCATATTCCTCTGGATGAACAGCACACTGGATGATGTTCAGCGCCATCCAGTTGAGTGAAGAGAGCTTGACATGGTCATCTGTCCAAGCGTCCTCGTTTGGTGGCAGATCATATGGCCCAATAGTAATTACTCTCCATAGTTTATGGCTCTGAGCCCTGATGAATACTTCCAACCTGTTCTTCCAAAACAGATAGTTACTACCATCAAAATACGGAGGGCGACTAATGGATTGACCTTCGGCCATGAAGGTTCTAGGACCACCAGCATTTCCTTGACCGTTCGTCCACATGGCGTAAACCTGCTCTGATACCAATTGTTAGCGCAGCAAGAGTGATATAGAAGGGGGGGATGAATAGATCACTCCCAATCTGTAAAAACTTAGGCGGAAAATAAATTCTACTGATTACGCCCCTCCTTAACCTGCACACAGAGAAATTCAAATACAGTCACCAAGCAAGGTAGTATAAGTAAATGAGAGTGAAGAACTGATCACATGGAAGCAAAGAGACAAGCAGATGGAGAGCACAGATAACAACAGCAAACCATAGAGGAGGCACTCAGTTTTTAGGTGGTTCGATTGCAGTCCACAATCTACATCCACCCCTCACTCCAACAAGAATGAGGATTCCACTAGACAATGCTAGATCACTGCAGATTCAGTCTGCGAACAACATGCTGCCACACAGCTTGAACAACCAAGGGAAACAAATCCCTCAACCAAGCTCTGCTATCCACAGAACTTGATACATGTTCTAGCTACCAGCTAGAACAGAAACGGAGACACCTCTCCCTTCCTCCACACACTGGAGGGAACCTGCTAATGACAACCTGTCACTAGCAACACCAGAGATCACCGATCTCTCTTCCTCTGCAACCCAAAGGGAAACTGGAGTAATACTCCCTTCCTCCACACACCGGAGGGGAACCAATTCAAATCAGAAGGATGAACAAAATGAAACGAAAACAAAGTAAAACCAAAGACCAATGAAGAAGCAGTCGGTTCTGAAACCAATACAAATGTAGCTTCAAAGGAAGCAATTCATCAAACCACAGACACTGCTCTCTCTCTCTCAAACATACTCCTCTCGGATCTGGAACTCTCTGCCCTTTTTCTTTTCTGGATCGTGCAAACTCACACCAATGGCTTCTGCTTTTTCTTTTCACGATCAAGCTTCCACTGAAGGACGAAGCTTCATATTTATAGCAGATTTTGGGCGTGTGACTGCCAGGTTCCCGCCCATGAATTTTTTGCCAGATCATTTGAATTTTGATCACATGGCAGCATCCTGACTAGGTTGCCATCCACGTGTCATGTTCCTGTTGTCTTGGATCATGTGCCAGGTGCCAACCTCAGTTCACGTGCCCAATCATCAGCCTGAATCACCTGCAGACAGAGACAGATGGAATGTATATACTTAGTTAGTTCAGGCTATTAACACGAATGTATATACTTCATACACATCAACTGAGTAAGTGTGTACAACGTGAGAGAATGTATAGACTTAATGAATAAAGCGCATGTGAAGGCAGTGTATAGACTTATGAACAAGCGCATGAATGGCAGTGTATAGACATAATGAGCAAGCGCATGAATGTCAGTGTATAGACTTGTGATGAACAATGCATGAACCAGCCTTGCCAATGTGTAGACTTTACATAGCCCAGCCACTGTGTAGACTTCACGAAGCCTCACCAGTGTACAGACTTGGAACCAGTGTGAGACTCTTAATAAGACTGTGAGCAGTGTGTAGACTTGATGCCCAACGGTGATGTATAGAGTTTGACAAGCTTGAGCCAGAGTATAGACTGTGCCAGAGTGAGACGATGCATGAGACGCTCGGCTGTACAGACTTGCAAAGTCCTGAATGAGACGATCGGCTGTAGGACCGATGTACAGACTCTGAATGTAAAGGCAGGCTGTATAGACTTGAATCGCTTGAAGCGATGTACAGACTTGGTGAAGCTCAAGTAGTGTATAGACTTGTTGAACGCTTCAGCGTTGTACAGACATGGAAGTACACTGTGGATGTATGGACTTGAGCGAATGAAGCCGATGTATAGACTTGTTAATTCGAAGCCTCTGTACAGACTTTGAAGAGCAGTTCAATGTACAGACTTGAAGCCCCTGAGCTAATGTATAGACTTCACGCTGTACAGACTTTGAGGCTTTGAACGTTTGAGCAGAATGCAATGTATAGGCTTAACGATGTATATACTTGGCCAGGAAAACGTAGGGAAATGTATGAATGTATGGACTTGGCCAAGCGTAGGAAAAGATATGGAATGTACAGACTTGGTGAACCAAAGTCCAGTGTATAGACTTGGAGAAATGAAGTCCAGTATATAGACTTGGAGAAACAGTTCAATGTGTTGACTTGGCGTTGTATAGACTTGGCTTTGAACGCTTGAGCTGAAGACAATGTGCAGACTTAGCGATGTATAGACTTCGCCCAAGGAACTGAATGTATAGACTTTGCCACAGTCTAATGTACAGACTTTGCAAAAGTGAACGAGCCAATGTATAGACTTCAAAAGAAGCAGTCCGATGTACAGACTTCAAGAATTCTAGACAACAGACGCTGTACAGACTTGGACTCAAGGAATGTATATACTTAGCATGAAGACTGCCAGTCGATGTATAGACTTGGCTGAAGCTATCTTTGAACCAATGTTCAGACATTGTGCAATGTATGAACTTTAGTGTGTGCGAGCCTGCTGACATGCAATGTGTAGACTTGAGTGTGTGAAGCAAGCGTTGTACAGACAATGCAAGCAAGACACTGGGCGATGTATAGACTTACACTATCGGATGTGTAGACTTCATGAGAATGCAGCAGCCAGTGTATAGACATGAAGCTTGACACTCCAGTGTATAGAGTTGAAGCTTGGAAGGATGTATAGAGTTGAGCTGTACTGACTTTGGCAATGTGCAGACTTAACTGGTCGGACAGTGTACAGACATAGAGTATTGAGACCAGTGTATAGACTTCAGTTAGAAAGTGCCCGATGTACAGACTAGAAGAAGATATGCCAATGTACAGACTTAATAGATCAAGCTGGTGTATAGACTTTGGTACCCAAGCTATCAATGTTCTGATGTGTCGACCCACCCTTGCTGATGAGTCGACCCACTACTGTCCATATTAACCAAACAGTGTAGATAGATGAAATAATGAAACAGCATATGAACTGAACTCACTTAGGTGATGAACCAGCATAAATCTAGAGATAGAAGATTGATTTATAGTGTAAGACATCATCAAAACCATAGGGATGCAACAGAAGCATCATGGCTCACTCCACCCTCACCATTCAAACCCACGTGGACCCCATGTCCACCCCTCCACCTAGTCCCGTGACAGCTACCATTCCCCAACCCAAAGTTACTCACCCAATCCACCTTCCGCTTCCAACTCCTATCCTACCCAAACCTAGCCCCCCACTACTTCCACTCCCAACCCCAACCCTAGTCCGGCCTCACTCACTGCCTTGGGTACACCATACACCAACCTTTATCATCCCGCCCTCAAAGGACCCACTCACCTCATTGGTAGAGGAACCCATACCCGAGCCCATAGGAGTGAACACTCCGGACCCAGTCCCCGCCATGGAGATCACCCATGTCCAAGAAGAAGAAGAAACTTCACATGGTGGCCTTCACCTTACACCACCCTCTCTAGTTGGGACCAAGATCATCTTCGGAGAACCCCTTGTTAGTTGGCTAAAGGAGAGCCCAATTAGAGAGATCACAACCCATGTTTTCTCCCCCATGGAACAAAACTTTCCCATAGTTCCCTTCTCCTCCTACCACACTACCATCCAATCCTCCTACCAAGTAGAAACTTTAGGAGACCTCCTTCACGGCCTAGCATGGCAAGTGGAGCTGACTGGCATATTGACTGCAGTGACTGACCGACCTAGGAGCCTTAACCTCCTACACCTATGTGTCGGGTCCATCTCCTCAATTTACACGGTGGGTTGCTACACTAGCGACCTTCTTTTACTCCTCCCTACACCCGATGAGGCCGATGCTATCCACAAACTTGAGTTGCTTATCTCGGGGAGAACATCCAGCCCTCCATTCATGGCCGACCATCCCACCAAAAACTTTGGCCCAATCATTTTACTAGAGGAGGAGGACCCACCACCATGTTGTGAGGACCAAAAGGACCTAGAGTTCCTCTCTTTAGATTACCCTTACCATGACCCCTTGGATCCCTTCCTATACCCACCCACCTTACTCACCACCAACCTTTTCCTACCCCAACCAACCTTATTGGACCAAGCCCACTCCATTTTCCTAGACCCCTTTGACCCCTATGAGTGGAAAATCTCACACCAAGTCATACACGTAGAAGGAGCCATTTGGATGGGAATGCATGTGCCACTACATTTTGCATCATCTGGTAGGGCTAGTAAGCCCAGTCATCTCATACATGTCACACACACTGTGGGCCCAATGCAAGACTGGCTCACATTTGGATGTGCTGGTCCTCCCTCATTCATCATTGATCATATGCATGTCAGGAGCATCTTCGGGTGTCCGGGTCCCCCGGCATTCATCACCACTTTGTGTGATAGGTTCCCCTACAGATACCATGGCCCTCCAACCATTGTTATGAAGCCCATGCATGATAGGGCCACTTGTGGCTGCCCCGATCCACCTAAGTTCATCAAGGTCCACATGGCATCACAGCATGATAGGTCAATTTACGGTTGTCCCGGTCCACCTTTACACACCAAGCTTTTCACACCCACACCGCATCATAGTGCATGGCATACGCATACACGCAAGCAATTCGCAATGAGCGGTGAGGTTCACAAAGAGCGGATAAGAGCTCGCGAGCGCCACTTGGAATTTCAAGTAGGTGATTTGGTGATGATGGCATCGGAGTGGCTCTACCTTAGGGTCACCTCCCATTTGATGGCACGAGGACTTGGACCTTTCCCTGTTCCTAGTGGCTTTGGCAACACAGCTTGTGGATTGAATTTACCAATGGGTTATGGGATATACCCCACTTCTCACGTGACAGACCCAGCACCCTATATGGGCACCGCGGTGGATCCTAGTGAGTGCTTTGAGCCTATACCTTCCTTTAAGAGGGACACCCCGGAGAGCCACCACAAAATAGCCTTGAGAGCCTGACGTGTGCACATAGGGGCAATACTATGCAAGCAGGGTTTCATCGCTAGCAAGAGGGTGTGCCCCAGCCACCTTGAGAGGATGAAGGACCATCCCCTGGTCGCAGAAGCGGGTTGAGTTTGGAGGTTGAGGGTCGCCCTGAGCTGCTTTGGAGGACCGCTCCCCCGGTGGGCCCATACTCGATGGAGTCGAGTTCTCCGCACCCCGGGGGTATGATGAGGACATCACCAGCTTTCCCCTTTGTTCGAGGATCCAGAAGCTCGCCAGCTATGCTACATCTTGTCCGCCACTATATTTCGAGTCATATGATGTAATTTTAATTTTCTTATCATGTACTTTTCCTTTTATTTAAGTCCAATACCTAGGTTAGGTAGCTATTTAACTAAGTCTAGAGTCATTATGTTGGTTAATGGGCCCAATTATATGGGCTAGGCCCAGGGGCGCCCCCTTCCCCTTGGTTAAGTGTTAGTAGTCCAAAAGTCAAGGACTTATGTGAAAATGTGGGATTCCTATAAATAGGACCCCAATCCCTCATTTGGAAGCTAATGAAGTATTGATAAAATTGCCACAAGAATTTGTGCCTCTCTCTCTAGCTCTCTCTCTCTATTTCTCTCTCTCTCTCTAAAGGGGGCGAACCCCATTCTCTCTCCTCCCCACCCCCAAATTCGAAATTCACTCTCTCTCCTCCCTATTCACCTCTAATTAAGACCCCTCCCCCTTCCCCATACCTCCCATTTAAGTCCCCTCCAACCCCTAGGTGGAATCCCCTTCTCCTAGGCACCTCTCCCTCCTCCCAAGCAACCTTTCCCCTTCCCCATACAACCTTTCATTTTCCCAAGGGAGAATCCCTTCTCCCAAGCACCCCTTCCCCTCCCTAAGGCAACCCTTCCCATTCCCTAGGCCCCCATTAACCCCTCCATTAACCCACCATTCAAAACAAAGGAGAGATCTCTCCTCCCTCTCTCCTTCCCAACCCAAATTCGCATCTCCCCCTCCCTCCACTTGCTAGACCACCTCTCAGCCCACTTTCTGCCCCTCCCACACCTTGAATCATCGCCTAACAGACCCCCACATAGTCAGGTGTCACCCCCACACCCATCCACCCCATTTCCCACCCCATCTACTCCGTCTCCCATCACCTTTCATCACCCTATCCATCTCAGTTCACAGGCAGCAGTTGTAGCCCGACTTGTAGAGACAGCCCCGGTGCTGTCCGACGTCATCTGGAGGTGCACCATATATTGCCAGAAAGGTCTTCTAGTCTTCTTCGCAGGAGAGGTGGAATTGTCTCGTTCTGACTTCACTACAGATCGTGGTGCCCATTCTCGTCCGACTGCGCAACCGGGACCAGAACCTGGACCAGAGCTGCAGTGCAGAAGCTCCCACGGTCACACCCCATCACTTCTAAAGACGCCACTCGGCTGAAGTCTTCTACATCCAATATAATTCCATCATCAGAAGACGGCATCCTGTTTGGCATCCGGAGGAACGTTTTCCAATTTTTCTCCCCCGGGTGCGCAGATCAGGCCACTCAGGACCTGACCCGACACCTCCCCACTCAATGGGCTCTCTCTCTCTGCCCTGACATCTTCTCGTGCCCAGCTTGGTTGCTGCTCGGAGAAGGCTCATCCACGGTCGTCCTTGACTTGGTCCCGCATCATTTGGACTTCGGGAGCGGGCGTGGTGGCTTCGTCCATCTGCTGTTGCACCCTGGGAGCAGTCTGAGCCTAATCCCAGGGACCCTGTTCCAGAGCCCGCCCCTGCCGGTGACGACTTCCGACCCATCCAAAAAAATTCACAGACATGCCCGGGTCTGTCAGCGACGTTTAGACACTGGTTTCATCAGTTTTTGAGTTCGGGAGCATCCGCAGGACATTCGACAGTGAGTACCTGTGAGCTGACGGAACAGGCGGGCAGAACCGACAGTGGGATCAATCGGCTACCTCCTTAGCTAGTTTCCCTTCCCCGCCTGGCCGGATTAGCGCCCCTCCCTGCGTGGAGGTAGTGTTTGAATGTAACCTCTATTCTCCCCACCCCACGATCACCCTCCTGCGCGAGGAGTAGTTTTGTACTAGCAGGTCGTCGGCTGAAGCAACATCGGCGCAGCGTGCGGGTAGCCCACGCTTCCCCGCTCGCCCTCGTCTCCGACCAGGATCGGTGTCTTTACACCGATCAGGTGAGCTTCTGGTTGCCCTACTCTACTGGAATTGCTTTGCTTGTTTAGTAATGCTTCTTAGTGCCGTCGGTCGGTGAGTGAGTGCCTGATCTCAAAATATCATCAATTTGAGTGCCACCGCGGAGCGAGTTGTGAGAGAGCCACTACATCCCACGCCCTTGGCATGCTGGCCGCCCACAGAATTGGGGCATTCCAGGCCCTTAGGGGTTCAGCCCAAGGTAGTCAAATCCCCGGATAGGTGAGGTCCAACCTCGGACCCTCCCCATCATCGCCGGTCCGCCTACGGACCCGGGTGTGCGCAACGCGGGTGAACCCGCTTGAGTGGGTCCGCCGTTCGGTTCGGTTGCTTGCAATTCTAGGTCCGAGGGGTCGTGTCTCATCAAATTGGTATCAGAGCATCATCATCCTTAGGCGTGTCGCATCAAATTGGTATCAGAGCATCATCATCCTTAGGCATGTCGCATCAGTAAACCAAGGGTTTTTTTCCCCAAACCTCTATAAAAACCCTTTTTTGTCTATTTTGGGCCCACGTTGACTCTGGGTGACCGCAAGAAGACAAAAGGATACGAGTGTTGGACTGGTTGGCTGGTCACATGCGCACGTGGAATGAGGAGGTTGACTTTGCGACCCCGAGACTTCATCTTCACGAATGCCTTAAAGCTGGTACTCCAATGGACCTTACACAGGACTGGGATTCGGACAATTGCTGACTAGGGCTGAGTGGGTTGGGTGGAGGGGCCGCCCCTCTGGGGAAGTCTGCCCCCACCAGGGCGTAGCCGGGCCTGGGGCGAACTCCCCCCCCCCTCGGGTGGGCCGTGGCCACAGGGGGTCATCTCGAGGGTCCTATTTTGTTGCCTGGGGTTGTCCTTTGAAGGATGGGGTGCTCCGAGATGCTGGTATTGGCCCGTGGGGCTTGTCGTTAAGTTGTCGTGTTGTCGCTGCCGCTCGCAAGGTGTTCGGGAAAATTCTTGACACACCTTGGGTTGTCGATCGGCTTGCGTAGGTGACCGGCGGGCCTTAGATTTGTCCCTGGGGCTGAGGGCATGGGTTCGCAGGAGCCGAGAGAGCGCCTTCCGGGCGTATGTCGTGTTGTACAGCGGGTTGGCAGGCAGCCCCAGGCTGGCCCGGGAGCTGGAAATACACGGCTTGTCGCCATGTGTCCGAGGGTCGGGGGTGGCCCCGACTTACTGGAGGGTTGTCATAGGATATGGCTGGAGTGTTGGAGCCGCAGGTTGGCCCTCGGCTTGTTGTAGAATGGCTGAGATATGCATGCCCGCAAGGTGTTCGGGAAAATTCCCGACACGCGTGCATGGGCCGCATAAGGGTGTTGGGGGTTCCTAAAGCCTGCGATTGACCAAGATGAGTCTTCCCTTGACTTCAAAAGGCTGGAGGGAGGCATCTTGGGGGTAGATCCCAGCCGCGCTACATGTCATGGCTTCTAGTCTGGGCGCCCCCGGGTTGGCCCAGGTGGCTGTGTTGAACGCGGGTAAACCCGCAAACTGAGTGATCGGGGGTGGCCCCAATCAATTGTTGATGTTTCCGTGGGTCACGGCTAGCTGGTTGGGACCCTTGGCTGGGCTCGAGGATCCATAGGAAGGGCTGGGTAGCCCACGCTTCAAAGGTGTTCGGGGAAATTCCTGAACCCTTATTTCTTGATATTTTACCAGGAAATTGTGTGGGTACAACAAATGCCCCCCATGGGGCATGCGTCGGAGGCGGACACGAGGGCGTATGGCCCGTGACCTTCTCGTTCTGGGTTGTTGTAGTTTTATTTTGACACTTCATATGCACTTCTTTTGCTATCTTGTATATATTGATCCCTGTTGTGCCCTATCTAGCGGCAATCAAGAGGGGAGGGGTGAATTGATTGCTCCAAAAAAAACTTTAAACGATGAGGTGCTTGTTAAAAGAACATTGACAGTAGATTTTAAGAAATGTTAAGCAAACAAGCACTCACTCCGACACGAACATGATCTCTCTCATGAACACGTGTAGGAGAATGTAACAGAACACTAGTAGATGGAAGGATCTCTCGACTTAGCGCTGGGCCCACTCATACAAATATGCGATATAGCAAACCACAATGAAGCTCAAGATTTTTAGGTGGTTTGGGTTCACAACTGTGTCCCCTACGTCCACCCCTCATCGAGTGAGGATTAATGCTCCACTAAGATGTGAGCCACACACGTTGTACTCAACAGCAACAACATACATGGCAGCCGATCTGGGCCACCAAACCACACACACACGCTTGTGTGACAGTTCACAAGCAAACACACAAAAACCAAGTTTAAGGAGATAATGGTTACAGCAAATATTCAAGATAGAACTAAGAGCAGCAGGAGAAGCAAAATAAAACTGATTTTTCAGTGGATAGAGCTCCCCCTTTCAATTGATCAAACGTGCTAGAACTTTTCTGCAGGATGAAGAATGTTCTTCGGAGATGGCGGACGATTCTTGGCTTCTACTTGCGTACCACTTGATTAACCACGCAGCATTCAACAAAGCCTTGTTAGGAAGATGAAATACAACCCTTCTCCTCCAAGGTTCGCACCCAAATCGATCTGGAGAAGGTGTGGAAGCTGCTGCCGTCGCACTGCACAAAAGGAAGAACAAAACAGTTTATTACCCTTCCAAAGCTTAGATCTGGACGCCCTAGAAGGCTCTATTTATAAGCAAAACAAGTTTCCACCCTTGTGGAAGACTTTAGGACCACAAACCAATCAACTGAGAGCATTTGGAACGGAGTGGGTAGGGTTTCGAGCTTGGATCACAAAGGTCACATTTTGTGGCGCCGCAGAGGTGTCGACACCGGGGCCAAGCCCATAGCAGAAAATAGCTTGCCACACTAGTTCAAGGTCGGTGTCGACACCTGGTGTCGACACCTACCTCCCAGAACAAATGAAATGAAAGTGCTGGGGAAGGGGTGTCGGCACCTAGTGTCGACACCAGCTCCGTGACTGATGGAATTTAAGACCGACAGAACAATAGGATTTTGGTGTCGACACCAGGTGTCGACACCAAGCATTTATGAATCCAAAAACACCCAATCTGCTAGAATCAAAACATACAACCTCACCGGCGTTTTGCCATTATAAATTGGGTATTAGAAAACCTTCCAACCTGCAAGAACACCACAAGAAAATTAGATTTGTATTGGCATTCATAGTACAAATCTGCTCATGCATTTCACATTATGTCATGAACCTATGAATGATTATAGAAGCTTACCCATGTGGCATTTACCATGTTCTAACATGTGAGATAGAAAGGCTTATATCTATCTGATCTCGATTGACTATTCATGAAGAGTTTAGCGTCACATTCCATTTATCATGCACAAATTAGCACATATATTTGAATGCATACCTTTACCCATCCGAACCGCTTTGAATTTGACCTTGTGATAAACTCACACAAGTGGCAATATTTCTCAAACCAAGGATTTCCAAAATCCATTGACAAATGTTTCATAAGAGAATATCATCACTTTAATGAGCTTGCCTTGAATTTGCAAGTCCAAGTGATGCGAAGTTATAAACAGTTCAGCAGAGATTTTCTCAAATCCGCATGACAATGAATCATTGAACTTCATACATATATCATCATTTTAACACATAGTTGATTTAGGACTTCAAATCACAACCCAACATTCAATCAAGAACATTCCCATTTCATAAACCATGAACACATCGATTCATTCATCAAGAGGATCTAGAGAGTAAATCATTAAACCATTCAGTCACATTGCATTGGTCATCATCAAAACTCTTTGAGCCACACATCATAATCTTGGGAGCAACAATCTCCCCCTTTTTGATGATGACAAAAATGCTATGTGCTACTATACTAAAAGATGAGATTGATCGGCATGAAAGGGATATAAAGAGCAATGTGCAATCCAAGTGACAGTGCATCAAGCAACCATGTTAGCCATATCAAGAAATTGATTGAACATTCATGCAATGAACCACAAGCTTTTATATAAGTTGATCAGAATGGCAACAACAACAAAACATTTCCACAGCCATAATTAGCAATTTCATTAGAAGTTTTGTGAAACAAGACTCAACTTGACCAACAAACTGAACATGCATGTTGATTATTATGTGTTCCTTTTTGCAAGATGAATATGATGTCAACAATGATGGAAATATGAACAAGCAGTGAAATCACTCAACCTATGAACATGTGCAACATGAACCTAGGCAAACCAGCATAAATTCTAGCATGGGAATGCTATCTCTATTAGGAATAGAATAAGCAAATAAGGAAAAACACATGTCGGGGCGAGGAGCAAGGAAATAAATAAAAACACACCGTATAGGTGGAACAAGCAAATAAAGAAGAGATATGAGGAAGGAGAGAGCTACTGCCCAAACTAAGGAAAGATGTGATCGCCACTAAGGTAAAAACAAGCCAAAGACCTGAGAAATACCTTAGATTAGGAGGATGAAGCACCCGCCCACGGGAGAGAGAAAGGACTGTAGTTCTGTGAAGTGTAACGGTCGAGAACTGATGCGCCACAGAAGTGTGACGGCCTTACGATAAGCCGTTGCGTAACTCTAACGCGCCTGTGATAGACCGTTAGAGATCTGCAGAATAAGAACTTGGGAATCTTTGATCTCCATGCCTTCCAGCCGGCTAGAAGACTTGGGCCTCGTGCTATGGACTCTGTAAACCTGCAAAAAAATGTAGAACACAAAGAAAACAACCCAGATTAGCCCTTGAGCAAGAGTAGTATCTAGAAGCCAAAAGAACTCAAAAGCATGCAAAAGGAGAGGGAAATACCGGGGAGGTTGGTTTTTTAACCCCTCTAGGGTGTTTAAAAGATGGGAGAGATGTTTAGATGAATGCAGAAGATGCAAGAACGTGAAAGAAGAAGAAGGGATATGCTATGATGCTTGGAGGAGGGAAAAAGAGACTAAGAAGACAACTTGACTGAACTAGACCCTTGGAAACAATACTCCCTGGACTTTGGAAGAAGATGGACATGGGAAGCAGTTCTCCTTGGTTGGTTCTAGCTCCAGGATGCAGCAGCACTTCGACGTGAACTCCAGATGTCTCCTCTTCAAGCCATGAAGTCAAGGGTTCTATTTATAGACCCTCAAACTCTCTAGTCGAGTAGGAGATAATCCAGCTAGAAAGTAGGACGTTTCTTAGTAAACTCTTGAAGATAATACTCCCAAGAGTCCATAGAAACAAACAGAAGGTTCTAAGGATCAGATTTGAGGTAGAAATCATCAGATCAAACTCTTAATCCGGCCACGGAGTAGCAGAGAAAGAGCAGTTCTGCTAGAACTCTATGTTTGATGTAACAGCTGAACGATAAACAGCCACAGTGATGTAACGCCTCAAGAGTGAACCATCACACAACCTTATCTACTAAAAGATCAGATCAACGTGCGAAGTTTTCGAACATAAGGACTCTGGAGAATGTAACGGCCATAAGTAAGTGCGTCAGGATATGGTAACGGTCGCACGATAAGCCGTCACACCTAACGGATAAGATAAGAGATAAGCTTGAAAGAAGCCATGGGCTTTAGGACTCTGAGATGATGTAACGGTCAAAGATAGGGGCGTTAGAGTACTGTGACGTGCCAGGAATGGACCGTCAGAGACAAGGGAGTGCAAATAAAATGAAGGTTTGCTAAGCTTCGTCCAGCGGGAAAGAGATAAGGAACCAGACCCAACCAAGGAAAAAAAATGACCCATGAAAACCTCAAATTTTGACCAAGATGGCCCAATAAGGGTGAACAACTCGGAGCATCATTTCAAATGAATAAGGAGATGACCCAACTTATTGATCATAAAACGGGTGTCAACAGATGTCCCTCCTTAACGTCCTCTTTGCAGGGGAGCCAGCAGAGGTGAAGCGAAAGCGAAATGGAACATGGAGATGAAGCGGAAATGAAGCGGAGTGGACTGAAAAGCGAGCATTAAGGCAAACGACACCCGTCCTCAATCAACAAGCGACGGGAATTTTCCAAAAAACTTTGAACTAACCACAAGGAAATAGCCAACCAAATGACGCATGTCTGGAGGAACTAACAACTAAGGAAAGGAAAATACGGCCAGCGGCCGGAGCAACGGAAAGGAAAGAGACAATTAATTAAACTCCAGACAGGAATCTTCAGCTAATCAAATCGAGTGAACAGATCGAAGGAAACCTTCTAACTTTGAATGGAATAACTCTCCTTATTTGAGATTATGGACATAGAGTTCATCCACCATTACTGAGACACCTTGGACAGATGAAGGCTCGTGAATGCTCAAAGATGCGTATGATGCATGCTGGGCTAAAATAAAAGAAATCATCAAAACGAATGCAAAGAAAGGATAAAATAACAAGATACTCGAGAATAGTATTGCTAGACCGGAGAATCCAGGGTCAGGACACCATCTGCAACCATGACATGCAAAATAGAACCATCATCCCCAAGCTTTTCCAACCTAACGGCCTATCCAACGATTAAACATGTGTACTTAGATCATCATCGTTTTTGTTATAGGGAAACATCAGATCCCAGAACACATGAATGACCAGCTGGTTCTCGAGATAATACATCATAGATAACATATAGTAATGCATTAAGGGATATAGGGACAGAGATATTGTACCTGACTTACCTGCCCGGTGAGCGGTCAAAGCATGACAGCTTAATGGTGTTCATGATTTCATCCATAGAAAGGAGTTAGCCAATCAACAATATGAATAAAGTACATCCATTCACAAGCATGAATTGTATTGATAAGATAAGTCATGAAAGCATAATGATCACTCAAGCATGAAATTCTTGATAAACAGAGCATTATCATCCATCAAATGTTTTAAAACCTCTGACGGTCTATTAAAGGTGTGCCAGACAAATGTAACGGTCTGAATGTGACCCGTCACACAGCGTCGGTTCACATTTTTCAAAAAAAAAATGACCTACTCACCTGACGGTCTAAACATAACGCGTTAGAAACCTGTGACAGTCTTACGATAGACCGTTACAGTTTCTAGGCGTTCAAAAAAACAAACCAATCGTCTCTCCCTCCCCCATTCATTCAAACACCCAAAACGCAAACGACGCCCCACCGAGCCCAAAAAACCCCACCGACGACCCATTGCCGGCGATGAGCCCCCCCCAGCCACCAATGGCGAGGGAGAAGGGGAAGAAGAGGGCGATCAAGAGGTTTAGGGAACGGGTGGATCAAGATGAAGTTCCCCCGGTGGCGACCTTGTCGGCGGAAGCACCACCGGCGACGGTGGTGGACCAAACTGTGGAGGAGGACCCTCCCACGGTCGGGGAAGAAGGTGGAGATGCTCTGGAGGAGGCCGCCGGCGGTAAAGAAGGAGCTACGACGTCGAAGAAGAAGAAAAGGGGTCAAGACCTCGAGGTAATCTTTCACCCCAAAAACCCTAATTTTAATTTTTCCAATGCATACATGTGTGATTGAGGGGAGGATAATGGGTCCGGGGACCCATTACGATGATTTGTAGGCCATTCTGGCCATTTCCACGTGCAGGGGGAACAGAGAAAATGATGCCCATTCGGGCAGAGCGTAACGGTCATTCCAGCGACCGTCACAGGACGTGACGCCCTACCCTTGGTGCGTCAGAGATCTCTGACGGACCAAAGGGTATGCGTCAGAGAAACCAGAGATAGAAGTCAATTTTTTGGGGGGGTTTTGGTTATTCAATTTTTTTTTGGCATTTTATTCATATTGAATGTAATGAAATTAAACCAATGCAATGACCAACTTATGTTCTATATGTGTGCAGGGGAAAAGACGGACAAGGATTTCCTGGCTCCAGATCCGAGCGGTGTACCAGGCACTGCCGGAGTACCAGAGAGAGAGATTGGTTGCCATGGGCTTCGAGGAAGTCCTTAGCATCGAGGTGACGAGGGTGGACACGCCACTACTGTACGCATTGCACGAGCGATGGGATCCGGTCAGCCAGGCATTCATCTTCCCATGGGGTCATATGATCCCAACACTGGAGGACGTAGCGAGGATCACGGGGCTGAGGGTTCATGGAGCGGTAGTGACAGGCTGGACTTACGGCGACAACGGGGAGCTAGCCCAGGAGCTGCTGGGGCTGGATTTGGTGAGACCAGGGCATCCGTCATTTCAGTTGTCACGGTCGAGACTCCAGGAGAGCCTGGGTCTTCGAGGAGCAGCTATTGCAGTTGGTGAGCTTCCAGAGCAGCACATCGACAGAGTGATTAAGCAGGTCCGCCCGAGAGTAGCAACGGAGGCGGGACCAGAGGGAGATAGAGTTCTGAGACGCTTCCTGATCTTGCTATTCGGGAAGCTGCTATTCCCGACCAGAGCGGACGTGATCAGCTGCAGGCTCTTACCTTTACTAGAAAACCTCAGCAGAGTAGGCAGATATGCCTGGGGAGCGGCGGTGCTCGCTTTCCTGTTCGAGTCTCTGAGTACTACCGACCGGCGGACGATGCCAGGCGGCTTCTCGCCTTTCCTATAGGTAAATGCTAAACTTTAAATGCTTCTATATGCTTATGACTGTTGCATGTTGACATTTGACTTCTAAAATGCAGATCTGGAGCTTCCTCTACCTCCCAGGGATCGGGCAAGGTACTCAATTGCATCCCAGGCGGATCCCCATCGTGAGGCGGTGGATCGTCACGAGGGACATGGGATCAGTCAGCAGACTGACCCGAGCCATCCAGGACGACATAGACTCGTTCCCGTACGCATCGGTGAGCTCCTGAACTTAAACTCTTCTATATGCTGCTAAATATTTTTAAATACTGCTAAATGATGTTAAATGCTTCTAAATGCTTCTAAATGTTGACATGGACTCAACCACCCTTTCAGGTGCGATGGACACCATATCGGGATGAGGGCCACGAGGGACAGCCGTGGGTCAAGGCTTCCCTAGCGTACCGCGGGCGCGACATCTAGCTTCATTGTATCAACATCATCGAGCCCCTGCATTACCGCCTGATCCTGAGGATGCGGGGAGTTCACCAGCCAGAGGTAGCATTCCCTCGCAGAGACGACGAGCGCCCTGGAAAGTCTTCAAAGGGCATCAGCGGGGACATCGACTGGTGCGCCCGAAAGGTGAAGTATGTGCATGACTGGAACAAGAAGGGCCGAGCCGTGACAGAGTGAGCTGAGAGCGACGAGGCCTACTTCAAGGCCTACTCCCAACGGTATGGCGACCAGGTGTTCCGAGGCACCCGACGACCGGTATGAACTTCTAAACTCAAACTCTTGTCTATTTAATTTAATTGAATTTCTATATGCACTGACACTATTTTCTAAATGCAGCTAGACCCCCAGGGACGGATTGTCGAGCTCGAGGGACTTCTCCACACCACCATCCAGCAGCGAGATGAGTACCGGACGGCTTTGGAGCTCTTGGTGAGTTTTCTAAACCTTTAGACTTAAATGCTTATGCTCATAATGATGCAAATTGACTGACTTTGACTTCTAAATGCAGCGGGCCGAGGGAGCCCATAGAGCGGGACCAGATGCTCCGTCCTCCTCTTCACAGCCTGCCGAGGGCAGAGCCGCTCGAGATGCAGATTTTGCTTGGGTGGTAGCTCTGGCCGAGGATGCCGAGGCTGCCCTCGCAGAGCGGGTAAGAAATCAACCGAGTTCCCTTAGACTTAAATGCTTAAGATTATTCAAAAAATGCCTAATTGACTATGACAAAATGCAAATGCATGCGAGAGAGCTGACCGCAGCTTTAGCCGAGGCGGAGCGTGCTCGAGCAGAGACCGAGCGAGTCCGGGCAGAGATGGAGAGGATGCAGACAGAGGTGGTACGCGACGATCGATCTCCGTGCAGAGCTAGAGAGACTGAGAGCAGAGTCATCCACTGACTCCCAGCGGGTCATAGTGGAGTTGCGAGCTGAGATCCGAGCGCTGGAGAGAGCACTTCAGCTAGTGGGAGGACGTTCCTCCCATAGCGTGTCGCAGGGCGGCGCTCGGAGCGGACACCACGACTATCTCACGGGTTCCTCCGGCCAGCGGAGGAATGAGGAAGATGAGCGGTGCCGATGACGGCACCGAGAGGAGGATAGTGTCTCTATAGCCCCACCGGCAAAGAGACCCGAGGGTGGTGGTGACAGCGGAGGCCCGGGAGACAGATCTGCCGAGTGACCTTGTACTCTTCTTTTTTTTCCTTCTTTTTTCTTTGACACACACTTGTACATGAGCCTTATAGTGAAATGAAAATCTTTTTTTTGTTGTGTTTTTGTTGTTTTTATGAATGCTTATGAATGGATGAGAATGCTTGAGAATGGATGTGTATGCAGACAGGAGGACAGAAGTGAGAGAGTGCGGCAGGTTTGACCAAAGGGGAGGAAAGAGTTAACTAAGACCTGCAGAAAACTATGTAACGGTCTACCTTACAGCTGCCAAGGAGGTGTGATGGCTTACTATGCAGCCGTCAGAGAAAGTGAAGAGAGGGCAGCAGATGAAGAGATGAAACGGCCCAATTTTGGAGCACCAGAGAGCTGTGGCGGTCCCACGATGAACCGTCAGAGAAAAACTGTGTAATCCGAGACGGACTCCGCCGTGAGAGCCCAAACCCGAGGCAAAGGAGGCTCAAACTGCACTAGAACTCATCCAGATTTAGGATAAGGCTTCCTAGCTCAAATCCTAACACCCCAATATCAAAATGAAACCTTTATAAGTAGGATCAAACCCTTAATTCATAGCTTCACCCAATTTTCTGCCATAAGTTCAGAGACTCCATCAAATTCATCAAAGAACACTATGAAGAGAAGCTTTGGAGCTATTGCCATGGAGGAGAGGGTCTATGCCAGCCCTAAGGCAGCTAGAAAGGAGCACGGCGAATTGCAGAGGCTAACCTCCATCCCCAAGCACATAAGCTCAAGTTCTTCAAGAGAGGTAAGTTTGTAATTGAATTCAAAAGTTCATTAATTTTTCTGCACTTTTCATCCTTCTTATGATCTTCCTCTCTTCTTCCTCTTCTTTTCTCCTTTCCTCTAGCCTTTTCCTGGCCCAAGGTGTTATTCCAACCTGAAGTGGGTGGCTCCTATGATCAAAGAACTTCCATTAGAGGTCCTATCAATCCTAAGGGCATGGCACATTCATCCCTTAGTTGTTTTGGCCAAAACATTCCAGAAATTGACCTTAGATTGGGCAAGCATTTCAGCCCACACAGAATTGTGGCACCTACAAACACACACCTTCCTATTCCCTTCCTTTGAAGCTACAGTCCTATTAGAGGAGGTAGAGACATACCTATCCCTTGCTAAGACTAAAGTGGGAGATGAAGATCTAGTGTGTCATACAGTTGAGCCCATAGACCCCTCCTTGATTCTAAGTGATTTCATACACAATCCGAAGGATGTGAGGACTATTATCAGCCCACGCCATATTCACTTGATACCCATGGCTCAATGGATAATCTCTCATTGCAAGAACAAGTGGGAAAGATATGAAGCCATTGCCAAGGCTACTTCGGTTTGCTTGTGCGGAGTCTTCCTTTTCTCTACCACCGACCACCTCCTAGATATCCAAAACCTTAGCATTATTAGCGAGCTGTGGCGGGCATTATCCATTTCTCAAGCGGTCCTTTCATATCTCTATGAAGGGCTTAGCTCAGCTTACTTAGGAGGACCTCTATTCGGCTCAATGATACTTCTTGAGTGTTGGATGGGAGTGAGAATCAAATTTCTACCCAAGGGAGACATATCTTCAGCTAGCCGAATCTTTGGGAGCCACCCTTTATTCTTCATAGGAGGTGCATTTGGATTCTCTTCACAGGTTGAATGCCGGACGGCGGATAAAAAGACACGGGACGATTGGCGCCTCTTCCTCAACACCTTGCCAACAGAGAAGTTCGTGATACATCCAAGAGTTCTTCGGAGCACCTTGCTCAAAGTACCACGGCGACGAGGCCTGGATCTACAGCTAGTGGGGGACACTACCATGGCGACCTACAACCCGCACCAATGCTATCTTCAGATCGGGCTACCCCGTACCATGGTTCCTGCACTATCACATTTCTCTTCCCTTCAAGCTAGGAAGATGGGGACCGAGGAGGATGAAAGAGCAGTGATGCGGGACGGACACGGGAGACGACACTATTAGGTGCCACCCTCAGACTCTAGATGAAGACGCGACCAGCAACACGGAGACACTAAGCCCGACACTATGAGCTCCTAGTGGCAAACGTCGCTAACAGAAGTGGAAGCTCACTCGTCATCCCAAGCGAGGGAAAGCGCGGACCGTGCGCGGTTAAGGAACCGACGGAGGTCAAGGGTAGTCCGACTCAACTTCCGGACTCGGATCGAGTCACGGGACGGGTCACACTCACTCTCACAGCGGTGACATGGACACACGGGCTAGTACCTACGCTCTCGGTAGGGGCAAAAGACCGTATACTAGCTAAGCAAATGAACACCAAGAGGTTCGGACCATTACCTCCACGCACCCGGCGTGGCGAAGACAACCCCAGCCGAATCACGGACTCCCGGTTAACAATATCACAGCAATACAAAGATTTGACCCACTCCACGCAGGGAGGTAAAAGGTCACATGTGGAGCCCGGGAATCACGCAACTCAGGTTGACGGGCAGCATCTGGATGTCGCCCGGCGGTGTCGAACTCCGCGTTTTCGTGCTTTCCGAACGGCGGGTTCTGCGGGCCCGTAGGGCCCACGGATGGCGCTATCCTCCGGATCTGTGGGGGTGGGACCCACTATGATGGGGACCCCTGGTGGCGCGCCTCCACGGACAGCGGTCGGCTGGGAACACCGATCGGGGGTCGATCGGCCCCGATTCCCAATTGATGAACTAGATGTCCGCGGATTTTGGTTGCTGTCTTCCGGCGCGCGCTCCGGCGGAAACGGCTGCTGCGATCAATCCCGACGTCGGATCGGGACGCATGAGCTATCGTTGGAAAGCTCTCTTCAAGTGCTTCAATCTAGACCCAGAGAGATCTGCTGGATCTGGCCGGATCAGAACTTTATTGAATTTACAAGTCCCTATTGTACAGTAATCGAAATCTTAGATCTGCATGGTACATGTCTGAGAACCACCGTTGACCGCCTAGTAAACCTCCGATTCAGCTCTTGAGCTCTTCTTCAAAGTTGTAGGGTATCAAACCACAGAACGGGGAAGATTTTTGGAATTTGATTTGGAGGTGGTGGTGATTTACTATAATTTTTGGGGTGACTGGTGGTCGGATCTGGGAACAGGGGGACAGGATTTTTAGAAAATATGAAATGGACGAACCAAAAATTGAGAAAAATTGTGGATGAAGGGGTGGATGGGTGGAACCTCCAGTAAAATTGGGTGAATCAAAATAAATCAAAAAGTGGACCTAAGACATGAAACTCAGGGCGGGGGTGAATCTGGATAGAACTCTGGCAGAACCGAAATGGAAAAGTGGACGAAAATAAAAAAATATGAAACGAGATCTGAATAGCAAACCAAATTTTGTGGGATGTCCTTGACACCTCTGGAACACCCAATAAAATCCCCAGATCTATCTGAGCTCGGGGCTGAGACAGGAAATTCGTGGAAGCTCCGGTGGTACTGCGCGGGTAGAACTCCGTTGACGGCGATGGCGGTGCGGTGGCGGCTCGTGGCGGCGGCGGCGATCGTCGGAACTGATACACGAGGCGTCACACCTCAGAATGAAAGCCTTCACAGCTTCAAGGGGGAGAGGGAGGAGAGAGGAGGGGGGCGCACCAACCCTTGCTCTTGGAAATACTTTGATTCAAATGGCATTAATTCATGAAAATGGGAAAATACAAGCATATATAGGTCACCCTTCTAATCCATCCTCCACCATTGGATCCAGGGGTTAGGGATGGATGGCTAGGATGAAGTTTGATCAAACACAACAAAAATAATAAACAAATGGGGAGGGGGCGCACCTTGACCAAGGGGGGGACATGGTAGGTGGGTTTGGTTGGAATTGTTGACCATTTTGGTCCCTTGTCCCCCATGTGGATAATTGACTACTCAAGGCTTCTAGATGTCCACCTTGGATGTTGACCAACCCCACAAGGCTGATATGGACCAATGGGAGGGGGTCTGGGGGTCCCATGGGGCCCAGGGGTCCCATTTTACAAATAAGCCCCTCGTACACTCATAATTACAAACCGTATAAAATGAAATAAACACACCTTACACACAAATAAAGTCTAATTAAATATGAAAAATGGGGAGGCTCAAGGCGGTGTCTCCAGGCTGTCTCCGAACTAGATGGACGCTGAGGTGGCTCGAGTCGTGCTCCGTATGCGGTACCGGTGGCTCGGCGTGTCGCGCCGCTCAACTGCTCGGGTGTCCGCACCAATTCTCCCCGGGTGGGAGAAACTCGACCCTGTCGAGTAAGGGTCGGCATCGCTCCTATATCGCTCCAGAAGGTCCGGATCGATCTGCTGCAACTCGCCATGTGTGATTCATGTGTCCTCAGTAGCGGGCCGTCCTCTCCATCGCACTAGGTAGCGCGGGTAAGATCCACTCTTGGTAACTGTCACTTGCTCGTCCAGTATACGATCTATATGCTCACGCTGCCATGAAAAAGGGGCTGGAGGTGGAAGTGGACACTCATGTGTGGGATCACTCTCAAGGGGAGGAGATGGCTCAAAAGGCTCACTAGGGATCACCGCTGGGTCCCTATATGCAACAAGATCCGATACATTGAAGGTAGAGCTTATACCATATTCCTCGGGTAAGTCCACAACATACGCATTGGATCCAACGCGTTTCAACACTCTAAATGGACCGGCTCCGCGAGCTTGCAACTTCTTAACGGTTCCAGAGGGAAACCGTTCAGGTCTTACCCTGATCATGACATATTCGCCCTCTTAGAACTCTCGGTGGTGTCTATGGGCACCGGCTAACTCCTTGTACCGTGCATTGCTGGCCTTACTGTGATGACGGACGTCGTCATGCAGACTCCTAACATGCCTAACAAAAAGAAAAACACATAGATGCACACACGACCTAACATGCTTAGCAAAAGAAAAGAAACACACGGATGCACACACGACCCTAAACAAACCTAATGTTAGTTCGACCCAATCATATGCAAGGTGGTCCAGGACATCCGAAGGTGTGCCATGCATACCCTAAGTGTGACTGATTGTCGGTACAACCATAAGACGGTCCTTTGGATTTGGGAGGTTTGGGTGGAACAGGAGGGTCGGGTGTCTCTCGCCCGTGAACGGACTCGGTGGGTGCCGATGGCCCGGTCCATGGGGGAGGGGTATAATGGTGACCTCCCCTAAAGAAGTGGAATGGAGATTGTGGACCAAGGGGCCCACTAAGAAAGGGATCGAAGGGATCAAAGAATGTGTGACCCCTCGATATGGATTCCCTCATCTCAAGATCCCATGTGTGGAAGTCTAGAAGGTGTTGTTGATCTCCTTCATCCATGAAGGGAGATGAGACGGTGGGGGTATGATGGTGGACTCTCTCGAAAAGGTGGAGTAAATATGGTGGGTCACGGGGTCCACAAGAGAATGGGTCGAAGGGATCAAAGAAGGTATGACCCCTCGAACTAGGCTTCCACAAATCACTGTCCCACATTTAGAAATCTTGGAGGTGTAAATGATCACCTTCATTCATTGTGAGAGATGGGACGGCAGTCATAGGTAGAAAGTAAGATTCCTCCCTTGGGCAAATGGGAATGAAGTCGGGCTCGGTCGGCATAGGGAGGAGTAGAAGAACCTCCGTGGTAACATGATCCACGGTGTACACGGAGGTGATGGACCCTAAGGATGGATGTGTGAAGCTACGACCTGTAGGTCGGTCGAAGCGTGGGGCCAACAAGTGCATAAATGTCAACTGCCGGTCTAATCCTTTAAGAAGATCATCTAATGTATCCACATGGTGACTAGACCGGAAGGTGGTATGGAATGAGTTGATTGGCACCAGAGGTAGGATAGGGTCCATAGATGGGAAGGGAAGTGGGACCAAGCCCTTCTTGAGCCAGCTAAGAAGCGGCTCGGCTATGACAAGCATACCCGTTAGAAACACG
This sequence comes from Amorphophallus konjac, assembly GCA_022559845.1. Lineage (NCBI taxonomy): Eukaryota > Viridiplantae > Streptophyta > Magnoliopsida > Alismatales > Araceae > Amorphophallus > Amorphophallus konjac. The sequence continues at coordinate 303,589,159 of CM040119.1, forward strand.
GGTGGCTCGGGCTGAGGTGGCTTAGAATAAAGATCGGAGAGTGGGGCTTCTCCAACCATTTTGTCTCTTATGGCTAGAGATGTCCGAGTGGGACATTGTCCGACGTAGTGGCCGAACCCCTGGCAGCGATAACATTGCTGTCGTGACCCACTACGCTCCCTGATAAGTGGGTCCCTACCCTTATCCTCCTGACGGACAGGGGGTGTAGGCAATGGGGCTCTCGTGGGTGGGAGAAGAGGATCCACTATGATGGGGAGAGGGCTTGGGGACTCCGTTGATGGGGCCGGGTTAAGACTACCGACGATGACCTCCTTAGGCTCGGGTTGGAGTACATCACTAGGAGTACGTGTCCTATCCACCCCATCCAACCGGTCCAAAATCATTTGCATAAGTTCGGCAACGGAGTGGGTTGGAATAGGGATATCATGGTGGACTCGCCCGTAGTCAACCGTCCTAGGATTGGGTCTTGGCTCATCTACGTGTGGGACTCTTTGCCTCCGACTAGAACCCACTTGGTTGGAAGTGATTGGGTGGGGCCGGTTGGAGGTGACCGGTTGGGGCACGTAGACCTTCCTAAGCTCTCTCTTCATGTCCCACCATGACTCGATGGGCCATTGCCCCCTAACCGCTCTCATTCTTTCGATGTAATCCCACTTTTCGGCAGCCTCATGAAGAAGCCGCTCTTTGGCGAAAGAGAATTGCATTGCCTCGGACATAGTATAACAATCAAAGTATGTGTCCATGGTGGCCTCCCACTTGCGGTAGTCCCTCGGGCCATTGGAGCCATAAAAATCCGAGGCTTCGGGCCTATGGAAGTGGAGTGGGTGGTTGCCAAGCTCATGGGTGGACCAACTGCCATATTGCCCGGGTGATTGGGAATCCATGGGAAATTGAGGGGGGGAACTACATGTTGGACATGCCAACACTTGGACACGACACTAGACCGGCTATGCAAGGTTGGAATGCACTAACTAATGCAAACACCGACTAATGCACCTAGACCTAACCAATATCCGGTACGTGGCGGAGATAAGCGACCCGAAGATCACTCGCGCAAGTACGCTACCCTCCCGATAGGCATAACCTAACGTTCGGGCAACCCCTTTTAATATACCGGGCTATTGGGTGAAATGCAATTTAAAACACTCTTTTTTTTGCTTTGAAAATAATGATGATCCTAGACTTGAACTTAGACCATGCAAGACATATGTAAGACTACCCTAGACTCGACTCGCTCTGATACCATACTGATGCGGGACGGACACGGGAGACGACACTATTAGGTGCCACCCTCGGACTCTAGATGAAGACGCGACCAGCAACACACACCAGGGAGACACTAAGCCCGACACTACGAGATCCTAGTGGCAAACGTTACTAACAGAAGTGGAAGCTCACTCGTCGTCCCAAGCGAGGGAAAGCGTGGACCGTGCGCGGTTAAGGAACCGGCGGAGGTCAAGGGTAGTCCGACTCAACTTCCGGACTCGGATCGAGTCACGGGACGGGTCACACTCACTCTCACAGCGGTGACATGGACACACGGGCTAGTACCTACGCTCTCGGCAGCGGCAAAAGACCGTATACTAACTAAGCAAATGAACGCCAAGAGGTTCGGACTATTACCTCCACGCACCCGGCGTGGCAAAGATAACCCCGGCCGAATCACGGACTTCCGGTTAACAATATCACAGCAATACAAAGATTTGACCCACTCCACGCAGGGAGGTAAAAGGTCACATGTGGAGCCCGGGAATCACGCAACTCGGGTTGACGGGCAGCATCTTGATGTCGCCCGGCGGTGCCGAACTCCGCATTTTCGTGCTTTCCGAACGACGGGTTCTGCGGGCCCGTGGGGCCCACGGATGACGCTGTCCTCCGGATCTGCTGGGGTGGGACCCACTATGATGGGGAGCCCTGGTGGCGCGCCTCCACGGACGGTGGTCGGCCGAGAACACCGATCGGGGGTCGATCGGCCCCGATTCCCAATTGATGAACTAGCTGTCCACAGATTTTGGTTGCTGTCTTCCGGCGCGCGCTCCGGCGGAAATGGCCGCTGCAATCAATCCCAATGTCGGATCGGGACGCATGAGCTATCGTTGGAAAGCTCTCTTCAAGTGCTTCAACCTAGACCTAGAGATATCTGCTGGATCTGGTCGGATCAGAACGTTATTGAATTTACAAGTCCCTATTATACAGTACTCGAAATCTCAGATCTGCATAGTACATGTCTGAGAACCACCATTGACGGCCTAGTAAACCTCCGATTCAGCTCTTGAGCTCTTCTTCAAAGTTGTAGGGTATCAAACCATAGAACTGGGACGATTTTTGGAATTTGATTTGGAGGTGGTGGTGATTTACTATGATTTTTGGGGTGACTGGTGGTCGGATCTGGGAACAGGGGGATAGAACTGTAGCTGGGACTGAGAATGATTTTTAGAAAATATGAAATGGACGAACAAAAAATTGAGAAAAATTGTGGAAGAAGGGGTGGATGGGTGGAACCTCCAGTAAAATTGGTCGAACCAAAATAAATCAAAAAGTGGACCTAAGACATGAAACTCAGGGTGGGGGTGAATCTGGACAGAACTCTGGCAGAACCGAAATGAAAACGTGGACGAAAATAAAAAAATATGAAACGAGATCTGAATGGCAAACCAAATTTTGTGGGATGTCCTTGACACCTCTGGAACACCCAATAAAATCCCCAGATCTATCTGAGCTCGAGGCGGAGACAAGAAATTCATGGAAGCTCCGGTGGTACTGCACGGGCAGAACTCCGTTGACGGCGATGGCGGTGCGGTGGCGGCTCGTGGCGACGGCGGCGATCGTCGGAACTGATACACGAGGCGTCGCACCTCAGAATGGAAGCCTTCACAGCTTCAAGGGGGAGAGGGAGGAGAGAGGAGGGGGGAGCACCAACCCTTGCTCTTGGAAATACTTTGATTCAAATGGCATTAATTCATGAAAATAGGAAAATACAAGCATATATAGGTCACCCTTCTAATCCATCCACCACCGTTGGATCCAGCGGTTAGGGATGGATGGCTAGGATGAAGTTTGATCAAACACAACAAAAATAATAAACAAATGGGGAGGGGGGCGCACCTTGACCAAGGGGGGGACATGGTAGGTGGGTTTGGTTGGAATTGTTGACCATTTTGGTCCCTTGTCCCCCATGTGGACAATTGACTAGTCAAGACTTCTAGATGTCCACCTTGGATGTTGACCAACCCCACAAGGCTGATATGGACCAATGGGAGGGGGCCTGGGGGTCCCATGGGGCCCAGGGGTCCCATTTTACAAATAAGCCCCTCGTACACTCATAATTGCAAACCGTATAAAATGAAATAAACACACCTTACACACAAATAAAGTCTAATTAAATATGAAAAATGGGGAGACTCAAGGCGGAGTCTCCAGACTGTCTCCGAGCCAGATGGACGCTGAGGTGGCTCGAGTCGTGCTCCGTGTGCGGTACCGGTGGCTCGGCGTGTCGCGCCGCTCAACTGCTTGGGTGTCCGCACCAAGCAGTCTGGAGCGCTCTGATCATGTGGGAGATCAGTAAAGTGCGCTCGTGGCAAGAAGAGGTGGAAGAAGATGACGAGGAACGCCGTGCCTATGTGAAAGAACTACGCAAGATCCGGCCTCATGCGAATAGAAAATTGAATGTAGTTTGAGCTTTCTTAAGATGTTCTTGAAATTATCAACAAACTGATGTTCATTATGTTTTAATTGAATGGAATGAAGACTTTGAGTTGATAAGGTATGGAATTGATTGCACTTTTGTTCCAATTAGCCTGAAAAAATTGGGTTTTCTGGTTCATGTAACGGTCCTATATAGGGCCGCCACAACAGTCTGACGGTCTCACGATGAGCCGTCAGAGGGATGAGCTCAGAAAAATTGAGTTTTTTGGCCCTCGGGAAGGTTTAACGGTCTAAAAGTAGGCCGTCAGAGTGAGGTGACGGTCCAAGGTTGACGCGTCAGGGATAGTTTCCTGATTAGTGAAGCGTTTAAAGGCCTCATGGGGTGTGACGGTCAAACCATGGTCCGTCACATATATGTGACAATCTAAGATTGGAGCATTAGAGACCCGGAGCTTGCAATTTTGTGGGCTTTGAATCTCGGGCTTCAACCTGCATTCTGCACACACTTTAGACAAAAAACAAGTTAGATCTGTTCTTAGGTCGAACCCCTTGCCTACAGCAAGTTAGAGAATGACCATTTATTGATATTTGGTCAAGGGGTGGAGCCTTGTTAAATAGGTGAACAAAATGTAATGGAAACAATGCAATGCATGTGATGCATATGATGGTTTTTTTTTTTTGGAATTTTTCGAAGATATTGGCTTTTTGGTGAGATGCTTTTGGAAATTTTTGATTCTTATAGATATTGAAATATATGATTTTTTTGAATTTTTGAATATATGATTTTTTTTGGATTTTGAAATATATGGTTTTTTTGGATTTTAAAATATATGATTTTTTTTATTTTGGAATATATGATTTTTTTGGATTTCAGAATATATGATTTTTTTGGATTTTAAAATATATGATTTTTTTTATTTTGGAATATATGATTTTTTGGATTTTGTAATATATGATTTTTTTAGATTTTGAAATACCAGTGCCTCCCTAGAAACGTGGGTTCTCCCTATTCCATTGAGAGTTTTCGAGGTCGGTGTGCAATAGAGCTGATAACCCCTGGCCAGGGCCTAACTTGCGTGATTGTGCTTCTACTAAGGCCATACCCAGGGTCTTCGTCTTGGTCCTGAAAAGAAAATAGAATGCGGGAGGGAAGCTTAGGCAAGTATAGAAGTTTTTAGGGCTTGAGTTCCTCTCTAAAACAGCCTATTCAGAAACTTGGTCTGTTATGCTGGGGCTTTGCGTCCGTCATCGAACCTTTGTCCACCCTAGGCACGCATACGATCGGGCTCATAACGTCTCGCGGGGAAACTGTACTGCCACTCTTACCATGCCTAGTTCTTTATTTTCTTTTGGAGCTTTGGAATTATGATTGATGGACTTTCAAGATAAACTTTTGTTTTTGTCAAAATGATTGCTCCTTTGCTTTACTTTTTTTCTTTTTCTTATGGTGTCAGGTCATAACAGACTGCCCCTATTTGAGACCTCCTCTCGTCAGGGTGTCTAGATTGGTCGTCGCCCCCTTATTCAACTCTTGCCCCTGGATTCGGCCGAAGAGAGAGACGGACAGGGACTTTATCTTTCCCCAAGCATGGCCAAGGAGAAATGGTGTCTACAAAATTGAAAACCCGCCCAGGGATGTCGTGTAGTGTGTGATTGCCGCGCTCGGGGTTCTCTTTCATGGCGAAAGGGAACGAACACCTTGCTACCAGGGTGGCACTGGTTTAGACTCTAAGGAAAGAAACGCTTAAGATACAACCCATTCCAAGCGTGAGCGAGCTTCTCGCCTTCTGCGTTCACTAAGCGGTAAGCATTCCCTGGATAAGCCTCTTTGACAACAAACAGCCCTTCCCAGTTAGGTTGTAATTTAGACCTAGGACCTGCAGACCAAATGAACTTGCGTTTTAAAACCATATCACCTTTTTGAAATTTGCGCTCAATTACCTTCTTTTGAAAATAACGCGAAACTCTCTTTTGATAAACGGATATGTGATCGGCCGCATTCATCCTCTTCTTGTCTAAGAGTTCCAACTGAACGAGCAACGCCTCTCGACGTTCATCGAGATTAAGTTCCTTATCGAGCTGTACCCTTAGGGAAGGGATCAGGATCTCATATGGGAGTATCGCCTCCATCCCGTAAGTGAGAGCATAGGGGGTTTGCCCCGTAGGAGTACGGACGGAGGTGCGGTAAGCCCACAGAGCTTCCACTAACCGTTCTGGCCAATCAGAGAATTTGTGAGATTCGCATGTTTTCTTTATGATCTTGAGAAGGGTTTTATTAGTGGCCTCGGCTTGACCGTTACCTTGTGGGTAATATGGAGATGAATGATGTAATGCAATATTGAATTTCCTACATAGGTCCTTGAGCTCCTGAGAGACGAACTAGGGTCCGTTGTCGGTGACGATGCTGCTTGGCACTCCGAACCACGAGATGATGTTCCTCATGATGAAGCAGCACACCGTGGTAGCTTTAATCTCTGCATACGCTTCGGCTTCAGCCCACTTGGTGAAGTACTTAGTGGCGGTAAGGATGAAGGATTTTTACTTGGTCTGAGAATCGGGATCACCGAGCGGGCTGACAACGTCGAAAGCCCACATAGAGAACGGCCAAGGAGTAGAAAGAGGATGTATAGATGAAGCTGAAGCATGTCTCTTATCACCGTGGAGTTGGCATTTGAGACACCTCCGGACATAGAGGGAGCAATCTTCCTCTAGAGTGGGCCAATAATAACCCTGCCTAAGGATTTTCTTTGCTAGAGCCTGGCCATTAACATGACCTCCACACTCACTAGAATGGGCTGCTTCGGCCACCTTCCAAGCTTCATCATCGTCTAAGCATCTCATGAGCATCCCATTAGTAGCGCGCCTATATAGTTCTCCTATAATGATAGTATACCTTGAGGCGGCTCTTCTTATTGACTTGCACTGCTCGGCATTTACCTCTTCTGGGAATGATGCATCCTTGCAATACAACTCGATTTCGTGGTACCAGGGTAATTCTTCATCTTCCAAGATCTCTTCTAATTCTGTCAAAGATACTTCCTTAAGATCTTCCTTCTCGGCCCTCGCCTCTACAGTTTTCCTAAGGTTGGCATACCAAGGATCCTGAAGAGAGGGTGCATCCAATCTCTGAACGATGATAGTCTCAGTGTTCCGACTGAGAGGAAAAGATAGAGAGGAAGCAAGAGACGCTAGGGCGTCAGCGAGAATATTCTGAGATCGGGGAGTATGGATGTAGATTAGCTTACGGAATTGCCTAGCTAGGAGTGTGACCAAATCTTGATATGGCTTGAGCTTAGGGTCACGAGTGCGGTAAGTAGACAGAACCTACCGCAGGACGAGCTAAGAGTCTCCTATGATCTTCAAGTGGAGCGCGCCTAGAAGGTAGGCGTGCTTTAAACCGGCTAGGAGAGCCTCATACTCGGAGATGTTGTTGGTAGCAGGAAATCGAAGCTAGTAAGCAAGCGGAATCGTCACTCCTTCTGGAGTGAGGAGAATAGTGCCTATCCCTCGGCCTTGAGATTTGAGTGCACCATCGAAGTGCAGAGACCAGAAGGGATGATGAGAGATAGCATAGAGATGCTCATCAGGGAAATCATCCTGAATAGAGTCGGTGTGAGGATGGGAAGATGGGCAAGATGCTCAGGGATGGCATATCCTTTGACCGCCTTCTGAACAACGAAGGTGATATCGAACTGAGAGAGGAAACTCTGCCAGCGAGCTAACCTACTAGAAAGGATAGGCTTTTCTAAGAGATAGCGGATGGGGTCCATTCTAGAGATCAACCTAATTGGGTGGGCTAGGAAGTAATGTTTAAGCTTCTGAGCTACCCAAACTAAGGCGGCACAAGTCTTCTCCATAGCAGTGTATTTAGCCTCGATCGGGTTAAACAACCTGGAGAGGTAATAAGCTGCCCGCTCTTTTCCTTCATCGTCTACTTGTGCTAAGGCCGCCCCTAGGGAGTCCTCAATGACCGAGATGTATAGGATTAGGGGCTTCCCAGGGACAGGAGGTTGCAAAACCGGGGGATTGGTCAAATATTCATTCAAGTCCTCATAGGCTTTTTGGCAATCTTGATTCCATTCAAATTTGACCCCCGCCTTTAGCAGTTCATAAAACGGGCGGCACCTTTGAGAATGTTGGGATATGAATCTTCTGATGAATTGTAATCTACCAATCAATCCTCGAAGTTCCATAATATTCTTTGGCGGAGGCATTTCCATGACAGCCTTAGCTTTATTAGGATCAATCTGGATCTCCCGTTTACTAACTATGAAGCCTAATAACTTTCTTGAAGAAACTCCGAAAACACACTTCTTCGGATTCATTTTGAGCTTGTACTCCCTAGCTCTCTACAGCACCTTAGCCAAAATAGCAGGGTGTTCTTCTTTATTTCTTGATTTCACTAAGATGTCATCCACGTAAGCTTCCATGTAAATGTGCATCATATCGTGGAAGATAGCCATCATCGCCCTCTGGTAAGTGGCACCTGTGTTCTTCATACCGAACGGCATAACCACGTAGCAATACGTGCCCTAGGGCATGGTGAAGGAGGTTTTCTCTTGATCTTTCGGAGCGAGACGGATTTGATTATAACCTGAGTATCCATCCATGAATGATAAAGCTTCGTACCTGGCAGTATTATCCACCAAAACATCTATGTGAGGCAGCGGGAAGTCGTCTTTCGGACATGCTTTGTTTAGATCCCTGAAATCGATGAAAATACACACTTTTCCATCTTTCTTGATAACAGGGACAATGTTTGCCACCCACTGGGAATATAGGACAACTCTGATAAACTTGGCCTTGTATAACTTGTCGACCTCTTCTTTAATCCTTAAGGCCATGTGGGGGTGAAATCTTCTTGATCTCTGTTTAACGGGTGTTGCCCCTGGTTTAAGTACGAGTCGGTGTTCCACTAAAGAGGGGTCGAGACCCGGCATGTCCTCATAAGACCAGGCAAAAGAATCACTATACTCCCACAGAACCTTGATTAGATCTTATTCTACTTGCGGAGGAGGTTAGCGACAATAATAATGGGCCTTGGGTCTTCTTCAGTTCCCAAATTTATTTCCTTTGTAGGTTCATCAACTGTCGATGATGGCTCGTCGAATCTCTTTAATCCTTATACATACAGATCGGCAGTGTCATCTATGTTGATGTCCTCATCATTGATCGGGTCCTTTTCATCCAGGGCTTCATAAACACCTAATCCGTCGTCGCTCCACACCCCTTCTATTTCCTCTTCATCTTCAATCATGATCGCCATGGCGATGAATTCTGGACACTTCAACAAAGCACGACAATGCTAAGCTAAATCTTGCAAGAACCTATCAAGAATGGATCTACAATGACGCGCGAGTGGGCGCGGCTCTGGATTGGAAGGGCTAGACGACCTAGAATAAGATCCTACTTCTCTAAACCTATACCCTACTTCCCTAGACTCGACGGACCCTATGTCTAACCTAGGAGAAAGAAAGCCTACTGGGAGGGAGGAAGTAGGGGTCTCGTGCCCCTGGGAAGAGGATGGATCGAAGATAGCGTAATCTTCCACCGAAATCTCCGTTTCAAACTTGACATTTTTTTTGGAGATCACGTGGCAAGATGGAGAGGAAGAAGGAAGAGGAGGAAGAGTGAGAGGATATATGGAAGGACAGAAGATGTCGAGGAACAGGTCGGAGGAAGAGAAGGAAGGAGTAGAGAGATCAAATGGTGGGCAATGCCCACAAGGAGGATCAATGATTAGAAATTCCGTTGGCAGGTCGTACCAAAACGGAGATATTGGGGGTAGTGAATCAATCATAACAGGAGGAGGATGGGGAATAAAGTCCAGCATCTGGAATAGTGCGCGCAGGCGCGAAGGAGACAAAGTGATGGTAATGGGAGAGCTCGCCCTTTCTCGTGAATTGTCTGCTCCTGATTTTTCTGACAATTGTCTGGTTCCTTGAACATCCTGGCAAATGCTTGGATGAAATCGAGCATGTCATCAATAGGCCCCTTTGGCAGCAGAGGCGGACTGGCAACTGTACAAGATGTATCTTTCTTTTCTGACTGTGCTGATGGTGGATTCAGTGTACCTAGCTGGAGAGGCCCTTTTATAAAATGCTGGCGGTAATCCCAGGTAAGTGGCCCTGAGTCACCCATCATTGACAGTGCGGACTCTCGGTAGCCGAGACCCCGTCTACTCATTTTTCTACCTTTAGGGATTGGCTTAGTTTGCCCTTGTAATTACGCACCGAGGCCTCTCCCCGGTTGGTAGCCTAATTTCAATATAATATCCCAGCCTTTGGAATCTCGGATATGGGGCTTCGCTTTAATGTTGACGGAAGTAGTGGCGGGCTTGCGTGATGCATAAGCCCATGGAAAGTCCAGATCCAACACAGAAATAACCGGCCGAGTGCTGGGCCACAAAGTTGGCAAAATCTTCTCTGAAATAGCTTTAACAGACTGGACCGTGGTTAAGCTTTTGACTTTAACCACCCTCCCTTGAAAAGGGAATTTGAGACATTGATGCGCGGTGGATGGTACGGCGCTAAGAGTTTCGATCCACTGACGACCCAAGATAGTCTTAAACATAGGGTCGATGTCCAGTACATAGAATTCAATGGGCATAGTGAGAGGCCCAATCTCAGCTTGAATGGTGACAACCCCGTGATAGGCTCTCCTCGAATTGTCGTACGCAGCTATAGTTGTGGGGGTTGGCTGTAGAAGTTCTTCTGATAAGTTGCAGGCCCTGAGAGTGTAGAGTGGGCATACATTGATAGATGCCCATGTGTCAACCAATGCTGCATCAATGCTGACTTTGTTCAAGATAATAGTGATGCAAAGTGACATTTTTCAAGCTTCCGGAGGTGCTAGCTCGGTCTCAGAGAAGGTAATTGCTGGCCCTTTAGAAATAGTTGCCAGTGCTGTAGGTAAACTGTCGGCTGCCACATCTTCACTAACCATCACCTTTTGAAGAAAATTCATGAGAGCATCTTGGTGAAGGGTAGATCTTTTAATGAGTTTCAACACAGATATCTTGGCGAGCACCCGGTCCAGGTGATGCAACAAATCATATTGGGTACCCGACAGTGGCTCGGCTTCTTCCTGATCGGTAGCCGGTTGCAAGGACTGGGGATTGGAAGTAGGAGCATAATTGCGATGTAACAAACGCCCGCTCCGCAGGGCACAATTGTAGGCTGACGTGGCCTCGGATGGGCTTAAAATGAGCGACTTAACAGGCCCGATGGGGTGAATGAATGGTACGGAAGAGGGTGCGGTGGAAATAACGGGAGTGGGAGTGGAGGTAACGGGTTGTGATGACAGAATGATGGGCGAAGGGTTAGTCGTGGGTATGGTGATAGCGGGTGCGAGCGGAAGTGGAGGTGTAAGGGTAAGCGGAAGCGTGGGCGGAGGGCTAGTCATAGTGATGGCAGTGGCGGTGAGCAATGGGCGAGAGACGGGTGGTGGAGTGGCAGTGGATGAAAGGACACGTGGTCTAGTAGGCGGAGGAGAGTTTTGGTATGTTGGTGTAAGGATGGTGGAAGGAGTGCGGTAGTTGTGGTGTAGGGCCGAGACTTGGCGTACCGGGCCGTCGTCATCATAAGACCACTCGGCATCAGGAGCCGGGGGTTGAACTACATTAACCTAAGCCGGTGCCGACGGCTGAGGCTGTGGAGCGGGAGGATGGTTCAGCATTGGATTCTGATGGATCCCCATGTCTTGAACTGGTTGTTGTTGCTGTTACAGGTGCTGCTGCGGCTGCGGTGCCTGTTGTTGCTGCACTTGCTGCCTCGACGCTTGCCTTCTCTTTTCTTTAATTTCTGTAATGGCCCTGTGCATCTCGGCCCAATCAATGCGGTGTCTTTTATGTAGGTCATAGACCAAGTCCCTAAACTGAAAACACCCTTCGATGGTATGCCCTGGCTGCCTGTGGAACATACAATACTTCGTTTGATCAACGGCCGGGTTCCAGACGGGCCGCTCCGGAGGAAGTTGGATTGCACCAATGGACATAAGAGCTGAGAAGATGTCCGTGAGAGTTTTTGCCAGAGGTGGGTACTGGGCTCTCTTGGGAGCCGGGCGTCGGTTAGTGTAACCGTTGGGCAAAGGTACGTTATGGTATTGTGGAGGCTGAGGAGGTTGTTGTGGAGCGGCAAACGTATTTTGCGGAGCGGCAAAGGCAGGCGGAGGGTTCTGCGGAGTGGAGTAGGCTAGTGGAGGGTTTTGCGGAGCGGATTGAGTGTTGCGGGAGTTCTGGGGGAAGCGGATTTGGTTATTTGGGTTGGCGGAGGGAAAGTTAACGGCTTGGACTTGCTTATTTGTTTGGACTCCCTTGGTAACGGGCCCTTGAGGTTTCTTATGGTATTTGGGCTTTTAGTTTTCAAAAAGTGAATGGATGGGAGAGTCCTTGAATTGAGTTTGGATAATTCGTGTCCAGCTATATAATTGATGCATGTTTGCTATGTCATTCATGGCCAGAATATTACGGAAGGTCGGAGTGGCATTAGAGATGAGTAGCTTGACCTTCTCTTCCTCCGGAATATGGCCTGGTATCCTGGCGGCCATCTGCCTCCATCTGTCAGCATAGGTAGCAAGCTCCTCATCTGGCTTCATTTTCTCGGCCACCAAATCTGTGAAGGAATATTCTGGGCCGACCCTGCCTTGAAACCGCTAGATGAACTTATCTTTCAGTATCTTGAAACTCTCGGCGTCCTCTAGTGGCAGAGAGTAGAACCATTCAAGCGCGACCCCATCTAGCGATCGGCAAAATAAATATGCCATAAGGCGATCATCATACTGAAACTGGGCCGATTCATATAGAAAGTCCCTTACATGGATAAAGGGATTGCCGTTCCCGTCATACTTGCGGTAATTGGAGAGCTCAGATTATGGGGGAAATCAAATGTTCTGGAAGCTTGGAACTGGAACGTCTGCCAAGGACTGTGGGCCAACCCACTTTTGGAGAAAGTCAAGTTGTTGTTGCATAGCGACCCATTAATCAAGTAGTTCCTACTCCCTGGAGGGAGTGGGGATAGTGAAAGATGGAATCTGAGGAGCAAAGGGGTAAACAGATGGAGGAGGTGGCCCATAAGAAGGATATTGGGCAGAAGGATGACCCATATTGGTGTGGGCTTGGGCTGCCCCTTGATGAGGGTGAATGAAATCATTTGGGCCGACAAGGACCTACGGCACTAATGGGCCGGACATATGATGATCCGCTATAGAAGAAGGAGGGACAATGGTCTTTCCCTTATCCAGAAATTGCTGGGCCGAACCGGAAGACTGGCCCATCTCCAGACTAGAGAATCTGAGGGTCCTGGGTTGGACTGGAGTGAGGTCGATGGGCTGAACACCGGGCCCGTCAACTCTAGGCTGAATAATGGAAGCATTGGACTAACCTTGCACAATCGTGGAAGGTGGGGTGTTGGACCCCTGCATGGCCTGATAAATAGCCTGAAGTTGGGCCGGATCCAATTGGGCCATCATTTGAAGAATGGAATTGGCGGAAGGAGGAGGAAGAGATTGAGTGGATTGGGCGCCCTCCATAGGGATGGAGGACGAAGGAGGGATGGGCCCCTCTCTGGAATGGAAGGAGATAACCCTAGAGGAATCCTCTAGAAGCCCTTGAGGAAGAGACTCCTCTTGGGAACGAGGGAGATCAAAAGAGGCCATGGTGGACTCAAAGAGCGGATTGAAGTAGAACTTGGAAAAGGAATTCCCCCTAGGTGATGACGCTTCTAGAGATCGGAAGCAACTCCACATGCAAAGAAAGACCTTAGAAAATGCAAACAACACACAACAAACACACAATGAGTGATTTAAACTAGATGATTTTAACAAGGATGTAAGTGAAAAGGAGATAAAAACACTCAAGGTCAACCAAGTTATTTAGATGATGCAACAAGATTTTTATTCCTTTAGAACCTTAGTGACTTGATTTTAAAATGGTGCTCTCCACAATAGGTTCTAAATAGGGAAGAGGTGTATGGCTTGGTTAACTCTAAATGTAATCACTCCTTCGCTTATGTAATCCTAGACACAGTGTGGGAAAGGTACAACCGGCCCAGCGTCCGTGTGAGAATCCACGGCTCGCGGGGACTTATGGAGGTCCCTGATGTGATCTCCTGATCGGCCCCAAGGAATGTGGCGACGAGAGGTTCACACACCAAGGTAGGAAAATGCAATCTAAAGTATGAATATATGAATGAACCTATGTGCACCAGAGTGCATGCAAATTCTAGCCTAGAATCTAGCAATAAAAGATGAACACAATGATATTACTATGCAAATCAACCAAGGAGGAGACCAAATAGCACCCAAGGATGAAAATCACAGCAGAAATTGAGGAAATAAATTACACCTCGGGATGCGTACCTATCTGGAGTGTGTGACGGTCAAATAGATATACGCCAGAAGAATGTGACGGTCTAAAGATAGACCGTTAATATAATGTAATGCGTGAAGGTGAGACCGTTAGAATAGCCAGAGAACTAGAAACAGTAGGAAGTAAAGGGAAAATTCGGGGAAAACACGGGCAACTATGGAAAATGAAGAATAGCATGTTTAACAGAGATTCAAAGCACGATTGGCACTAGATGTCCCACCGTGATCGCCAAAAAATTCTGTTGATTATTATGTGTTCCTTTTTGCAAGATGAATATGATGTCAACAATGATGGAAATATGAATAAGTAGTGAAATCACTCAACCTATGAACATGTGCAACATGAACCTAGGCAAACCAGCATAAATTCTAGCATGGGCATGCTATCTCTATTAGGAATAGAATAAGCAAATAAGGAAAAACACACGCCGGGGCGAGGAGCAAGGAAATAAAGAAAAACACACCATATAGGTGGAACAAGCAAATAAAGAAGAGATATGAGGAAGGAGAGAGCTACTGCCCAAACTAAGGAAAGATGTGATCGCCACTAAGGTAAAAACAAGCCAAAGACCTAAGAAATACCTTAGAATAGGAGGATGAAACACCCGCCCACGGGAGAGAGAAAGGACTGCAGTTCTGTGAAGTGTAACGGTCGAGAACTAATGTGCCACAGAAGTGTGACGGCCTTACGATAAGCCGTTACGTAACTCTAACGCGCCTGTGATAGACCATCAGAGATCTGCAGAATAAGAACTTGGGAATCTTTGATGTCCACGCCTTCCAGTCGGCCAGAAGACTTGGGCCTCGTGCTATGGACTCTGTAAACCTGCAAAAAAATATAGAACACAAAGAAAACAACCCAGATTAGCCCTTGAGCAAGAGTAGTATCTAGAAGCCAAAAGAACTCAAAAGCATGCAAAAGGAGAGGGAAATACCGGGGAGGTTGGTTTTTTAACCCCGTTGGGGCGTTTAAAAGATGGGAGAGATGTTTAGATGAATGCAGAAGATGCAAGAATGTGAAAGAAGAAGATGGGATATGCTATGATGCTTGGAGGAGAGAAAAAGAGACTAAGAAGACAACTTGACTGAACTAGACCCTTGGAAACAATACTCCCTGGACTTTGGAAGAAGATGGACGTGGGAAGCAGTTCTCCTTGGTGCGTCAGGATATGGTAACGGTCGCACGATAAGCCGTCACACCTAACGGATAAGATAAGAGATAAGCTTGAAAGAAGCCACGGGCTTTAGGACTCTGAGATGATGTAACGGTCAAAGATAGGGGTGTTAGAGTACTGTGACGTGCCATGAATGGACCGTCAGAGACAAGGGAGTGCAAATAAAATGAAGGTTTGCTAAGCTTCGTCCAGTGGGAAAGAGATAAGGAACCAGACCCAACCAAGGAAAAAAAATGACCCATGAAAATCTCAAATTTTGACCAAGATGGCCCAATAAGGGTGAACAACTCGGAGCATCATTTAAAATGAATAAGGAGATGACCCAACTTATTGGTCATAAAACGGGTGTCAACAATGCCATGCTATGCCATGAAACAACTAAACAAGACTCATAGACTCGATACAAAGACTCGATTGCAAACTAAATGCATGTGAACAAGCAAGCATGCAAGCATGCAACACACATAATAAGCAACATAGTGGTAGCAACACAAAGATACATATATCTCCTCCTTTGACATCAACAAAAAGAAGGGGGAATCGGGACACAAGTAGCATTGCCAGCATGCCACAACAGGATTCAGTCCGACCCGGAGGAAGGTGGAGGTGGTGGATGGCGAATGTGATCAGCTATGGTAGTGAACTGGGCGGTTTGAGCATCCATGGCAGTTTTAAGAGCATCAAGGGAAGTATTGATAGACTAAAATGCCTGGAGATACGTGGTGTGATGCAGCTTCAATTCCGCCACATCCTGAGTAAGAACATCCACCGTCTCCCTGAGGTGACCCACCTCACCACCCATAGTCTCCATCGAGAGTTGTAATCCAGATATGTCAGTGGAGGCTGCATGAGTTCCGGAGTGCCACCTTGTGCATGTTGAGCATCGGCCTCTTCATCATCAGAAGCATCATCGGGATCCTTTTCTGGCACAGCTTTGAGTGTCCGAACTAAGTGTCTTTGAGCATTCCTTATGTAACCCATGTTCTTGCAGATTGAATGAACAGTGTAAATGTCTGCTTCACGTAGTGTTTGACATGGCTCGTCTTTCAGTGAGATGTTGGCCGCACGAAAGATAGCAGTTAAGGCGGTTTCATACGGAAGAGTTCTACTGTGGTTTTGGGTACAGCTAGTTATATGATCAAGCAAAACCGAAAGAAAGTTGATCGGCTCTTGCTGCAGTAGACAATATAAAAGAAACATTTGCTGATCTATGACTTTTTCTCTTCCTCCAGCCTTGGGAAGTAATATGGTAGTCAGCATGTGATGGAGAATGCGCTATAGAGGGGGGAAATGGTTTGCATTTAGGCCGCTAATGGACCGGTCCCCCATTTCTTCCCCTGTCATTATCTCATAAACCTCATGTTCTGCATGCATTGCATTCTCATAAGTATCACCAGCATTAGGCAAATCAAATGCACCGGCTAGAAAACGTCTTGAAAGAGTGATAATTTGGCCATTTACGACAGTCGTATACTTGCTGTTGTTGACAACCATGTTACCATAAAATTGGAGCACAAGTGAATGGTAGGTTTTTCTATGACTGGACATAAATGAACCCAAATTTGGCTGAGCCTCTATCAACGGTAGCAGTTCGGGAAGTGCTTTGTGCAGATCTTGAAAATCAACAGCCCGTGATCGAAGAACTTTTCTATCCATCAGTTTAAACTATGTGGGCGTGGGCTTCTGCTGGAGGGCATGATGTTCATCAGTCTTAGCCCTGATTTTCTTCTTTCTGCGGGATTCATCAACCTTTTTTTTGCCGGACGCATGCCTCTTTGGAGCCATTGGAAACCACTTCGAATGGAGATGAAGGAAGCAAGAAATAGGTCACTCTGTTCAATGAGGGAGCCCTTACCTCGGATGGACGGTTTCTCCACAAGGCACCCACGTTCCAGGGGACAATGGCCGAAGGAGGCAGACGCGGATGCTCAGCAAGGGGAGGGTGCGGGTGCCGTGGCGTCGTCCGCTCATTCTAGGGCTTGAAAGGGCTTGTGTGCTTGCAAAAATGGGCATGGGGATGAAAGGAGGGCGGCACGGGTTAGGGAGGGGCTTTAGGGCATGAAAGAGAGGGGGTTCGATCAGGTTCGAATGGGGTTCTAACCCCACGGGCCGGTTCACAGAAAGGGTCACGACCGGATGGTGTCGACACCAGGTGTCGACACCGATTTAGCCCAGTTCTGCCCACCAAAAAAAATGAGATCTCAGGGATGAGTGTCGACACCAGGTGTCGACACCGCCCTGTCTTCATATTGGGAGGTTTCAGCAGTGAGTTTAAGAAGGATTTTTGAACTCCAAGGAATAAGGCTTGAAACCCAATTGACTTAGGAATAAATTTGAGCAACTCAAATGATAGAATGCTTGGGTTAGTCAATTTGGGGAAGTTCAAAAACATAATTAATCGCACACACCAATTTGTAATTCCGTCCTTCCCGGACCTTGTGTCAACCCGTTCCTTCATGTGGCTGTGCTTTATTCATCAAGGAGTATGAAGTCATAGGAAGCCAAGGAGTGCATGTTTAGGTTTTTATAATGAAGCACACAACATGCACTGACATTCCACATTCAAGCAATCAAAACACAATACATACATCAACATGATGCATATGCATGACCAAGGGAAACTACAAATGCAAGGATCTACTAGAGAGGTGAAGTAAATGCAAATGCATGAGATGAGACAAAACAAATGCAAGACATACACTAACCTTCTAAATGACAAATGCCCAATTCTCTCCTAAAAGAAGTGAATTTATCTTCATTAAGAGGTTTAGTGAAAATATCTGTAATTTGGTTATTTGTATCAACAAACTATATTTCGACATCACCCTTGCTAATATGATCACGCAGGAAATGGTGCCTAACTTCAATATGCTTAGTGCGAGAATGATGCACGGGATTTTTTGAAAGATTTATTGCTAAGGTGTTATCACATAGAATGGCTGTATTTTTAAGTGTGATGCCAAAGTCAATCAACTGTTGTTGTATCCATAGTACTTGGGCAACACAACTACCTACGGCCACATATTCGGCCTCGGCGGTTGATAATGCCACAGAATTTTATTTCTTGGAGGCCCATGAAACCAAGCAACCTCCAAGGAACTGGCAGTACCCACTTGTGCTCTTCCAGTCTATTTTGCAACCCGCGTAATCGGCATCGGAATAACCAACCAATTCAAGACATGAACTACGCGGAAACCATAGTCCTAGTTCACAAGTGCCAGCAATATATCTAAAGATCCGTTTCACGGCCGACATGTGAGACTCTTTAGGATTTGATGGAAATCTTGCACATAAGCATACTGCATATTGAATGTCGGACCTGCTGGCAGTCAGATACAGCAAGGATCCTATCATGCTCCTGAAAAGGGTTTGATTGACGGCCTTACCTTTCTCATCATGGTCAAGCTTTAATGATGTGGACATGGGAGTTGGTTGTGGCTTTGTTTCAGTTAGTTTGAATTTCTTGAGCAGCTCCATAGCATATTTCTTTTGGTTTACGAATAAACCATCACTTGTCTGTGTCACCTGCAATCCCAAGAAGAATGTTAACATTCCCATAAGGCTCATTTCAAACTCACTTTGCATTAATTTTGCAAAGTCTTCACTTAGAGTATCCTTTGTGGAGCCAAAGATGATATCATCCACATACACTTGAACGATTAGAATTTCCTTACCATTCAACTGTGTAAAAAGGGTCTGATCGACATTTCCTCGCTTGAATCCATTTTGAATGAGGAATTCACTTAACCGTTCATACCATGCACGGGGTGCTTTTTCAGATCGTAAAGAGCTTTATCTAGCTTGTATACGTGATCTGGATGCTCCGTGTCTTCAAACCCCGACGGTTGCTCCACATACACGTCCTCCTGGATATAGCCATTTAAAAATACACTTTACATCCCTTTGAAACAATTTAATGTTATTGCAACATGCAAATGTCAAAAGAATTGTCACTGCCTCGAGTCTTGCTACAGGAGCAAATGACTCATCAAAATCAATTCCTAGTTCCTGGCTATAACCTTTGGTAACATGCCTCACCTTGTTCCTAGTTACCACCCCTTGATCGTTTGTTTTGTTTCAAAATATCCACTTTGTTCTGATCACTGAGTGGTTTCTAGGACGTAACACGAGGAACCACACTTTGTTCCTTCGGAATTGGTGTAGTTCTTCTTGCATAGCCATGATCCAGGAATCATCTTTTAAGGCATCTTCTATGGAGTGAGGTTTAGATTGTGAAAGTAGAGATATGTAATCTAGATTTTCAACTTCCCTGAATGAGGATCGTGTCCTTATTCCTTCTTCTACATTACCAATGACAACCTCCGGTGGATGGTTCTTTGCAAAAGTCCATTGCCTTGGTAGCTACTGTTCAATTTGATTTTCCTGATTTCCACCAACTTCTTGTTGTTCTTCAACTCCCGGTTTATCAACTTTCACTAACAATTTTTCCGTATCATCATCTTCTGGTTCTTCTTCCTGCAAGATGGACATTTCATTAGTATCCTTGGATGATGATTCATCAACAATGACATGGGGACTTTCCTCAACTACAAGAGTTCTCAAGTTATACACTTGATAGGCTCTTGAGCTAAGGGAGTATCCAAGAAATATCCCCTTATCACTCTTGGGGTCAAACTTTGCCAAGTCCAACTTACCGTTGTTATGGAAGTAACAAATGGAGCCAAAAGGTTTGAAGTAAGAAATATTCGGTTTCTTACCTCGATATAGCTCATAAGGTGTTTTCTTTAATAGTGGCCTTACCATGGCTCGGTTGATTATGTAGCACGCAGTGTTCACGGCTTCAGCCCAGAAATACCTTGGCAAGTTGTTTTCATTTAACATAGTTCTGGCCATTTCAACTAGTGTCATGTTCTTCCTCTCAACGACCCCATTTTGCTCGGGAGTCCTTGGTGCGGAGAAATTGTGCATATATCCTTCAGCCTTGCAGAAATTGTTGAACTCATGATTATCAAATTCCTTACCATGATCACTCCGCGCGGCCTTGATGCAACATCCTTTTTCATTCTGAACTAACCTACAAAATGCTTCAAATTCCATCAAGGCATCACTTTTATGGGTGAGAAAATGTACGCAGCTATATCTTGAAAAGTCATCCACAATCACAAACCCATATAGCTTACCACCCAAGCTATGTGTTCTGGTTGGTCCAAATAGATCAATATGGATCAATTCAAGGGGCCTAGAGGTGGTTACATCACTCTTACATTTGAAAGATGTTCTTGTCTGCTTGCCCCTACTGCATGCCCCACAGACTCTTTCATCGACAAGCTTCGACTTGGGTAAACCAACAACCAAATTATTTCTGAACAATTTCAACATCACATTAAAACTGGCATGCCCAAGACGGCGATGCCAAAGCCATGCAACATCAGTGTTTTTAGCAACTAAGCACAAATTGTCATGAGAGGCATCATCAAGATCAATCATATATACATTATTGTGTCTAAACCCTATGAACTTTATTTCATTAGAGTTTCTATCTACCACTTTGCAGTGAGTAAAATCAAAAGACACATTGCAACCTTTGTCACAAAGTTTACTTATACTCAGGAGATTGTGATGCAAGCCTTTCACAAGTAAAACATTTTCAATGACATGAGTTTGGTTCTTACCTATCTTACCTTCTCCGACAAATTTTCCTTTGTCTTTTCCCCCAAAATCTACCACTCCACCATCCTTTTCTTACAGGTCTGCGAACATTTCCTTGTTTCCCATCATGTGTCTTGAGCATCCACTGTCCAGGTACCATTTGTTCTTTTGAGCTCTAAGGCAGACCTGCAAGTTCAAAGAAAATACTTATGGGGTTTTTGGTACCCAAGCAAGCTTGGGTCCACGATGGTTAGACAAAAACATCCTATGTGACCTATTCACCATTCTTGCCAAATGTTCATCATCAAATCTCATGGTTCTGCAATCATACATATCATGGCCTAACCTTCCACAATAAAAATATGTCGTGACTCTGTTATCACGGTTTCTCCTCATGTTCACATTCATAAATTAGTTATGCACACATGTGTTAGATGAGGAGGAAAGCGAGCTTCTTGAAACCCAAGGAGTCATGTGTGTTTTGGATTGTGATGTTTTTCTCTTTTTAAAAGTATGTCGAGAACTTTCTTCATGAGGATCCACACAAGTGTTCATCAATTGTTTCCCTTTTTCCAAGGTAGCAAGAACATTTTTCAACTCATTTATCTCATGCATCAAGGTTTCAATTTTCTTTTTAGTTGTTTCCTTGGTTTGATTACATGCAATTCTTTCCAACCATTCTTGTTCTAATTCCCTCTTCAAGTCTTCATGCTTTTTGATAAAAGTGGTTTGATTTTCACGCATGCATGAACTCTCTTCTTCAAATAATTCAGTTTTAGACATAAGAATTTCATTTTCATGTTTGAGATTCTCAATTTCAGATTTCAAGGCATTGCAACTTTCATAAGAATTTTCAGCATGCACAAGATGCTCCATCTTCTTTTTCAGAAGTTTATTTTCAAATTTAAATTTTTTGCATTTTTCATATAATGATTCATATGTAATCTGCCATTGTTCACATGTAAGAGATTCAGATTCAGAATCTACCTCATTTGAGTTGTCCTCATCTGCCATGAAGCACAGATTCTGAACAAGCTCATCCAAGTCGTCTTCATTTCCGGATCCTTCCTCATCCTCGTCGCTCCATGTGGCGACCATGGCCTTTGGCGTTTTGAATTTTCTTTTCTTGAATCTCTTCATCAAATCTGGGCACTCACCCCGCATGTGAACAGGTTTCTTGCACTCGTAGCAGATCACTTCATCCTTCTTGCTGCTTTCATTTTTCTTAGGACCTTGCCTTCTTGGTCCTTTTCTGAACTGGCCACCAAACTTCCTAGTATTCTTGACAAATTTTCTCGCCCTTCTGGTGATCATAGCAACAAGTTCCTCATCTTTAGTATTGGCCGTGGAGCCTTCCTCACTTTCTTCAGATTCTTGTGGGTTTACCTTCAACGCCAATGTTGTGGCTACCTTCTTTTTTTTGTGATCCTCCTCACTCCTTTTGATGTTAATTTCGTATGTCATCAAGGAGCCAACTAATTTGTCCAAAGTCAAGGTGTTGAGATCCTTTGAATCTTCAATTATAGTGGCCTTTGTGTGCCACTATGGTGATAGAGATCTTAGTACCTTCCTTACAAGATCTCGGTTTGAATACTCCTTGCCAAGAGCCTTCAAACCATTTGCAATCTCCATCAGCCTCGCGAACATTTTAGAAATGGATTCTTCTGGTTTCATCATGAACAACTCATAATCTCGGACCAATAGGTTTGCTTTGGTCTCCTTGACTTCAGATGTTCCTTCGTAGATCAAGCGAAGCTTGTCCCACATTTCCTGCCCAGAGGCACACATAAAGATTCGTGAATATTTGTTTGGATGTATAGCACACTGAATTATATTCATGGCCTTAAAGTTAGCTGCATAATTATTGATATGTTCATCATCCCAATCATCTTCATTGTCATGCAACTTATAAGGACCATTATTGATCACATTCCACACATCATACTCTTGAGCACGCAGGAAAACATACATTCTATTTTTCCAATAAGTATAGTTTGTTCCATCGAAAAATGAAGGTCTATGTACCGAATGCCCTTCAAGCATCATCCCTCTGTTTGCCATTATCTAGGATCTAGCTCTGCGACTGTGTGGTCGACTCAATCAGAGACCAGGGCTCTGATACCAATTGTTGTGCCATGTCTAGCAGCAATCAAGAGGGGAGGGGTGAATTGATTGCTCCAAAAAAAACTTTAAATGACGAGATGCTTGTTAAAAGAACATTGACAGTAGATTTTAAGGAATGTTAAGCAAACAAGCACTCACTCTGACACGAACATGATCTATCTCGTGAACACGTGTAGGAGAATGTAACAGAACACTAGTGGATGGAAGGATCTCTCGACTTAGCGTTGGGCCCACTCGTACAAATATGTGATATAGCAAACCACAATGAAGCTCAGGATTTTTAGGTGGTTCGGGTTCACAACCGTGTCCCCTACATCTACCCCTCACCGAGTGAGGATTAATGCTCCACTAAGATGTGAGCCACACACGATGTACTCAATAGCAACAACACACACGGCAGTCGATCTGGGCCACCAAACCACACACACACGCTTGTGTCACAGTTCACAAGCAAACACACAAAAACCGAGTTTAAGGAGATAATGGTTACAGCAAATATTCAAGATAGAACTCATGTGGAGAAGTAAAATAAAACTGATTTTTCAGTGGATAGAGCTCCCCCTTTCAATTGATCGAACGTGCTAGAACTTTTCTGCAGGATGAGGAATGTTCTTCGAAGATGGCGGACGATTCTTGGCTTCTACTTGCGTACCACTTGATTAACCACGCAGCATTCAACAAAGCCTTGTTAGGAAGATGAAATACAACCCTTCTCCTCCAAGGTTTGCACCCAAATCGATCTAGAGAGGGTGTGGAAGCTGCTGCCGCCGCCCTGTACAAAAGGAAGAACAAAATAGTGTATTACTCTTCCAAAGCTTAGATCTGGACGCCCTAGAAGGTTCTATTTATAACCAAAACAAGTTTCCACCCTTGTGGAAGACTTTAGGACCACAAACCAATCAACTAAGAGCATTTGGAATGGAGTGGGTAGGGTTTCGAGCTTGGATCACAAAGGTCACATTTTGCGACGCCGCAGAGGTGTCGACACCAGGGCCAAGCCCATAGCAGAAAATAGCCTGCCAGACTAGTTCAAGGTCAGTGTCGACACATGGTGTCAACACCTACCTCCCAGAACAAATGAAATGAAAGAGTTTGGGAAGGGGTGTCGACACTTGGTGTCGACACCAGCTCCCTGACTGGTGGAATTTAAGACCAACAAAATAATAGGATTTACACCCAATCTGCTAGAATCAAATCATACAACCTCACCGGGGTCTTGCAATTATAAATTCGGTATTAGAAAACCTTCCAACCTGCAAGAACACCACAAGAAAATTAGATTTGTATTGGCATTCATAGTACAAATCCGCTCATGCATTCCGCATTATGTCATGAACCTATGAATGATTAAAGAAGCTTACCCCTGTGGCTTTTACCATGTTTTAACCTATGAGATAGAAAGGCTTATATCTATCTGATCTCCATTGACTATTCATGAAGAGTTTAGCGTCGCATTCCATTTATCATGCACAAATTAGCACATATATTTGAATGCATACCTTTACCCATCCGAATCGCTTTGAATTTGACCTTGTGATAAACTCACACAAGTGGCAATATTTCTCAAAGCAAAGATTTCCAGAATCCATTGACAAATGTTTCATAAGAGAATAGCATCACTTCAATGAGCTTGCCTTGAATTTGCAAGTCCAAGTGCTGCGAAGTTATAAACAGTTCAGCAGAGATTTTCTCAAATCCGCATGATAATGAATCATTGAACTTCATACAGATATCATCATTTTAACACACAGTTGATTTATGACTTCAAATCACAACCCAACAATCAATCAAGAACATTCCCATTTCATAAACCATGAACTCATCGATTCATTCATCAAGAGGATCTAGAGAGTAAATCATTAAACCATTCAGTCACATTACATTGGTCATCATCAAAACTCTTTGAGCCATACATCATATCTTGGGAGCAGCAATCCCCAGTACGCTTATCTTTTTTGTGCAATTATTTTGCAGCTATGGCAAGATTCAGCAAGGATGACCGAGTTTCGAGGCACGTGGCCCGCGAGGAGGACCACTGCGTGAGGAGGACTGGGCGGCCCTTGCCCCCTTTGGGCCCGTCTGTTGTCACCGTGGCCAGCATGGACCAGCTTGACTTGGGGCGTTCGCTGGTAGCTGAGGGCACCATTGGAGAGGGGGCGCATGGAGCAGGGACCGTGGAGCTGGCTAGGATCTCTGAGGCAGGCGGGATTTACACCTACAACCGTGCGAGAGGCTACCCGATGGAGTTTCCACTGGATCGCCATCTGTTTGAGTTTGTCCGGAGCTTTGTTCCACCCGGTATGGAGGACGGACACCCTCGTGTTGCTGGGGAGCGCCGTCAGCTGGAGCGGTATATTCTGGTGGGCAGCGACAGCCTGCATGGGGTCGCCCTCTACAGCTTCCTGAGCTTCTCTGCAGATGACTGGAGGCAGCATCTGTTTCCTAGCGCCGAGTGTTTGGGCTTTTCCAGCAGGGCGGACCAGTTCGGGGTCCGCGTCACAGCACTGGGTCCCGCTTCTCGGGACTAGCACGGCCACCACCGGGTCGAGACGGAGGGGACCCTGGGGCTGGTGTTGGAGCCGTCAGGGATGCAGTATGCTGGCGAAGGCTATGATGACCACATCTTTTTGGATGGGACTCTTCGGCAGACGGTCGTGAGATAGCATGGCTGTTAGGCGGTGATCCCTTCGCACAAGTACTGTAATGCCCTAGGTCTTTCGGATCTTTTATCGGAGAGCTTTCGGATCGCTTTTGTGGGTCCTAAGGTGTGTTTTACGATCCACGTGGGTTTTTCTCCCGTATAACTTACGGAACCCAGTGGAGAGTTTATTATTAAGTTCATCTACTCGAGGACGCTACAGTTGCATTGTGCTCCTTCCGAGGATCGTTTAGATTATTTTTCTGTATTTTTCTGAATTAGTGCATTTTCGGGCCAAAAATCGGATTTCACCAAAATTAGTAAATTCCTAATTTCCTTTTCTTTTAACCCCTTCTCTCTCCTTCATCTCTCCTCACAGCCGTTCACTTCTCTCCCTCCGTTCTCTCTCCTCTCTCTGCGGGGCACGCGACCGTGGCGAGGTGGGCGAGGCAGGAACGTCATGGAGTTATCGTGGAGAGTGCTGAAGGATGGGGCGTGGCATTGGCGCGATCCCTCGGTGGATTCAAAGTCGGCGTGTTCAGATTCGTGTGATGGTTTTCGATGTGGTTTAGTCGTTTCGGAGCACGAGAACTTCGATGGAGGTAGGGGGACAGATGCTCTACTTCTCTTCTGCGTTCCCTCACGATTTGGAGCCGAACGGTGCGTATACAAGCGGGTTTTGCTTCGTTTAGGGCGATGCATGCTTCGGGGGGTGTGAGTCGAGCTCGCCTTTCCAGGCGACGGTTTCTTACTAGATTAGTTTCATTCGAACCCCTGGCATGTTAGAAATCCATTCCCGCCAGTTTTATTGCATTTGGTCGAGAATCGGAATCGGTATGTGCCCGACTATCCCCGTGACTCATTTTGGGTCGATTCATTGGAATCGCCCGTTTCTTGTCATTTATGCATCGATTGGATCCCTTCTGGACTGTGGAAGGTTTATATGGTCATTAGGAATGTTTCCCCTTTATTTTAGGGTGAACGAGGCGTGGAAAGGCTGGGTTTTGGCCATTCCTACGATTTTCTCGCTGTAACGCCTTGGCGGTCCTTTCAGAGACCGTTTCTATATCCTAAGCGGTCCATTGGAGACTGCTAGGCTATGTGTGTCTGTCGGTTTAGCTAAGCGATCGTGCGATAGATCGCAAGGCTAGCTGTGGCGGTTTTTGGATGACCGCTAAGCTTCGTTAGAATTTGGTCAACGGTTTTAAGTCGGTTCGGGCTAGCGGTCTAGTTCCGACGGCATGATGTCCTTGGCGGCCCTTTAGGAGACCGCCAAGCTCTTTGAAACGGTTCTAAGTAGACAGTTTGGTGTTTTGACTGGTTAAGTTGGTTCGGGGGTTGACTGGGTCAAGCGGCTAGGTATATGACCGCTACAATCACCTTGCGGCCCTGAGGAGACCGCCTTATGCAAGTAGCGGCCTCAGATAGACTGCGTACCCCTATGCTTTGGTAGTTTTATTCGTTGGGTCTTCTGAGTGAAGCGGCCATATCCTCGACCGCTTAACTCAGTGAGACGGCCCATGTGTAGACCATTTTTATCTTGGTGTGGCCCTTTTTATGACCGCCAAGTGTCTGTGTTCTCTGTGTGAGGGTAGGGGCCCTTTGGCTGACCGCTTGGTTTGCCTAGCAGTCAGGTATGTGACCGTTTCCTTCCTAGAGTCTTGTCTTCCCATTGTTTTGGCCTCCAATTATCTTGGCTTAACCTTGTGGTTTGCTCGTGGTCCCGTGGATGTCCTGGATATCCTATGAGGACTGTGTCCAAGTTGTAGGGTGGCTGGGAGTGCCATTATATCGAGTAGTGTTCCGTACTACTTCACAGTCATGATTGGTTTCTGGTCAACCTGGTGTGATCCAGTGGTTCACATGTGACCTCGTGAATGTCTCGGTGGTCCTATATGGATCGAGACTCTTATTTTGGATGCCTTGAGGTATCCCGTTACCTCCATTTACGTGTCCATGTGTTTTGAGGGTCTTAGTGATCCCTCATGTCTCCGTGATTTGTGTCATGCGGATGTGTGGATCCGGCTGTCCTGTGTCATTTCCTTTATCAGTGTTTTACCGTGACTTTGGCTTAGGGATTAGGCTGATTGGAGGCATGTTACTGCTTTTGTGTGACGATCTTGACCCCGAGTCTAGTGACTCAAGGATCGTTGTGTCAGTAGGTCTAGTTGTCTATCCTGAGTCTGGTGGCAGTCTGGTGTGCTACCTTGTGTCTTGTGCTTGGTGTTCCGTAGTACATGCGATAGTGTATGCTTAGCATGTCCGTACTTCAGCACTGATGTTTTGGAGTCTCTGTGTCTAGTGAACCTCCACTAGTCGTAGCCTGACGACACTTTCCTATGTGTCGGCCCATCTGGGAGTGGTGGCGGGGCAGTTCCCAACAGACGGTTTTTAGGCTAGTTTCTGTGGGCCCCCTTGCCTTGCGGTAGCGTCCTAATGGGGGGAAAAACTAGCTAGAGGCCTGGCTCAAGGCATTGAGCTTGTGTGTGCACACGTGGTCAGGGGCGGGTGGACAAGTACCGATGGGCGTGACCCTGACTAGTCACTCGTTACTATGGTACTGTTGCTCCTTGTACTTGGTACTATTGTTCCTTGTACTTGGTTCTTTGTGAGTGTCTCAATTATCGCCGTTTTAGGTGAGTACGAGATACCTGAGGTGCAGTGTAAGACGTCATTGGACGCATCTGGCTGTTCTTCTAGTGAGGAGGTGCTTCTGTCACTTGACGCATGACTCTTGTGGCTTGTGTTTTCGTGACCGGTTTCCGAGTAGCCTGTGCGTGGCTTCACTCGAGGTCTAGTCTTGTGTAGCGTACACGACGGTGAGCTCATGTATGTTCGTGCCTATGACTGTGTAGGTCTTTGGTAGGCTTTTGCCTATTTTGATAGGCTTAGGCTTTTCACGATAGGGTTTCGTGATTTGATGATGGATCGGTAACGCCCTACTTTGTGAGATCGGGGTTCGCCTTTCTGTTGTAGTTTGGAGTAGTTTAGAGAGCTGTGGTTCGATCGGCTGTCGTGTTTCCTTGTTACAGCTTTACTCTTTCCTTTAGCTGTTCTTACTCCTACTTTTCCTGCTTTACTATTGTAGTTTAGCAATGTTGTTACTTCTGCTCCTGCTTTATTACTGCTTTGCTTTAGCGTAGCACTGCTGCTTTTGCGTTGTTTCCGGTAGGGTTCTACGGGATCCCTACTGAGCCAGTGACAGGAGGCTCTCCCCTGACTTTTTAGGTGTAGCTGTGCTTCCTTGTGCTATGAGTTCCGCTGTGCGGTAGTTCTGTTGCCAGCGTTGCCAGTGTCGGGCTTCCCCTGACTTGAGGGTACATCTCCCTTTCTGTTGGACTGTACTTGTCTTCCTTTGGACTGGACTCTGTTAGTTTTCATTTGTTATAGAAAATGTAATTTTATTTCTACTACTTTAGAAATCCTGATCATTGAAATTTAATTGCTTACTGTTATATCTGGAAGTTCAATGTACTCTCACACACCTTTCTATCCCTTCGGAGCTTTTCCGCTCTTGGGAGGCCTCTCAGGTTCCAAGTGGTATCGGGTTTACCCGGTTTTCAGAGTCTGGGTCGTCACAAGTACCATCAGGGGGCGACTGAGCGGCTGATGAGGATTGTGCACCATTACAAAGCATTTCTAGATAGGGTCGGGATCAGATATGCGGTGACTGCGGCGCTGTATGGGTACCCCTACTACACGGGGTTGATACAGGCACTGGTGGAGTGCTTCAATCGCCGGTGGAACACCGTGGCGACAGCCGAGGGAGAGACTTTACTAGATATGTGGTCTCTCTTCCGGATTTCTTATTTACCGATCAGCGACGAGGGGTACGAGGAGGTGGTGCTGGACGATCTCCATCGCAGCCACACTGGCAGATAGGGGCGATACCGGGTTCCTCACAGCTACCGATACCTGCTGAAGACCTGAAGAGACTTGGCTTTGGTCGGGAGAGAGAGAGAGCCGCGCAGACTCCCAGGGTGCCGCTGAAGGTGTGGGTCCGTCGCTTCTATAACAGGCCCTTCTGCTTTTATCAGGAGTTTGCGAGAGACCAGACTCCTTGGGAGGAGTACACGGAGGTGGACTTACAATTTAAGACATATTCCAAGTATATATATGTGCCGCGAGAGGGGTGGAACCCCCATGGGTTGCCAGACGTGATACACTTGGCGGCCTATCTGGCTTACTGGCTATCGACATTTGTAGTCCCGCACGGAGAGGACAGTCTGCTGAGGGTTGAGCTGTTGTGGCCTGCATGCTTATTGGCAGAAGGGCGGAGGCTGGCTTTGGCTCCTGCGGCGTTGGCCAACATTTATCAGGCGCTGGGAGTATTGTTGGCACATCCTACACCGCGCGAGCGGAGTCTGCTTCTGCCGACCCACTGCCTCAGTGTGTGGGCTGGTTTGCTGTTTCCTGGGTTGGTGACGCGGGCGACGGTGGCAAACCCGGCGGCCCCTTTGTTGTTTAGCTTCACTGGACAGCCGGACGGAGACGCCGTTGCACAGCTGGAGGGGGCCAGGAGGGCCCTATCTTACTTGCCCGGCAAGGGCGAGGATAGGCTCCCTTTTGACAGTGCTTCGAGAGATTCTAGTCTGATTCTGATGCCTTCGAGTGGTGGGGCAGCCTGCGCCCTTCCATACCAGCGAGAGCCGGATGCCACGTTGTATACAGAGTGGGTCATTAGCACCCGATCGGCGGTGCTGGCACTGCATCGGTCTGCTACGAGCTTTCTGGAGCCCTACTACCCTCATCGGTTTCCCCGAAACTTCAGGTATGACCAAGGAATCCCGCCAAACCAAGAGTTTCCTTTGGCAAGCCAATTGTATAAGGGTCAGGATAGCCACCTATTAGTGGCTGCTTGGTGGGATTTTTATTTTCGCGGGGAGTCGGAGCGGTTACCGATGTCGGGGTCAGATCGCCGCGGAAGGTTCGACATCCACTACACCAGGTGGTGGTTCGAGCATAGCCACTGGTATCGCCAAAAGGCTTCGGCGATCTGGAAGGCGGAGGAGGGCCGACTTCTGCGGGAGGATCAACCTCCCGTCTCACTAGATGACGAGTACCTGAGGACTCATTTCCCCTAGATCTGCAGGGAGGTGGAGAGGCTTGCACAGCAGTGGCCCGAAGGCGGCCGGGCTTCTTCGTCAGAGCGGGGTTACAGTGGGTCCATCAAGCCCCTGAGGTCGGTGCAGGCGACGCCTGCGGGTGCTGGTGTTAGGGCGTCACAGTCGAGGATGTCGAAGACTTCGTGGACCCAGTTCCAGGCCGACTGCGGCTTTGGGAAGAAGGGTCCCTTGGACTAGGTGCTCCCGGAGGGGAGCTTCGCTGATACTGCAGTTGATGACTGGAGACGTAACATCGCTCACGCGATCGGGTCAGCTAGACCGGTAGAGTTCATCTCTCATGTCGAGTGTGCCAACACGCTGAGAGACGTTAAGGAGGCAGTTGCAAAGGTTGCCCGAGTGCTGGGATTGAAGCCGGTGCAACTGGTTCCTCTGCCGTTGACTCCGTTCGTGGCCTCAGGTGAGACCCTTCTTAAGCATATTGTCTCAACCTTATATTTTTTGTGCGTACGATTGAGGTGTTGTGTGCCACTATATTTCTTTGACAGGTTTCCCGGCAAGGAAAGATCATCCCTCTGCGGAGGCATCTTCTGGGAGAGGGGACGGGGGTCTTCAACCTAGGCGGAAGAGACCCCGAGTGGATGCTGGAGCGGTGGGGGCTGGTGAGTCCTCTCAGGGACTCAGGGTGGAGGATCATATAGAGGCGGAACCGGCTTTGAGTAAGCACCATGTTCACCTTTGTCTCTTGCCTGCTTAGCCATTCTGATTGACTAACCTTGCACTGCTTGACTAGTTTTCTTGCAGCTCCGCTGGAGACTGGGGTGGAGGTGGCTTTTTCACCACCCCCGGAGGCCGATCCTTTGCCAGAGGATGAGGCAGAGTGTGATTTCTACATCGAGGAGGCTCTCCGCATGATGGATGACACTGGCCCCGATGCTGGGACATTCCCTGATTTTGAGTCGTGGAAGGCTTCCGAGGACGTTCAGCCAGGTGAGGTCCTGGGATTGAAATGTTCTGTTTATGGCCGTGCTTGCTTGTGGAAACTGACATCGCCATGTACTTTATGCAGAGACATCGGGGATGCTGGGGGCTATGGCCCCTCCCGAGGCAAGAGATGAGGTGCCCACCCCTGTCGAGGAGCAGGAACCTGCGGCCACCCGGGACGGCTCTGGTAAGTGCCGAGCCATTCTGAGGAGAGTTGTCTCCCCGTTTGTCTGGCATCTGGTGGACTGAGGTTGCTGACTGGTTTATGATTTCGTTTGCCAGGTGAAGACCCAGCTGCTACCCTAGAGATGGTCCAGAAGCTAGTGAGCACTGGACTGTCAGTGGAGCTCCCCTCGTTGAGGCGGAGCTGGGAGTGACGGGTGGCTTGGCCGCTCTTGTTGCTGGAGTTGCATCCGGGCCGCCCCTCCCTCCTTTGCCAGCCGTTGTCTCAGCTTGCACGATGGGGCTGGTGGGGTCTTCCATCATGGGACCCTCGGGTATGTGGCTGGGGCTTAGCCATTCATGACGGGGTTTTTGTATCGCCCGGTAGTGCTAAGCTTCATTTGGTGTTCGTCACAGGTACCTCCTCCCCCTCGGAGGAGGGTGAACTTCCCCGTGACACTACTGGAGCCGCGGAAGGAGAGCCTGCAGCGGAGACTTTGACTGGTGGAGACGAAGAGATCGTCAACATAGAGGGGATCTCTGAGGGGAGCGGCCCGGCTGGTGAGCTTCTTATCTGAAACCCTTAACTGGATGGCTAGCTTTATATGAGGCCAAGTTGTGTGCTGACCCTTGTTGTTTTGTTGATCCGCAGGGGCTTCTAGTTCCACCACCTCCGGAGGCTCATCGGAGACTTCGTCAAGCTCCTTAAGTAGCGGCGGTTTCATCATGGAGACGGGGGAGAGTTTGAGCTCCTCCTCTTCTGGGGCCTCTTCCGCCGAGGGGGCTGAGATGGAGGCTACTTCGGGAGGTGCGTGTGTAACGACCCAAAAACCCAGATATCGAAGACCCGATACCATTAGGACCCTGAGTCGCCACCCAAGAGCTGATGAGGCTCCGAAGGGTTGGAAAGAGGAATGTGGGTGCGTAAAGATCTACAATTACGGGTGTAATTTAATTGAATAACAACATTAAGTAGAAGCAAATTTCATTACCAGAGTATTATAATTATACCTTAGTCCAGGAGTACCAAGTACAAGTCCATAATTATACAAGAACAAAACAAGGACAACTACACGGGACATACCCCGGCTCAGACCATGTTGGCTACTAAGGTATAATGCTTACCTCGCAACTAAAACCACAAGAGAAACAGGTGATCACAATAATTAATGCAATGGCATACAACAATATCAATAATAGAAGCTGAACAAATGATATCAATAAAGAGACAAGTAAATGAATACAGCTAAAATATGAATGCCACATAAAACTCATGCTAATTAAAGCGTACAATTAAACACGAGAATATTTCATTCACCACTAGAGTCAAAGTTCCACAGACCAAGTGACAGGAGAAGTAAACCACTAGAAGTAAGACCAGACGCGTCCACTGACGACTTACATTGTGCCTCGGGTGTCTCCCACTCGCCTAGAATGCGGCAACAGAGACACCGTAACTATAACCAAAGACAAGGACTAGTCAGGGTCGTGCTCGTCAGCGCGGGTCCAACGCCCCCGACCACGTGTGCACACACAGGCTCAATGCCTGGAGCCAGGCCTCTAGATAGTTTTCCCCCCCAGTCAGACGCTAACTGCAAGACAAGGGGGCCCGTAGGAACTAGCCTAAAAATCGTACACCGGGACTGCCCCGCCACCTCTCCTAGGTGGGCCGACACTAAAGGTTGTCAGGCTATGACTTGTGGGCCAGTCACGGAGGAAAGAGAAGCCAACTCAAATGGATCATAAACGTATGTTATAAATCGTCATAGCATGATAAAATACCAAAGGCACGACCCTAAACACACGGCCGAACGAACATGGCAAAGATCTAGGCTAGAGACAAGTGGCGGTCATGGGGGTGACCGCTACTTGAAAGTGGCGGTCATCCCTATGGCCTCTACTTGCCCACCGCCTCGCCTCACAGGTGGCGGTCCCTGGGTAGGCCGCCACCCACTCCCGAGAGTAGGTAGCGATCTGATGGAAATCGCTACCTCTCCGAACTAACCGAAACAAGGCAAATTCATTTTAAACCCCTCCCCAAACGATCAAATCGAGGGGATTACATGAAAATCACATGTTCCATGTTGTCATACAACATTTCCATAACATTTGGACTCCAAAAACATAAAGAACAATGCTATATAAGGATTAAACAACAAGGGTTTAAGGGATTACATTCTACATGAAACTTTTGATCAAACTAACCATTTATACATGCTTGTAACTATTCAAACCAGTAGGAAAACATGAAGAAGCAAGGTAGAATTCTATCCCCCTACCTAAAACCGTGAAACCACGTCGTTTAGGCGCGATTCCTTGCGCCAAAACCTCCCCCATGCCAGAGGGGAAACGATCATGACACGAACCAGCAATCCCCGGCCTCACGAGCACTCCACCGCCGCCCCAAGCTCGCCGAGGTCTCCTCCTCCAAGCCGCCCGTGGCCGGGTGGAGCGGGACGTCGAGAGAACAAGAGGGGATGAGAGGGAGATGCGTGAGAAGAGAGAGGGGGAAACCGTGGGGTTCCTCCCCACCGTGGGAAAATTTTGGGTTTTGATTATTTTTTTTTTTGTAATGAAATCTTTGATTGTAAAAAGGCTTTGAAGTAACCAGAATTATGTTAATGCCCCATAAATAGCATGAATCAATATATAAATGGGCTATCTCGTGCATAACTCACCTAAAAATCCCACAAAAACAACCAAATTCATGGGAATTTTTTGATCTATAAATCCGATAAGAATCTAAACTTTACGGGCCTTACAGTCTCTCCCTCCTAATAAAAATTTCATCCTTGAAATTTAAAGGAAACACTAGGAAGGAACAAGAGAGACAAACCTATTCAAACAGATAGGGGAACTGCTGGCGCATATCGTCCTCACGTTCCCATGTAGCCTCATCACCGGAGTGGCGCTGGCACACCACCTTCACCAGAGGGATAACCTTGTTCCTCAGTCACTGTTCGCGATAATCCTCTATACGGGTCGGATACTCTGGCATGGATAGATCCGCTGCCACTTCAGGCCACACAGAATGATCGAGAATGTGCGACTCATCAGGCACATACTTTCTCAACATGGAAACATGAAACACATCATGGATCGCTCCCATCGCCGGTGGCAACTAAAGACGATATGCCACTTGGCCCACACGCTCCAGAATGAAAAATGGACCAATGTACCGGGGATTGAGCTTCCCACACTTACCAAACCTCATCACACCTTTCATCGGGGATATACTTACAAACACAAAATCTCCTGGCTTAAACAGCAATGGTCTTCTACGCCGATCAGCATAACTCTTTTGTCGACTTTGAGCTATTAACAATCTCTGCCTAATCAGATGAACCACTTCTACACAATGTTGTAATAGATTCGGTCCTGTCAAAAGCCGCTCACCAACCTCAAACCAGTCCAACGGCGTACGACAAGGCCGACCATACAAGGCTTCATACGGTGCCATACCAATGCTGAAATGATAGCTATTATTATAAGCAAATTCTACCAATGGCAAATGCTAGCTCCACGAACCCTGCCAATCCAGACAACACGATCTCAGCATATCTTCTAATGTCTGAATGGTCCTTTCAGACTGACCATCAGATTGAGGATGATATGCCGAACTAAATGCAAATTCTGTGCTCAACACCTTTTGGAAACTCTGCCAAAAGCCAGATGTAAAGCGTGGGTCACGATCTGATACAATAGACATAGGAATTCCATGCAATGGCATAATTTTCTCAACATAAATCTTGGCCAATCTCTAAACATTCCATTTCATCTTAATCTGCAACATTCTAGCGGTCTTAGTCAGACGATCAACCATCAGCCAAATGCCATCATAGCCTTCAGGGGTTCGAGGCAAACCCACAACAAAATCGGTAGTTACATGATCCCATTTCCACATTGGAATTTCCAAAGGTTGAAGCATACCTCCGGGTCTTTGATGCTCAGCTTTCACATGCTGACATGTCAAACATTTAGCCACGAAGTGCGGCACATCCTTTTTCATACCTGGCCACCAGAATTGTCTCTTCACATTATTATACATCTTCATGGTTCCAGGGTGAATGGTATAGTGGGATCCATGTGCTTCACGCAATATAGCATTCCTTAGAGAATCTTCAGCTAGAACTTAGATTCGGCCTTTGAATCTCTCCACTACATCATCACATAACTCCACTTCTGGCATTATCACAATGCGAGACAACTCAGAATATGCCTGTTGTGCCTCCCTGATCTCCCGATAAATAATTGGAGTCATCACCAGGCTAGCAAGAACAGCTATCTGTAGACACGCCAAAATTGATGTTACTGTGAGTGCATCTCGTATTACCTTGTAATGTCCCAATTTGACCCTCCAATTAACTTTGTTTGAGTTATTTTTCCCAATTTTATTGGATTTCTCCCTTTTTTCCCCTCTTCTTATTTTTCCCTATTTTTCTGGATTTTTTGGGCAGTTTTCTCTATTTTTTGGAATTCACGACTTGAAGTGGGGCATGTTTTAATTAACGGCCTGGTCTGAGACGCGTTTTGAAGAAAGGACGACTAGAGGCAAAGGCGTCAATTTTTGGAATTTTTTGGTTTCCAAAACAAAAAAATAAGAATTAACGACCCTCCTTGGATCGTGTTTTTAAATAACGCCTCTCCCTCAGGCGTCTCTTCATCATTTTTAAATACAGAAAGTTTTTATTGCTAAAATTAAATCCGTGAATTAACGCCTTTGTCCCAGTCGTGATTTCAATTAACGCCTGGACCAAGGTCGTCAATTCTTGTTCAATTCCGAACTCCAGCAGCACCCCTTCCTTTCCTCACTTACACTCATTTTTCACTTGTGAGAGAGTTCCTATGGCTTCCTAATATTGAAAGAACACTTGGAGGAAGGATCCCCCTTTCCATCCTACCAAAACTAAGTTTTCTAATTTTTTATGGAATTAATTCCGAACTTCCCTTCCTTTCCTCATTTAACCTCCTTTTCCACTTGGGAAAGGGTTCCTATGACTTTCCAAGGTTGAAGGGACACTTGCCTAAGGTTTATCTCTTCCAAATCCAACTAAAACATGTTTTCTTATTTTATCTTGGAATTAATTCCGAATTTCCCTTCCTTTCCTCATTTAACCTCCTTTTTCACTTGGGAAAGGGTTCTTATGACTTTCCAATGTTGAAGGGACACTTGCCTAATGTTTATCTCTTCCAAATCCCACTAAAACATGTTTTCCTAATTTCCCTTGGAATTAATTCCGAATTTCAACCCTATAAATAGAATCTCTCTCTCCCTTGTGAAAAAACATCAAGATCAATTCAAGAGGAGGTGCTGCCGGACCAAAGGCTCAAGGAGGAAGACTCCCATGCACCTAAAAGCTTCATCCATGGAGTTCTTCTTCCTCTATTGAAGATTTGAAGCCTCTACATCCATGGAGTTCTACATCCTCTTCTTCCTCCATTGAAGATCTTCATCCTAACTTGAAGCCAAATTGGAGAAAACCACTAAGCTTTCACCCTCCTATCTCTTATTTTTGCTTTAGTTAATTGCATGCATCATATCATATTTTTATTTTATCTCTTTTTATCTCAATATTGAGATCTTCCCATGTTGTGCACTCTAGCACATCTCCCTTAGTGCAACACTTGCACATCTCCCTCTATTCTTCATCATACATCATCTTTTACCTACCCTTTTGCATAGGGGTTTTAAAGGCCAAACACCAATAAGGTGTGTTCATATCCATGCTTTCTATGTCCATATTTACATTTGGATTTGATGCTACACATCTTGGTTTCTAATCCATGTTTGTTTATTGGTGTTTGTTAATTTTGCAAGGGTAATCAATCAAGGAAAACTCTCTTCATCGGCCGGCCGATAGAAAGAGAAGGTGCACTCACAATCTCCCCCGCATTTAAGGTATTTATATCGCGATCCCTCCATTGATTATTTGTTATATCCTTTGAGGCCCTCGCGTCTCTGGCGATCACATTCCCCTTAGCATCCTCTCATGCTCTCCTTTTCTCCATCTTTTCCCATTCTTATATTCATTTTCTTTTTCCTTTTAATTGTTCTAAGTGGATTTCTTATAATCTACTGTTGACACCCGTTTTAACTCATAAGTCGCGTTATTTCTCTTTATTCGTCATTTTTGATGTCCCGAATTACCCATTGTTTTGGTGCCTTCCTTGGACAGATTTTGAGCCCATTTCATTGTTCCCTAGCCTT
This sequence comes from Amorphophallus konjac, assembly GCA_022559845.1. Taxonomy (NCBI): domain Eukaryota; kingdom Viridiplantae; phylum Streptophyta; class Magnoliopsida; order Alismatales; family Araceae; genus Amorphophallus; species Amorphophallus konjac. Next base: position 303,627,133 of record CM040119.1, read on the forward strand.
TGAACTTTGGAGATCATGATTTCTTATAGCCTTGGAGCTTATCTTATCAACTTCCGATCTTCCAAGTTGACTTGCGGCCCATTTAAGCCCATTTTCATCAAGCATTCGGCTCTCTTTCACTGTGTAGTCTTGAAAACGGTCCTTTTTCATCCCATTCCCTTCCTCTATTCAAAAAGTGCCCTTCACAAAAGTTGGTCATCTTTCAAAGCTCTACAATTTCTTCTTCTACGCCATTAGCCAGTTCTGCACTGATTTCAATCTATTTGCATTTTTCTGGCATGTTGTTCACCTGTGTCCCAAAATTCTTTCTCTCTATTCTAGCCCCATTTTCTCCATCTTCTGATCATCTTTTTCATCTTGCTCTCTTCATAAAATTTGTTCATCTTTCAGTTATCTACAATTTCTTCTTCTACCACTTTCGCTAATTCTACACCGTTTTTGAGATATGATCTGATTTGTGAAGTCGCACGAAGTCTGCCCAAACGGTCGTGCAAACGACCGTTTCTTATTGCAAACGGTTCCTTAGCAGTCTTACGATAGACCGCTAAGCAAACCGAGAGTCCAACCTGCGTTGGACTCTGCTCCATTTCTGTGTGTCGTGGCCCCCTTGCAGAGCCCATAACTTATTAAATTCTACTCTGAATTGAGTGTCGTTTGTTCATATGGCTTCTCCTTTATATTATCTTGAATTTGATCCATAGATCTCAGATTTTCATTAGCTATCTTGCTCAGAAATGTGGATGAAAGTTGGGGGTTTATGCATCTTAGTTCAACATAAACTCTGCAGATTAAGCTCCGGGGCTCTCTTCCAGAAGCCATATATTCTAGATCCTTCATCCAAATAGAGTCCCGTTTTCTCCTACATCTTATCTTGACTATTATCTCGAGATTGATCCATAGATCTCGAGATTTGGTAGACTCTATCTCTTAAACTCGTAAAGAAAAGTTGGGGAGTTAGGCAATTTTCTATATAAAGTGCCCTATGCGAACCTCGCAACGGGGGCGCGTTTCCAAGGCGACGGCGAAGCCATGCCGCACTGTCTTCATCCTCCTTCGGCCATAGCCTGAAGAGGGAAGTATTAGCTTCATTTTGATTCCTTATTTTCTCAATTTCATCAATGTTTGCACACTCAACTTCGTCCCTTCTTTTGGCAAATCATCACAGTTTACTGGTTTTCTGCTACAACTCCGCGACGGGGGCCTGTTCATCAAGCCGGGGCGGAGTCATACTTCATCCTTTTCGTCCTCCTTTCACTCCATCTTGAAGAGGGGAGTATTGGCTTCGTTTTCATTATATGTGTGCCTTATTTCTCTTGTGTTTTCCCCTTCTTCCAAGCCGCAACTTTTGAGGTTTCACCACTCTGTTCTGCACTTTTCTGAAGCTCAGATTTCTTGCGACGGGGGCATGTTTGCATCACCGGAGCGAGGCCATGGGGCACTCTTGATCTGTCCTTTCAACTCCAGGCTCTAGAGAGAAGTATAATCTTTATTTTCCTTGGTTTGGGGCTCATTATGTTGTCATCTTCATACATATTTTTATCCATGAGTTTTGCACTTTCATTCTGTTTTTACACTTAGTCATTTTTCTGTCATGTTCTACACCCCATTATTTTCTTGTGTTTTCCACCCTATTTTTCACTGTTGTCTTCCCCGTTTTAAACCCTCCTTTTTGCCTTAGTTTCACCACAATATTCCCACCTTTCCATAGCATCCTCTCTTTCCTTTTTTGGTGTTCTATCTTGTGAGATATCCATCATTCTTTGAGTCCATTTTGTGCACTGTTCTGTATTTTCTGCACAGTCTATATTTTTCCCCAAATCTCTGGCATCATAACTTTCTGTCCCGACCTCCTTGTGGAGTGATTCTTATTCTTACTTCTTCACAACACTCAAGTCTTCTATCATACCAATTTTCACTTTATTTGGACATCGTTTGCCCTGCTGTTTGCATCAGTCTTTGCACCCAATTTACACTGTTTACACAGTTTTTCTTGTGACTTGCACTTTTGCACATTGTTTATCTATGTTCATCATGGCATATTAAATCAATCTCTTCATGTTAATCTCATCACAATATACACACCTATTGTTTGCACCCTTCCATAGGGGTTAAAAATCCTCCCCCGGTAAGTTTGCCCTCAATCTTTCATGCTACTTTATACACTTGGGTAGATTTCTACACTTAACATTTTCTAATGGGTTTTTTCTCTTATTTTGTGTTTGTTTCGCAGGAAAGCATGGAAAGTGAAGCCCTTACCTTCTAGCCGGCTGGAAGGTGAGGAGAGGTAATCTACATTGATTCCCGCATCCTTATATTTAGCGCGATCATCCTCTTTTCCAAGGTACACAACGCGCACTTAGTTTCCCCTTTCACATTTCCTTGGCGTTGTCATTCCTTGGTGGCGATCACGGTATTTCTTCTATATCTTTTGTCACCTTTTCTTTATTGTATGATCATGCTACCATGTTCACATAGTCACATATTCATGCTATTCACTTGATTGGTGGACATATGCCTTCATGCTTATTCATGTGATTTGTGGGGTCGGCACGCTTATATACATACATATTTTTCACATCTACGCTGTCATCGGATCTCAGGGATTTTTCAATCTGAAAGTCTCACTTGGAATTTGCTCCCATAGCTTGCACTCTTGCATCATCAAGTGGCTGGTCTGCACTTTTTTGCTTAGTGCATCGGCCACTACATTCATCTTGCCAGGTTGATAAGATAGAGTAAAGTCATTGTCCTTCATATACTCCATCCACCTGCGCTAACGAAGATTCAAATCCTTCTGGGAAAATACATATTTCAGACTTTGATGATCAGTGAAAATCTCAAATTTCTCACCATACAAATAATGCCTCCAAATCTTCAACGCAAAAATCACTGCTTCCAGCTCTAAATCATGAGTGAGATAATTTTCTTCATGCTGCTTCAACTGCCATGGTGCATATGCTACAACTTTGCCATGCTGCATAAGCACTGCACCCAAACCCACTCGAGAAGCATCCGTACACACAACGAATCCACCAGAGCTAGAAGGCAAGACAAGCACTGGGGAGGTCGTGAGTACCCTTTTTAATTCATTGAAGCTCTGTTCACATTTCTCGGACCACACAAATGGCACATTTTCTCGAGTTAGTTTAGTCATTGGCGCGGCAATTCGTGCAAAATCCTGAATGAACCTCCTATAATATCCAGCAAGACCCAAGAAGCTTCTAACTTCTGTCACAGACTTTGGCCTCTGCCAATGAAGAACGGCCTCAATTTTGGCTGGGTCAATTGCAATCCCTTCACCAGAAATCACATGGCCCAAAAAATAAATTTCTTGAAGCCAGAACTCATACTTGCTAAATTTTGCATAAAGCTGGTGATCTTGCAGAGTCTGTAATATAATTCTCAAATGCTGCATATGCTCTCCTTCTGAAGCAGAATAGATCAAGATATCATCTACAAAGACCACCATGAACCAATCCAAATATGGACGGAACACCCGATGCATCAAATCCATGAATGTCGTTGGTGCATTGGTTAGCCCAAATGGCATAACCAAAAATTCATAATGACCATACCTCATACTAAAGGCAGTCTTCTCCACATAAAATTCCCTGATCCGTAATTGATAATAGTCAGATCGAAGATCAATTCAGGAAAAGACACGGGCTGACTAAAATTGGTCAAATAAATCATCGATCCTAGGCAGAGGATACTTGTTCTTGATAGTCACCTGATTCAATTGCTTGTAATCAATACATAGCCTCGGGTTTCCATCTTTATTCTTCAAAAATAACACAGGATCACCCCACGGGGAAAAGCTAGGACGAATGTAGCCCTTTTCCAATAATTCTTGCAATTGTGCCCTTAATTCCTTCAATTCTACAGGAGCCATACGGTAAGGTGCTTTTGACAAAGGCGTTGTACCTGGAATTATTTCGATCACAAAAATCTCTCGCTGCGGAGGTAAGCCTGGCAACTCATTGGAGAAAACATCAGGAAATTCACAAACCATGGGAATATTATCAATTTCCTACTGTGGTGCCTCAGCAACAACCACAGAAGTAAGAAATCTTTGGTACCCAGCATCAAGTAGCCTATAGGCTTGAATAGCAGAAATAAGCAAGCGAGATGAATGAGATCGAATACCTTGAAAATAAAATATTGCTCCTTCAGATGGATGAAAATTAATTTGCTTGGCTTTGCAATCAACTACAGCACCATAATCTTCTAGCCAATCCATGCTCAGAATGACATCATAATCTATCAGCTGCAATGCAAATAGCCTAATAGGCATCTGATGATTCTCAATTATCACAGGGGCCTTTTCAAGACAAAAAGGAGTGAACATGATCTCTCCAGTAGGCAATTCCACATTCAACTCACAAGATAATCATGAAGTCGGCTCCTCAATACAAGCAACAAAATCTTCAGAAATAAATGAATGTGAAGCACCAGAGTCGAACAAAACACGCGCAGCATGACCATAAATCATACAGTACCTTCCACTAAATGTGATGCAACTGCCTCGGCACGAGTCAAATGCATGACCCTTCCTCGAGATTTCTTTCCACCCGCAGTAGATTGTTGTGATGACGCTTGTGCCTGTAGAAACTGCTGCAACTGCTGTGGTGGTGGAGCTCGGAACTGTTGTGGATGTGGAAACTGAACAGGCTGCTTAGGCCTTGTTGGACAATCACGCACCACATGTCCTACCTGATCACACCGAAAATAAACCATAGGCATAGTACACTGTCTACCCGGATGTCTCTCACCACATCTGGGACACGCTCTTTGCTGAACCCCTGTTGATCCCTACCGCTGAGAAGGTGTAGGTTGCTGCATACTTTCGGCCAAAGCCTGCCGATCGAATCTCTTCTTTGACTTCCTGAACATCTGCTTGAATTTTGTCCTCAAGGAGGAAGAACCACAAGCAGAAGGAACGGAAGATGGCACCCCTAGCACACTCGGCTGACCAGTTGGCTGCTGCTACTGCTCACTTTGCTGCATTGGCCCCACCTGGGTCCGCCCTTAAGTTCTTGCCATATGTAGCTCTAACGTTGTCACAGCTTGACATGCCCTGTCCAAATCTGCCACACTAGTCACAATAAGAGGTTGCCTCAATTCTGGTCTCAAACCATGTAGAAACTGCTGAGTCTTCAGCCCTTCATCTGCCATGATATGTGGAGCATATCGGCCCAACTCCACAAATTTAGTTCGATACTGTAAAACTGACATATCACCTTGGACCAACTCCATAAACTGGTACATCTTGTCCATTCTGAGATAAGCCAGATTGTATGTACGTTCAAAGGAAGAGACAAACTCCCGCCAACTAATCAGTCGGAGAGGACGAGATTGGAATGTCACTTCCCATTATGTAGTCCACCAAGCAAGTGCTGCCCCTTACAACTGAAAAGTAGCCAACATTACCTTTTCATCGTCAGCACACTCCATAGAACGGAAAACACGCTCAGTAGCATCTAGCCATGCCCTTGCCACATCTGGATCAGGCTGTCCTTCAAACTGGGGTGGGTGGAACAAGAGGAACTCCTTCAAAATTCGACCATGACCACCTTGGGAAGACAAGCCTTCACCAACATCAGGATCAACAGGGCCTTGGCCTCTAACATTCACTGGAGGAGGCGATGAACCGCTCTCTTCTCCTTGAACATCCACGGGCATTCTGGCTTGGAAACGAGTCCTTCGCTTAGGCGTCATTAGTTCTAAAACATAAGAGAAAACACGCAAACAAAGAAAACATAAATAATCACAGAAAACAACCTAAGCCAGCAATTAGTGGTACATATGGACTTGTTCTGGACTGTTGTAATTCTAGGTCTTTATACATCACCACAAGACCAAGCTCTGATACCAAGTATAACGACCCAGAAACTCGGATATCGAAGACCCGATACCACTAGGACCCTGAGTCGCCACCCAAGAGCTGATGAGGCTCCGAAGGGTTGGAAAGAGGAATGTGGGTGCGTAAAGATCTACAATTACGGGCGCAATTTAATTGAATAACAACATTAAGCAAAATCAAATTTCATTACCATAGTATTATAATTATACCTTAGTCCAGGAGTACCAAGTACAAGTCTATAATTATACAAGAACAAAACAAGGACAACTACATAGGGCATACCTCGGCTCAGACCACGCTGGCTACTAGGACTGTCCGCCAAAACCAAGGGGTGAGTCTCATTTCATTGACTCAGTAGGGATCATGCAGATCCCTATCTCGCAGCTAAAAACACAAGAGAAACGGGTGATCACAATAATTAATGCAATGGCATACAACAATATCAATAATAGAAGCTGCGCAGTTGATATCAATAAAGAGACAAGTAAATGAATACATCTAAAATATGAATGCCACATAAAACTCATGCTAATTAAAGCGTACAATTAAACACGAGAATATTTCATTCACCACTAGAGTCATAGTTGCACAGACCAAGTGACAGGAGAAGTAAACCACTAGAAGTAAGACCAGACGCATCCACTTACGACTTACACTGTGCCTCGGGTGTCTCCCACTCACCTAGAACACGGCAACTGAGACACCATAACTGTAACCAAAGACAAGGACTAGTCAGGGTCGCACTCGTCAGTGCAGGTCCAACGCCCCCGACCACGTGTGCACACACATGCTCGATACCTTGAGCCAGGTCTCTAGCTAGTTTTCCCCCCCAATCGGACGCTAACTGCAAGGCAAGAGGGCCCCTCTTGGCTTTGTCTTCTAGACAACATACCAACTGCTCTCTTTTGGATCTTCAACGTACCATACTTGCTCTACTTGAGAGGCTAAGACAAAAGGCTCTGTAATTTTCAATCTACAAGTGGGATTGACAAGAGTGAAGTTTCTTTCACATTTATTGCCCCGATTAACATCAATCCAATCACACTTCAAGAGCAAAATTCTCATCTCTCCATAGTAATTCAATTCTATAATTTCATTGATGAACCCATAATAAACCATTTCACCATGCATGGGTTTTTTGTCCTTTGCACTTGTAAAACTTGACGTTTGAGCAGACACTACCACCCCACTATTTTGTTTCACCCGACGAGATTCAACCTCTTGTGTGAAAAAGCCAAAACCTTTGATGATGCATGCATCATATTTCTTCACCATAGGTATTGGGCCATCTTTCAACCACTGGATATTAGATGATATGGCCTCTTCACATTGTTCTAGCAATTTGTGTACCTATAATAGTCAAGAATATATTATATTTACAATACTCTTCATAAGTAGGTATTATTTATGGGAGAAAAAAATTAAAGTCACATACATGTTTGGAAAACCAACTTGGAAATTCAGACGTATGGAGTCGTTCAATCTCCATCTCGCTTAAGCGAGGAAATTTTTTCTTAACCTCATTAAAGTGTTCACTGCATGTCATAACTAACATTAACTAAAGAACTTTAATTAGATATGTGGGGTAAAATAATGGCTTCTTTACTTACTTTATATACGAGGCAATTGAATCACAATTAAACAACACATATCGATGGGCTTGCCTCAACTCTTCTTGAAGTAAATTAACACGAACTCCAACCCCTAATGGACGTGCTACTTCTGAAAATATTTCCCAACCATCCTCTGTTGGAAGAGTATGCCTTCTGCATTTCAAATTGGCCTATTTAGCCACGTCTCTACATCGTCATGAAGGTATCTTGATGCAAATGTTAAGGTTTCCTCAGCTATGTAGCCCTCAGCAATGCATCCTTCTGGAGATGCTTTGTTACACACATAAGACTTCAACTTCACCAAATACCTACATATGAATATTTATGATAAACCAAGTCAATAGTAAATAATATTTAACTTGAACTCTTTATTCTAATAGTTAAATCATAACAATATCTTTCAATGGGATACATCCACCTGTAATTTACAAGGCCAGCCAACCTAGTTTCATCAGCAAGATGAAGGATCAAGTGCACCATAATGTCGAAGAAACTAGGGAGAAATATCATCTCCATCTAACATAACACACCTACAACATGTTGCCCAAGCTTATAGAAATGATCTACTGAAGATGGTTTAGAGAACAAGTCTAAAAAAATGACATATTTCAGTAAGGACATCGGATACTTCCCTTTGTGAAATGCCTCGAAGTGCTATTGGAAGTAATTTTTGTAGAAGCACGTGGTAGTCATGACTCTTCAAGACCCAAATCTTATTATCCGGAGTGCTAAAACGCCTTGCTATGTTGGAAGAGTAACCATCAGGAACTTTCACATTCTTTAAAACATTGCAAATCATATCTTTCTCCATTTTGCTCAATGTAAATTTTGCAGGCGGCAAAACTATCTTCTTTATACTAACTTGTTGTGGATGAAGAGATGGCCTTATACCCAAGGTTTATAAATTTTGGCGAGCCTTCAAGCCATCTTTATTTTTTCCATCAATTGTGAAGAGTGTTCCAATAATACTTTCACAAACATTCTTCTTAATGTGCATCACATCAAGATTATGGCGCAGCAATAAGGACTTCCAATATGGCAATTCAAAAAAATGTTGTGCTTCTTCCAATTCAAATACTTGTTGACATCTATAGGCGCCACCTTCTTCCGCTTCCTTTTTCCTTTTACTTGAATACGATATTTACCTACCTTAAAAGACAAGCCTCGAAGCTTCTCCAACACTTCAAACCTAGACAATGGTATAGGCCTATCTCCTGACTCTTCCTTTCCATCATATCGATGGGACATCAATTGAAATTTATGATCTTTCCTTAACCATCTCCTATGACCAGTGTAACAATGTTTTCCACTAGCATCCAACCACATGGAACAAGTATCTTTACTGCAAACTGGGCAAGCTATTCACCCTTTAGTACTCCAACCTAACATGTATGTATATGCAGGGAAGTCATTAATAGTCCATAACAATGCAGCTCGCATGCTGAACATTTCACCCTTTGAAGCATCAAATGTATCCACCTCATGCCACAAAGTCTATAATTCTTCAATGAGTGGCTGTAGATAAACATCAATATCATTGACAGGCCCCTTTAGACCAGAAATTAGTAAGGATAAGATTACATTTGGACCTTTCATGCATTGCCAAGGTGGAAGATTATAAGGCACTAGAAGAACCGGCCAAGTACTATGATTAACACTCATAGTACTAAAAGGGTTGAACCCATCACTTGCTAACCCAAGACGTACATTCCGACTCTCCTTTCCAAAGTCAACAATAGCATCTAGACATTTCCAACATGGTGAATCTGCCGGATGTCTTAAAATGCCATCTTCTTTATGATTTTCTTCGTGCCATCTCATATTTACTGCAACACGGGAGCACTTGTACAACCTTTGTAACCTTGGTATCAATGGGAAGTGACGAAGGACTTTCTTAGCCACCTTCTTAATCTCTCCAGTCCACCGAGATTCCCCACATTTAGGACATGAGTCCAAATTCTTTTTCTCTTTCCAAAATAAGACACAATCATTTGGGCATACATCAATTTTATGATAGCCATATCCCAATTCTCTAATAATCCTCTTTGTTTCATAAAATGAGTTGGGCAAATTCTCCCCTTCAGGAAGGACCTCCTTAAGTAACTTAAGCAACATATCAAAACTCTTTCGTGTCAAACCACCTAGACATTTAATATTGAACAATCTGATTATGAAAGAAAGTTTGTTAAATTTCTTGCATCCAGAATATAATGGTTGTTCAGCATCTTGAAGCAGCTTATAAAAGTGGTAGGACTTGTCATCAACCTGACATATGGGATCATTTGAAGCACCATCTTCTGTAGAGGAATATTAGGTAATCCAAATGCACCAAGTAGTATTTCATGGATAGATTGACAATGATTGACAAATGCATGTGCATCATGAGTATATAATGACTTACGAGAAGTTTCTCCTTCCCCATGGAATTGCCAAAAATGCTTATCTTTTATAACTCCAAAGAAATATAAGTGCTCTCTTACAATCTGTTTAGTCCATTTGTGAATACAGGTGCATTGGGTACAATGACATTTAATGACTCCATCAGCTGGCAAATTTCTAAAAGCAAACTCAACAAATTCATCTACCCCATCATAGTACTCTCTTGCATTCCTACAATATAGTAAACATATATGAAAATATAAATATTAGAGCTTCTAAGTATGAAGTGCACGATGAATGAAAAACTCTAATATTTATCTTGGCTTGTCCATCCAACTCCAATCCATATTTACCCACCTTGAACTTAATTAAATCTGAATACTAACAAAGATAACAATTAAAGTCACAACTCAAACATTGAACTAAGAAACTATGAAATAATTAAACAAATATGGAAGGTATTTGAGGTGGGAATCAAATGTTAGGGCTGTACATGACACAAACAATTGTATATGTTGATTCTTTTCCCTTTTTTTAACTTTTAGTTGTAAGTTGGCCATGTGAACCAACAATTGTTGTTCTCTGCGCCCAAGAAGAGTTTGCTGGCTCTGTCCAACTGGAAGGAGTTTGTATGAGGCATGATAGTTTAACTTCATTTTTCAATAACCTAACGTGTCACACTTCTAACTGTAATATGTTGATTATGTATGGGTAACAGTTTATGAACATAGAAGCACCCTCTTGTCTCTGGTGGTTAGGGTGTGAGAGACTTGTAGAATTTTTATTATTAGCAGTTCGATTCTTACCACATAATTTTTAATCTTGTATCTTTGAAAGTTGCAAGATCACAAAATTTTAGAAGATCTAATGCTCTTCTCTCTAAGTACTTGAATTAAGAAACAAAAATTTGAAAAGTATTAAAATCTAGTGGCATAATGTCCAATATATCACTAGTTCTTACAAATTATTTCTACTTTAAGTGATAAGCTCAGTGGGTTGGGTATTGGACAACTTTTACCCGTGTACTAGCTACATAAAGAATGTGCATTAATACAAGCTCTAAGATTTCAAGTTGTATCCTATTTCTTGACTCTCAAATTGTTCCTACAGCCATCCAAGGGTTGTCCTGTTCTTCTTGAAGCAAAGATACAAAGTCTAATCTGTGCAATGGAGAAGAGGTTTGACTACTTTGTTGAGATTTTTGGGGGGTTACCACTTGGGGACATTCTATTATTAAGTTTTAGAGTCAAATATGAATATTGATTGGTGGATCAACATGAGATGCAAGTAAATCTGTGTTGCCCCTACTATCAATTGAATTATAACATGGACTGATAATTTAACCGTCATGTATTTGTTTCTATTAATTTTTAAAGATAAGGATAAAGTTGCCATGTACAAAGATAAGGTAAAAATAGTTCTATTTTGAGGAAAAGGATTAGGACATAGCCACGTCAGGTGTCTGTAGATGTTTATATCTACCCCGCCCCCAAACTAAACAAATATGTGCCTATGAGCATGAAAGTATGAACAAAGGGGTGATAAGATATATGAATGAATCGTGATCGCCACCCAAGGATCAGCAATAGGAAGGAAATGCTACAAGAACATAAGACCTACCGCGTACCTTGGGAAAACAACGGAAAATCGCGGCCAAAGGAGACCGCTACAACGTGATCGCGCTTGATGAACGGGGTGCGGGGAACGATGTGGATGTCACCTCCTCTCCTTCCAGCCGGCTAGAGGAAGAGGGCCTCATGTCATGCTCATGCTCTCCTCCAAAACAAAGCCAAACAACAAGGGAAACTCATTAGAAACATGAAGTGTAATATCAAATCCCGTATGTGTAAAATAGGGTGAGAAATTGGGGGTGAGCGCACCGGGGGAGGGTTTTTAACCCCCGTGAAAGGGTGCAAATGATAGGTGTGTGTGGTGTGATGAGAATAGAACAAAGAGATTGAAAAATCACGTAGCACAACTGATGGGGACATCACCTCCCATGCCCACGTTCGCAGCTCGTCTCCTCACCCCAGTTGCATCCGGCATGATCTAGTTATCTATTTTTGAGTCCTATGTAATTTTTATTTGAGTCATTTGATGTAATTTTCATTTTACTTGAGTCATGTCCCTAGGTCTTGTGCTTATTTCCCTAAGTTTGAGAGCCATTATGTTGTTTAGTTAGTTATTGGGCCCAATTCATTGGGTTTGGCCCAAGTTCACCCCCACTACCCCCTCGGTTATTTGTCATTGAGTCTTTCGTCAAGGTCTTATTGTAAAATATGGGTTGCCTATATATAAGGCCCCATTCCCTTCATTTTAAACTAATGAATCAATGAATGAAAAACTTGCCATTTTGAGAGTTTACACTTCTTATCTAGTGGAGAGATTCCATTTTTTGGGTGAGAGACCCTAGGGGAGAGATTCCCCACCCATCCCTCTCTTAATCTCTCTTTTTCACTCCCCTTTCTCTCTCCTCCACACCCAATTTCAAAAATTTTCTCTCTCCTCCCTTCCCAACCACCACTCTCCCACCTACCCCCATTAAAGGCCACTCCCCTTCCCCACACACCCCATTACTCCACCCCCTAGTCCCAAGAGAGCTTCCACCAATCCTAGCTCCACCTCCCAACCCCCAACTACCCCACCCACTTCCCCAAGCACCCTTCCCACTACCCAAAGCAGCCCTCCACCTTCCCAAGGCACCTCTTCCCATCCCCAAGACCACCATTGATCACCCCACATTAAAGGAAATTCAAACTCACATGCCCTCCACCCACTTATGCCCCCCCCACCTTCCTCCTTCTCCCTCCAAGCCTAAATTCATAGCTCCTCCTTCCACCACCTGTTAGACCACCTTCCAGACCCTATTCTTCCCCTCCCACACCTTGAAACACCTCCTCCTAGACCCCCTCACAGCCAGGGTTCTCCCCACACTCATCCACCTCGATTTCCCCCCCCCATATACCCCATTTCCCCCCACCATCTTCAACCTCCAGTTTTCAGTTCGCTGGCAGTAGAAAAGTATCAGTTTACAGAGGCGACCTCGACCACATCCTAGAGAATCTGAAGTCCCAAGAGGTATCCACGGAAGCGTCTACCTGTCTTCTTCGTAACAGCGGTGGTCTCGTCCCCTTCTGAGCTCCGAACTGACCGGGAGATCCGTTCTCCCACAACTGCGCAGAGCTGCCCCTACTGAGCACCTGAGCCGTATTAGAAGCTCTGCCACGATGAACCTTGGAAGATTCAGGCCACAAGTTCTTCTGAAAAGTTGTTCCTCATCCTATCTACTTTCAGAATCAATAAGCAGAACTTCGATCGACATTCTTGAGCCAGAGTTATCATTTTTCTCCTTCGGGTACGCAGTTCTGCTTCCCACAGCCTGCACCGACCTGTCATCAGTGTTCAGAGTCCCCTAGTCTTCTCCGGCATCGTTTGGCTTCCCCGTCAGTTTTGCTGCGAAGAGGACTCGTTCACAATTCCAAAAACTCTGACGGTGCTTGATTCTGAGTTTGGGAGCTAACGGGGAATCCTCTACAACCTTCTATTGGCCGCCAGAAGCTGCCAGTCCAAGAATCTGCCTCCCTGCTCGGGCCTCCACCTAGACCAGCGTCGGCGCCAGAAGAAATCAACAAAATTTGGAGGACTTTTCTGGCCTCCTACGAAGATTTTCCAGGTGGTTTCATCCCCAACAAAATTCTGCATCAGTCGTAGCAATCATTTCTTCGATCATCTATCAGCACCCACAGAACGTGGATAGAACCGGCGACCTCCCATCTTCGGTGTTCCTCTCTCAAGTTCCCCTCCCCGCTTGGCCGGCTGAAGGCCCCTCCCTATGTGGAGGTAGTTTGGGTTGTAATACCCATTAACCCCCACCCCAAGGTCCCCCTCCTACGAGAGGAGTAGTGTTGTAATTTGATTGGGCAGGTCAAGCTACACCGCCGCGGCGTGTGGGGATCCACTCGCCTCCCCGCTCGCCCTCGTCTCCGAACGGGACCGGTTTCTTCAAACCGGTAGAGTAAGTGCTCCAAATCCTTGCTCTTATTTGTGCTGGTTCTTTCAATATTAGTTCATAAATTCTGCTGGCCGTGAATGAGAGCCCGATCCTTAAGCTCCTTTGCTATAAGTGATCACCGTGGGAAAAGAGTGGAACCCGTGCCCTCGGCACGACGTCGGCTCCCTTGAACTGGGCTGCCACTACCCTTGGGAATCAACTTAGGCCTTGCTGGCCCTCAACCAGCAAGGGCCCAGCCCACACAACCTCCACTTGGCATTGCCAAGTTACCCCGGGTCTTGGTGAGCATCGGGTGAGCGGTCGCCGACATCGGTCCGTTTGATTACGATTGTGCTTGTTTGCTTAAGTCCTAGGTTGTGTCACATCAATTGGTATCAGAACAAGTTTTAGACTTGTCTCTACTAAGTCTAGTCCTTGGGCACATTTGCATTCATCAACATGGCTACCTCTCTTTGGTCACATTCATCCCACTCGACCCCCCATAAGGGACCGATCAACCCTCCATTTGACATAATCTCTTTTGAGGATCTCCTCTTCGATGGATCATGCTATAGTGCCTACCTAAAGTGGGAGGTCACCATGGAAAAACACTTTGAGAGAACTATGGTTTATGGACCCGCAAGAGTCCGCGTTGCCATGGGGCAATTTCAGGGTCAAGCCAAGCAAAAATGGAGGAACATAGTGGGCTTAAGGGACGTTAGGAAACAAGAACCCATTTCCTCATGGGATGATATGAAGAAAGAACTTAGAAAAATCTACATCCCCAAATATTCCCACCCCTTCTACTCTAACACCCCTAGCCCGAGGTGCACTACCACTCCTCCATCCCCATCCGACCAACTTGATATCACCTTTAGGCCTCCTCCCCCACCACTCCCAACAAATCACTTCTCAACCATCATAACTACACTTCGCGACCAAGTCCTCTCCCTTAAGGCCCAAATAAACCAAGCATCCACCTCTACACCAAATCCCCTAAGGGTCCCCGCACTCCAACCAAAACCCCCTTCCATAATCCCTCACCAAACCCATACCCCACATCTCCCCTTGGTCCCCACCACTGCCCCTCCATCATCCCCAAAAAGAGGTACCCCCCTCAAAACCCATCAACCCAAATCTCGTCACCCAACCACCTTTCACTTCCAACCCCAATCCTACCCCAACCTAGGCCTCCACTACTTCCACTCCCAAACCCCACCCTACCAATCCAAGTTTCCCTTTACCCTCCACCCTGGGAGCACCACACACCAACCCTCATCACCCCAAAAGACCCTCTCACCTCCTTGGTAGAAGAACTCATACTCGATTCAATAGTTGAGAACACTCTAAATCCACTCTCCACCTTGGAGGAAACCCAAGTCCAAGTTGAAAAAGAAAAATCACACGATGGTCTTCCCCTTACAACACCCTCTCTAGTTGGGACCAAGCTCATCTTGGGAGAACCCCTTGTTAGTTGGCTAAAGGAGAGCCCAATAAGAGAGATCATGGACCACAATTTCCCACCCATGAAGGAAAATCATCCCATAGTGCCCATCTCCTCTTATCACACCATAATCCAAAACTCCTACTAAGTGGAAACCTTAGAGGACCTTCTCAAGGGCATAGCATGACAATTAGAAATGATTAGCATGTTGACCCCTATGGTCGAACAACCTAGGAGCCTTAGCCTCCTACACCTATGCATAGGGTCTATCACCTCGGTTTGCACCATTGGTTGCTACACAAGCGACCTCCTTCTATTCCTCCCTACACCCGATGAGCCCAACATTCTCCTCGATTTAGAGCTTCTTATCTCGGGTAGAAAGCTAAGCCCTCCACTCATGGCCGACCCACTTGCCAAGAACATTGGCTCAACTATCATGGAGAAGGATGACTTAGCACCTTTTGAGGATCTTGAGGACATGGAGCTCCTCCCCCTAGGTAACCCATTTTATGATCCATATGATTCATTCCAATGGGAGTCAAGAGACTCGTGTGACCCAAACACTTTATTCACCACCCACCTTTCCCTACACCAACTCACCATGTTTGACCCAATCCACTCCATCCTAGACCTGAGTTACACCTTGGGAGCCATGACCTTGGGCCACATATCCCTAGGTAATGAGGTTGTGCTCCACCCCATGATGATCACATTCTTAGATCTGTTTGATCCTTTCCAATGGGAGTTCAAAGGTTGTCCCACACCTATACACATGGAAGTCACCCTTAGGAAAAATATGCATGTGTCTAGGCTTACCACACCACTTGGCATGAACACTATGAGGGGTCCATTCATTCATACCACCCACATATCAAGTAGAAAGCATGAGTGGCCCATATTCGGATGTATTGGTCCACCTTCATTTATCATGGGTCTTAAGCATGTCAAAAGCATCTACGGATGTCCGGGTCCCCCTACATTCATCACCACTTTGCATGATAGGTTCACCTACGGGTGCCCCGGCCCACCTAGGCCCACCAAAGTTTACATGACAACATTACATGATAAGTCCACATATGGTTACCCCGGCCCTCCAAATTCCATCAAAGTCTTCTTGGCATCAAAGCATGATTGGTCTAATTTTGGTTGCCCAGGTCCACCCATCACCCCTAGAATGTCAGCATTCACAAAATTACATGAAAACCTTAGTAAGCACATAAGCAAAAAGAATGAGACTCATAAAAGACAAGCCAACTCTGATCGACGGCACCAAGAATTCCACATGGGTGACTTTGTGATGGTGAGGAAGGAGAGGCTCTCCCCGGGAGTCATCTACAAATTGAGGCTATGTGGGGCTGGTCCCTTCCAGGTCCTGAGGCGTATTGGCGCTAATGCCTATGATTTAGATCTCCCCGAGGAGTATGGAGTGAGTCCCACATTCAATGTAGCCGACCTAGTGCCTTATAAGGGACCCACGGTGGTACCTAGTGAGGATATTGAGCCTATTCCCTCCGTTGAGATAGCACCCACCCGTGAGGAGAGACCACCAGCCAAGAGAGCCCAGCGTGAGGGCATTGAACGAATATTGGATGAACAAGTCACTACCACCAGGAGCAAGGTATACGAGCGCTATCTCGGCAGGTGGATGGATCGGTCTCATTCAGAAGACCTGAGGGCAGTACCACTTCTACACCCTCCGAGGAGGGAAGGACACTTACTCGACGGAGTCGAGTTCTCCGCATCCCGGGAGTATGATGGGGACATCACCTCCCATGCCCACGTTCGCAGCTCGTCTCCTCGCCCCAGTTGCATCCGGCATGATCTAGTTATCTAATTTTGAGTCCTATGTAATTTTTATTTGAGTCATTTGATGTAATTTTCATTTTACTTGAGTCATGTCCCTAGGTCTTGTGCTTATTTTCCTAAGTTTGAGAGTCATTATGTTGTTTAGTTAGTTATTGGGCCCAATTCATTGGGTTTGGCCCAAGTTCACCCCCCCTACCCCCTCGGTTATTTATCATTGAGTCTTTTGTCAGGGTCTTATTGTAAAATATGGGTTGCCTATATATAAGGCCCCATTCCCTTCATTTTAAACTAATGAATCAATGAATGAAAAACTTGCCATTTTGAGTGTTTACACTTCTTATCTAGTGGAGAGATTCCATTTTTTGGGTGAGAGACCCTAGGGGAGAGATTCCCCACCCATCCCTCTCTTAATCTCTCTTTTTCACTCTCCTTTCTCTCTCCTCCACACCCAATTTCAAAAATTTTCTCTCTCCTCCCTTCCCAACCACCACTCTCCCACATACCCCCATTAAAGGCCACTCCCCTTCCCCACACACCCCATTACTCCACCCCCTAGTCCCAAGAGAGCTTCCACCAATCCTAGCTCCACCTCCCAACCCCCAACTACCCCACCCACTTCCCCAAGCGCCCTTCCCACTACCCAAAGCAGCCCTCCACCTTCCCAAGGCACCTCTTCCCATCCCCAAGACCACCATTGATCACCCCACATTAAAGGAAATTCAAACTCACATGCCCTCCACCCACTTGTGCCCCCCCCACCTTCCTCCTTCTCCCTCCAAGCCCAAATTCGTAGCTCCTCCTTCCACCACCTGTTAGACCACCTTCCAGACCCTATTCTTCCCCTCCCACACCTTGGAACACCCCCTCCTAGACCCACTCACAGCCAGGGTTCTCCCCACACTCATCCACCTCTATTTCCCCCCCCCCCCCACATACCTCATTTCCCCCCACCATCTTCAACCTCCAGTTTTCAATTCACTGGCAACAGAAGATTATCAATTTATAGAGGCGACCTCGACCACATCCCAGAGAATCTGAAGGCCCAAGAGGTATCCACGGAAGCGTCTACCTGTCTTCTTCGCAACGACGGTGGTCTCATCCCCTTCTGAGCTCCGAGCTGACCGGGAGATCCGTTCTCCCACAACTGCGCAGAGCTGCCCCTGCTAAGCACCTGAGCCGTATTAGAAGCTCTGCCACGACGAACATTGGAAGATTCAGGCCACACGTTCTTCTACAAATTTGTTCCTCTTCCTATCTACTTTCAGAATCAAGAAGCGGCACTTTGATCGACGTCCTTGAGCCAGAGTTATCATTTTTCTCCTTCGGGTACGCAGTTCTGCTTCCCACAGCCTGCACCGACCTGTCATCAGTGTTCAGAGTCCCCTGGTCTTCTCCGGCATCGTTTGGCTTCCCCTTCAGTTTTTTTGCGAAGAGGACTCGTCCACAATTCCAAAAACTCTGGCGGTGCTTGATTCTGAGTTCGGGAGCTGATGGGGCATCCTCTGCAACCTTCTGTTGGCTGCCAGAAGCTGCCAGTCCAAGAATCTGCCTCCCTGCTCGGGCCTCCACCCAGACCAGCGTCGGCGTCAGAAGAAATCAACAAAATTTGGAGGACTTCCCTGACCTCCTAAGAAGATTTTCCAGGTGGTTTCATCCCCAACAAAATTCGGCATCAGTCGCAGCAACCATTTCTTCGATCATCTGTCAGCACCCACAGAACGTGGATAGAACCGGTGACCTCCCATCTTCGGTGTTCCTCTCTCAAGTTCCCCTCCCCGCTTGGCCGGCTGAAGGCCCCCTCCCTGTGTGGAGATAGTTTTGGTTGTAATACCCATTAACCCCCACCCCAAGGTCCCCCTCCTGCGAGAGGAGTAGTGTTGTAATTTGATTGGGCAGGTCAAGCTACACCGCCGCGGCGTGTGGGGATCCACTCGCCTCCCCGCTCTCCCTCGTCTCCGAATGGGACCGGTTTCTTCAAACCGGTCGAGTAAGTGCTCCAAATCTTTGCTCTTATTTGTGCTTGTTCTTTCAATATTAGTTCATAAACTCCGCTGGCCGTGAATGAGAGCCCGATCCTTAAGCTCATTTGCTATAAGTGATCACCGTGGGAAAAGAGTGGAACCCGTGCCCTCAGCACGACGTCGGCTCCCTTGAATTGGGCTGCCACTACCCTTAGGAATCAACTTAGGCCTTGCTGGCCCTCTACTAGCAAGGGCCCAGCCCACACAACCTCCACTTGGCATTGCCAAGTTACCCCGGGTCTTGGTGAGCATCGGGTAAGCGGTCGCCGACATCGGTCCGTTTGATTGTGATTGTGCTTGTTTGCTTAAGTCCTAGGTTGTGTCACATCAACAACTGTGGGAATATGCCATGCAAAATGGAGAAAAATGCAGATGTAGCAGAAAAAGTGCTGATTGTGATGATTTTGGAAAAGTGGAGGACGAGAACTAAGAGAAGAGATGAAGAAAACGAGCCCTTAAGCGTGGAAATCAAAGCCAGTACTTCCTTGTAGAGGTTGGGGTCGAAGAGAAGACTTGGCGTCGTAGCATGGCTTCGCCCCGAACCTAGAAACAGCCCCCCTTCGCGCACTGCGAACTTGGTATATAGAGGTTGCAGAAACCCTAGGGTTTGAATCCGAGGATAAACACCCAATTTTGGGGATATATATGATTAAACTTCAGATAATAGTGAGGGTAAGAACCCTAGAATGATTAAAATCGAAGTGGAGGGATATCCTCATCGAAATTAGTGCAAGATAGGGCTCTCGGAGAGTCCTCAGGTGAAGAAAATGGAGCCACGGGGGTTCTGGACTCTGTTCGGAAGAAATGGTCTATCGCGAGACCGCCATTTGAAGAAACGGTCATATGGGTGACCGCCAGGCGGCAGGGGGCAACCGGGACGATTTCGGGCAAAAAACTGAAGAAACGGTCTTCATGGGACCACTATTTGAAATTGGCGATCTCCTGAAGACCGTCATTTGACATTAAAAAATAAAAAAATAAAAAAATAAAAAAGTTACTATTCATGAGACGGCGGTCACTTAGGTGACCGCGTTCTCATGAACGCGGTCTCCTAGATGACCGCCTTCATGAAACCTGCGTGGGTTTTTGTTGGTCACCTGTTCGGCCTCGCGAACTGTCCGAAACGGACCCGAATGCTAAGGAATCAAAGATAAAGGCCTCCAAAGCTCAATGGGCTCGAAAATTGGTCAAGAAATGGGCTCGAAATGCGGCCAAAGGAGACTCCAAAACAATGGATAATTCAGAGTATTATAAAGGAGAATAAGATAAATAACTTAACTTGTAGGCTGAAAACGGGTGTCAACAGATGCCCCTCCTTGATGTTCGCTTTGTAAGGGAGTGAGCGAAAGCAACGTGGAGGCGAAATGGAAAGGAGATGGAGCGAAAGCAATGGCGATGAGAAAAAGAGATGAAGCAGAGAGAATTGAAAGGTGGGTATCAAGGTAAAAGACACCCGTCACAATCAACAAGCGACAGGAATTCTCCTGAAAACGTCGAACTAACCATAAGGAATGGATGACGCGGATGAGACATGTCTGGAGAACTAACTAACGAAAGAAGGAAACACGACCAACCTCAATGGGGGACACAATCCATGGACAATGAGGGGATCAGAAGGAGCACAGCTGAAAAGCTAGAAAAGGAGAATTGAAACTGAGATAAAATCCAGACAAGAATCACGCTGGCCAACCAAACCAAGTGGACAGATCAGAGAAATCGATCAAATTCAGAGTGGAATGAGAATCTCTTATCCAAGAGAGAATTGAAGTGAAATTAACCATTGCTGAGGAACAACCTTGAGAGAATCACGAGACGTGAATGCTCAAAAATGACATGATGCATGCTGGGCTAAAATAAAGAAATCATCAAAACGAATACAAAGAAAGATAAAATAGAAAGTACTCAAGGATAATATTGCTAGACTGAGCAGGACGGGGTCAAGAGTCTTCTTGCAACCATGGCGTGCGAGACAGAGTCCATCGTCCCCCACCCGACTCAAACTAACGGCTTATCCAATGATTAACCGTATGCTCTTAGATCATCATCATTTTGGTTAAAGGGGAACATCGGATCCTAGAACACACGGACAACCAGTCGGTCCTTGAGAGGCAATAATAATATAGATATAACATATAGTAATGCAATAGATAGTTAGGATAGAGAGCCATACCTGACTTACCTGCCAAGCGAAGAGGCATTTTTTTAAAATTTTTAAGCTTTTCAGATTTTTATGGTTTTCAAAAAGACAACCATAAAATAATAAGTAGGAGATGAAGGAAACATAACAAAGATTAATGAAACATAGTGGAATTGAACTAAACATAACATAACAAGGATGAACAAAACATATAACAAACACTACAAGAACAAATGGCAAGCATGCGTGGGATTGAAGACACGGTGGGACAAGACAACACGACGTGATGGGACAACACGCGGCGAAACAAAGACACGGTGGGACAAAGACACGTGGGATGACAAACTATGGGGGACAAAAGATACGAACAACACATGTGTGAGATGACAACAACAACACATGGCATGGTGACATAGTAAGACGAAAACATAGTGGGACGAAAACATGACAGACATGGAGGGAGAACAACATGTGTGGGACGACACGTAGGGACACAGACACGTGTGACAAGGACACGGTGGGACAAAAGACATGACAAATACTGTAACGCCCCGGGTTTTTCGGATCATTGTTCGGCTCAAGATCCGTAAGTTTCGGATCGCTTTTGTGGGTCCCGGACTGAGTTTAGCGGTTTACACGTGTTTTTGCCTGTCGGACCTTCGGAACCCCGTGTAGGGTGAACTGTTACGTTCTCCGACTCCGGGATATTACCAGCGCGTCGTGCATTTTTTGAGGATCATGGGGAGTATTTTTTCTATTTTTGGTATTTTCCATAAATTCTGGATTTTCTATATATCAAAACCCCTTTTTCTCTCTCTCCCTCACTCTCATTTCTCTCTTCTCACCCTCTCTCTACTCACGCTCTCTCCTCTCTCCCTCTCTTCTTCGGCGACCGACGGAGGTGGACGGGGGCGAGGCGACGAGGTTCGTGGGGCGTGGAGCGGCGAGGATGGAGCGAGGATCGAGGTGGAGGTGATGCGTTCGTCGTTCTCGAGCTCGGGGCGCCGGCAGTGGATCGTGGGGCGTTTCACGACGGAATGGCATCCACGGTGCGTGGAATCTTCGGTGGAGGTAGGGGGATGGTTCCCTAACTTGCGTACTTCCTTTCCCACGAGTTTTGTAGGCCGTGGTGAGTCGAGCGGGCTTATTTCTGCATTTTGGGGGAAATGCATGATTTTGGGGTATGAGCCCGATCTAGTGTTTTAATCGCATTTTTGGGGTTTAAATGGGTCCTCTCGGTACTAGAGAGGTCGGGGACTAGTTTTTCCTTGTTTTCCCCTTCACATGGGTGTGAACGGGGCGTGGAATGGATTTTTCCCGTGATTTTCGCCATTTTCAGCTCGGGCCAAGAACGCGCTCGACCTAGTGGCCTCGTTCTTCAGAGAAGGCGGCTTGTCGTGGGGTCACGTTCAACGAAGAAGATTAACAGTAAGGTGGTTATGAACGTGCCCTAGGAGGGTGGCATGTTCTGTTATGAACGCGCCCCAGGAGGGTGGCACGTTCTGAACGTGCCCCACGAGGGTGGCACATTCTGTTATGAATGTGCACCAGGAGGGTGACACGTTCTCAACGCGCCCTAGGAGGGTGGCAAGTGTGAGCGACGTCACGCGGTTCGAGGAGTGAAGAAGACGCGGAGCGCACGGGCTCCTCTTGTTTGCTGCAACACAGAAATAAGAGAAAAGAGAAGGGGCCACCACGGGAGATTGCTCCGGCGGGGCGAGCGGGACAAATGTAATATAGCAAGATATGGGGGTTAAACGGCCATAGCGGGAAGTGACTCGTAGCGGCCTCGGGGGGGCGGGAATGGTGCAGAAATCAAATAGCAAGAATTGAAACGGCCATTGGGGAAGTGACTCGCCGCGGCCTCGAGAATATGAGCAGATAAGAATATAACAAAATATAAGGAGAATATAAAGAACGGGAATTTAAACGGCCATTGGGGAAGTGACTCGCCGCGGCCTCGAGAATATGAATAGATAAGAATATAACAAAATATAAAGAGAATATAAGAACGGGAATTTAAACGGCCATTGGGGAAGTGACTCGCCGCGGTCTCGAGAATATGAGCAGATAAGAATATAACAGAATATAAAGAGAATATAAGAACGGGAATTTAAATGGCCATTAGGGAAGTGACTCGCCGCGGCCTCGAGAATATGAGCAGATAAGAATATAACAGAATATAAAGAGAATATAAGAACGGGAACTTAAACGGCCATTGGGGAAGTGACTCGCCGCGGCCTCGAGAACATGATGTGATCGCCAAGGGCCAAAAGACTCCAAAATAAAGAAAGTGATCGCGCCTACCTCAAGAGCGGGAGATGGCGGGTTGCTTCTTCCTCCCCCTTCGGCCGGCCGACAGAGAGGGCTTTCCTTGGGTACCCTTGCAAAACAACGACAAACAAGTAACGAGTGGATTAGAAAGATGAAGATGTAGTATTCAAATCCTTGCCATAAAAATAACGAAATGATGGCAAGACACACACCTGGTTGGTGTTGTCTTTTAAACCCCTCTCGGATACGAGTAGGAGGAAATGCGATGATGGATGCAATAAGTATATAAGAAGAGGCGCCTTTATGAAGGGGGATAGAGGATGCGAGATGATGAATGCAAAAGAACTACGAAGAAAAGGAAAGGATTGGCTTATTGGATGTGCCGATGGCGAAATCCGGCGAAGCTCCGGCAGCGTAGGGACGACGTGGAAGCGCGGTGGATGAAGACGACCTTCCTCTCGCGAGCGTGGGCACCCGAGAAGCTGGCAGAACCTCCACCTACAAAAGACCCCACGGGTTAGAAATGACTCCGGCAGCCTCTGGGCTCCGGCAGCCTATCGGACCTCTTAGAAGCTCCCTCAGAACTGAGGGGGTGGGCCTCTATTTATAGGGCTCCGGAGGGTGGAGGCGTCCAGGACCCTGGACACCTCCATCAGGGCCGAAGTAATATTTTATTCTATTTTTCTTCGTTTTTTTTGAATATTTTCGTGGAGGCGTCCAGGGTCCCGGACGCCTCAATAAGGTCCACCGAACTCCACCGAAAGCCGCACGCGGTTTGGCACAACGCGTGGTTTTGTGAGCGGCGCCTCGTGATTCGGAAATGGGCGCGTTCAGTTGTATGGACGCTTCCACAATTGGCCTTTTTCACACACGATAAACCGACGATCGGTGGGCGGGGCCCCGTGAGCAAGGTGATGGAGGCGTCTAGGGTCCTGGACGCCTCCATAAATATATTATTTTTATTTGATTTTTGTTTTGTTTTTTATGATTATTGATATTATTTTCATTATTTTTGCATTGATGGAGGCGTCCAGGCAAGTGGACGCCTCCATGATTTTGATTTTTTTTTATTTTTTGGTCATTGATGGAGGCGTCCAGGCGCCTG
The DNA here is from genome assembly GCA_022559845.1 of Amorphophallus konjac. Classification (NCBI taxonomy): domain Eukaryota; kingdom Viridiplantae; phylum Streptophyta; class Magnoliopsida; order Alismatales; family Araceae; genus Amorphophallus; species Amorphophallus konjac. The sequence continues at coordinate 303,651,766 of CM040119.1, forward strand.
GACACTTCCATGATTTTGATTTTTTTTATTATTTTTTTTGGTCATTGATGGAGGTGTCCAAGCGCCTGGACACTTCCATGATTTTTCACGGAAAAATTCAAAAAAATGTAAAAAAAATCATAAAAATAGGAAATCACCAGAGTAATTAAAAATGTGAAGGTCGCCTTGGGGTATCATAGTGTAATATGAGATTTACTCATGGTAACGTCAAGAACGGCGTGTCTACAACAGCCCCGCCTTGGCGTCTGCTTTGCAAGGGAGTGACACGTAATGGAATGGTATCGAAGTGGAGTGAAATGGAGTGGGAATGGACTGATAAGTTGATGCCAAGGTGTGATGAGACACGCTTTTGAAATTACTGTTTGAAATTTTTCCTGGAGTTTCAGTGAGGCGACCTTGAAGAAGGACTTTCAAATTTTGACGATTGCTTGGACATGGTTAAAATAAGGGAGGGTGAGATGTGCACTCAGGCACGAAAATAAAGGAGACCAACTTCTCGGTGTGGAAGTACCTGGGTCATAAACCTGCAGGTTTCACCTTTGGGGAGCTGTTACCAGCCAATGTGGAAGTGCTGCGGCCAAGGTGGGTCAAACAAAGCAAAGGAATATCTGAGGGTCTGTCCAAACAAGGGTCTCCTTTGGAAGAGCAGCGTAGGGACGCTTCAAGGAAACTCAGTATTTCATTCGGAATGGAATATCTCATATTTGTAAGAATTGGAGCACAACGGCTTTCACAATAGAATCACTCGAATGATCTTCCGCAATAAATTCAAAGTCCTATATGAATGCATGCTGGGTTAAAAGAAAATTTTAAAACAAACTAAAATAAAAACTAGCCAAGGATAATATTGTCAACTCGTTAAGAATGGGTCAGGATACCGATCCGGTGAGCCGACACTGGACTGGGGCCCGTTTATCCGCGCACCAACTCACTGAATGGAACCGTCGTCCCAATGCTACCACAAGTTAACGGCCTATCCGTACAACCCAAATTCTTCCGGGATCATCACTGTTTTTGTTGAAGGGGAACTCAAATCCCAGATTCGTTCGGGCCGCAAGGTCCTTGACATGTTCTAGTAGCATAGGTATCATATACTATGATGCATGACATGGTGGGACTAACCATCGAAAGGTGGGACAGGAGATAGGACAAAGACATCCGTTAGTAAAACCTGCACAGACCAGCATAGGTTAGTAACATCAGAAAGTAGCAGATTTATAACAGAATCACACCATAGTACAAGGGGGTCTAGACAAAACTCTGACGACTGACCACTGTAGCGCCTCTCCTTTCCTACACTTCTTCTCTTGCACCAAGTTGTTTCGAGACATGCCTTACGAGACTTTTACCCTGGACAGAAGGGAACTACTTTACACGGAGGGATTCTGTTGCTTTCTTTTGGGCGCGTCCAGGCGCGAGGACGCGTCTTAACCCTCGAATTCAAATTTAAAGCGCCGGGCGGCCTTTCTTCTCCCGTGCCTTACCCGTAAACGAGCCCGCCTTCCGCCGAAACTCGCTCGCCCGTCTTCGTCTTCTTCCCCTCGATCGATGGGGTTCGGTGGGCCGGACCATGGTGAAGGTGGAGAGGGACGAGGGACTCCTCGCCCGAGGAGGGATACGCAAGAGCACGGAACGGCGTCCATGGAGGAGGAAGGGCCGCTTCGGGCCCCCGAGGGACCCGAGGGGCCCAATGGCGCGGAAGGAAGTGAACACGGCTCGGTGAGTGCTTTAGTTTCTCCTTCTTTGATCTATTTTGAGTTTTGAAGCGAGGCGTGCGAGGGGGGAAAGGGTTCGGCGAGTGTTGCACTCAAATGATGGACGCATCCTAGACAGGGGACGCGTTCTTTGTTATGATGCGAGGCCCTTCTTTCTTGGTGCAGGACATGGCGAGGACCCCGGGTTTGGCCAATGAATGGGTGAGTGTAGATGAGCCGAGCCGTGTCAGGAAGGAGAGTCGCGGTAAGGCGAAGCTCGAGGATTGGCGCATATGTCTCCCTGGACAGCAAGGGAGCGTATTGGTGCAGGACAGTGCCGACTTCCTGCGGCAGCAGAGAGAGAGTTATGCGGGGCTTCCCCAAGCCGGGGATACGCGCGACGTCAACGGCTCGCATGCCCAATTAGCCAAGGTCAGGCGGTAGCTGGCCGCCACTCAACAGGAATTGTCGCTCCTGGTAAGCTAAGTGCTACATTTTCTATTTTTAAATGTGGAGCTTAGCTGACGACTGTTGTATGTTCGTTCCAGCGTGCCCAGCAGACAGCGATGGTGGGAGTGGCTGGCGGCGCATCTTCCAGTTCCTCGGCCCCTTTTCTTGAGATTGCCTCCCTCCGGGAGCAACTTGCCGGTGCGGTGGCTCGGGCTGCCCGGGCGGAAGAAGAGCGTGATGCCTGGGTGGCGACTGTAGTAGAGCTGCGACATCGCGGTGAGGAGAGACCTTCTCGAGACATCCTGGAGTTAAGGGTTCTTCTACAGATGACGAGGAGAGAGGCAGAGAGAGAGAGAGAGTTGAGAGAAGGGCCGAGCGTCAGCGGGATCAGACCGAGAGGAGGGCCTTGGAGGCCCAAGTGAGGGAGCTCCAGCTGGGCCTTCAGGCCGTCGTGCAGAGGCTAGGAGGGATGGAGACGCGCTACGAGAGAGCGCGAGAGTTCAGGGAGCGACTGCGCCAGTCTGGTCGCTTTGCTGCTAGTGGCTTCTTCGCCACGCCAGGGGAGGAACAGCGAGTCATTGCTGTGGAGCCGGCGCCACGAGGCGAGGCGGGTGCTACTGCACGGGGATCCAGGAGGCTTCTGAGGGACCCTCACCTCAGGGGAGAGGAGAGGGACACCTAGAGGGACGAGCATGAAGATAATGGCAAGAGTTGGCGAGCTAGTGGACCCGCCTCCTCTCTATGATTGTGATGTTTATGACAGCTTATGTAGAATGGAGTGATTTGATTTTCTGCTGCTTGTGTTCTCTTGCACGTTCCTTCTTTCCTACACTTCTTCTCCTTTGCACTGTTCCCATGTGATGGGTTTGCCGAGACTCCACCCCAAGCGGAGAATCGCGTCTTGTTGTGACCATTTTCCACGGGAATCTGTCGTCGAAGTCAATAATGACGGCCCTAGTCCCTTTTCTCGGATGTTGTGTCAAATTTTGCAGACGTCCTCCAAAACATGATAGGGTATCCCTAGACAACATAGGGGGCTAGTCGTCATATTCTTCGTCCAATCAATCACCCTGTGCGAGCGGTGAAGTGACACATGGGACCGCATGGTAGGTGCCTCATCGCGAGGGCTATCATTAAAGGTGATGGAGGCAATCTTGGCCTGCACTCCTTCCATTTCTATAAATTCTTGTCCCTTTTATCCTCCCAGGTATATCGAGAGCTAACTCGAGGAGCACAAGTTCTTACGGGAGAGGAGGAGTTCAAAATTTCGAGAGTTGGATGGAGGGCGAATCTTCCCACTCCTCGAAGAGAAGCAGGTCCAGTGGTAGTAGTTCCAGGAGGCTTTCGGACCTCGAAGGGCACTTCAGCGAAAGGGCCCAATCACAACTCGTAAGCTGAGCTTTCCTGCCCTTTTCTTATTCTTTCTTTCTTCCTCTTGACAACACCCTTCTCCATTTCTTATGCACGCATAGAGTGTGATGAAATCACACATTTCATGGGAGTTAGCAGTGGCCGCATACAGGGGTCTCCCAGATTTTCAGAAGGCCAGGCAAGACGTGATGGGATTTGGTGCCTTTCTTCGGATCGAGCCGATCCAGCTCGACCTGGTACTGATCCAAGCCTTGTGTGAGAGATGGGACCCAGTGAGCCGGGCATTCTTGATGCCTTGGGGGCACATGGTGCTCAGCCTGGAAGATGTGGTCCGAATTATGAGCCTCAAGGTGGATGGCGAGGCAGTGACCGGAGTCACTTACGCGGACTACCAAGAAGGTGCCCAGAAGTTACTGGGTTTGGACCTAGATGGTCGGAAAAATAGGTCGGTAGCCAGGGCGTCCCTCATGGATGCATTAGGGCTCACTGACACTCGTCGATGGGATGATGAATCCTCAGAAGAATTCATGGAAAGGATGGAAAGAGGATGTCGTGTTGTGTACTGCACAGATTTCGGCAATTGGGAAAGATGCAACATAGATTTGAGGAGATTTCTCCTCTTCATTTTGGGGAGATTGGTACTGAGCTCGAAAGGGGACGGTATCCAATGTCGCTTCCTGGAGCTGCTATCAGACTTTGAAAGAGTAGGATACTATGCCTGGGGAGCTGTCATGCTGGCGCACTTGTTTGCAGGTCTGTTCCAAGAAGCGGACCGTGAGATGACTGTGAGTGGTTTCACACCATTCATCCAAGTATTTTTGGTTTTGCTTGTTTTGTATTTTTTTATTATTTTTGCAAGGTACTGATGACCTGCGTCGAGCAGCTGTGGAGCTATTATTACCTCCCCATGGGGAGAGCTCGGCATTGGTGACCCGCGATGGTGCCGCTAGCCAGGCGGTGGGAACCCATCATGAGTGCGGCACCCCTAACCTACCAACTGATGGTGCTAAGGCGGGAGCTACAGGAGTTCTCTGCAGCGATGATAAACTGGACACCCTACTCAGACATGGTCGATGCCGACCAGCCGTGGGTTCTAGCAAGTCATGCCCGGTTCGGACGGGAATTGTGGATGCACTGCCTGAATGAAATCGAGCCGCTTCGGCTGCGATTGGTTATGAGGTCCTTGGGACTGGCTCAAGAATGGGTGGATACGGCTACGCCACCTCGCGTCGAGAGAAAGACGCGGGGACCAGCAACCTGCATTGACTGGCGCGTGCGGTTCCCTGAACAGTATGAAGACTGGCAACGGGGTGGCACGATCGTGGAATCGCAAGCACAGGATAGCGAGGATTACATGCGTCTATACAAGACAAGGTACATAGAGCGGTTCCAACCCTGGGGACTTGCGGAGGTAGGTCTTTTCTTTTTCTCTTTTCTTCTTTCTCCCTTTTTTTGGTTTTCTGGTGAAAATGCTGACTCGTATGGCTGCAGGATGTTCGGGATGCCATGATAGCGAATTTACGAACTCGCTTGGCAGAGATGGAGCAACAATTGGGCGATGCCCGTGAAGCCTTGAGTGCTTCGGTAGGTGTACAGTGCGTTCCTAATTAAAATCGCAGATTCCAGATGTTGGATGCTAATTCACGCGGTCGTAGCATGCCTAGATTGGCGCGGCTTCCCCAGCGATGGGAGTAGGTGGTGCCTCTTCCAGCTTGTGGATTCCCACCTCAGAACTTGACTTGCTTCATGAGCAACTTGCTCACGCCACACAGCGTGCTGCGGAGGTAGAAGGGATGCTCTGTATACAGGTAAAAGTTTTAGTGTTGAGTTCTCTTTGTTTACGCCTTATCGCGTATCTGAGATGGTACACTCGGCAGGAAAAGGAGACGGAAGAAGCGCTTGCCCAAGCTGCGCAGAGGGAGGCTAGGATAGCAGAACTGGAGAGGGAACTGCGGCGTCATCCTGATGAAGACTCCTCTAGGGATGCCGTGGAACTGAGGATCACTCTCCAGTTGGAGAGGGAAGACCGTGAGAGAGAACGTGCAGAGAGAGAAAGAGACGCAGAGAGAGAAAGAGCCAACAGATTGACTGAAAGGGAGGAACGAAGGGCCATGGAGGCCCAGTTATTCGAACTCCGAACCAGCCTTGGTCTTGCTGAACAGTGGCTGAGAGATGGTGAGGAGCGCTACCGAAGAGCACGAGAGCGTGGCTTTCGTGTTGGTAGCTTCTCTGCTGCTTCCGTAGATCAACGCCGGGGTGTGGGAATAGGAAGGGGAGTACAGAACGGTAGGAGTACCGCTTTTCGTAGTTGGGTAGCACCTTTGAGAGCGTTTTGCCCGGAGAGTAGTGGGACGAGTAATGCAGAGAGAGAGGGCGGAACTTGATGTAATTTTTTTTGGTTTTTTGGAATAAAATACAAGGTTCGATTTGTTTGGTTTTCACCTTTGCTTCTGTTGCCTGAATCCCTACACACATCACTGAAACAAACAAATCAGAATTTCTGTTCTGACTTGGCCCCTTGCTCAATAAGAAAATGGTCAATGTGACTGTCCTTGATAACTGGTCAAGGGGCCAAGCCTTTATTTAACGAAGGCAAGGGAAAGATGCGGTGATGATAAATGCGACAGGCAAGCACACGAATGCAAGCGGTATTAAAAGTGAGATGCTGCACGCAGATGCAATCATGCAAAATTGATTTGTTTTCTTTTTTATATTTGGCATTTTTTTTGTTTTATCATAAAAAAGATTTTTTTTTGTTTACAAATATGTACATTTTCTCTTTTCCATTTTTTTTGTTTTTATTATAAAAATTTTTGTTGCTAATGCCTGTCAAGCACCCAAATGGCACCCAACCTATACGAGAACAGGGGTTTCTTACTAACTCCCAAGTATCCTAAGTGCACATCTAGGTCGATTTGGGCCTCTAGACCCCTCGAATGATGATCCCGCCGGCTAAGACATACCCTGATGACAATACCGTCATGCCATGCTTAGGCTCCCAGTCGCTTCCGACCATAGGGATTCACCCAAAAGATGTTTGAGGTAAATGATTTGCCCGACCCGGGTTTGTTTCCTCACAACTCTAGATGGTATATGATGGAATACCCTGGAACCCTAACGACCAACCGCGCGACGCTGACCCGGAATCAGACGCCGTCGCACCCATAGGTGACGCGCTTGCATTGGCCTAAGCCCAAGGTTAAGCAAGAAGACATCAAGGTGGTAAACAGGGGTCTTGACCAGCCAGAAACACGGAGACTCCTTCGCAGCGATAGCTTTTGCTTTTCAAAGTAGGCAATCAAATGTGTATATTAAAATAAGGTCACAGACCCTAGGCAGTTTTCACCCTTCAGAAACTCCATCGAACCTTCATCTTTAGAGAGAGACGGAAGAGTGTAGGGGATAAACCTCTTGAGAGGACCGGCAAAGCCGTTAACCCGACGAGCGAATAAGGGCCCATTAACTCTTTCCTTTCGGACAACTTCGAACCAAATCTCGAGCATTTACATTCCATAGCCCCCCCCCCCCCCCCCCCACCTTTTATGGATTCAAACTTTTGCTTTGAGGGGTTCGATTTATCGCATCAGGCACGATCACGACCAGGCTCTTGATTTTGATTTTGTATTTCTTTTGTGAGGGAGATATAGTCATTTGACGTTTGTGGGCTCCCTTTCGTATGCCTGCGGGGACACTACCCTCTTCTCGTGCTCTGATCGATGCTCGAGGAAATGGATCCTAGTCTTGCCCTTGGGGTTTGAGTTTCAGTTTCTCATGCTTAGCATTTTAAGGGCGCCGACTGTCTCATTTGGTCGAAGAGAAAACAATAAAGATTACAGCTTCTGGAGATCTTCTGGGTGGGGCCCCACCGTAGGTGATGCGACCAACTTTTTTGAATAAAATACATAAGTGAGCACATGTTAGCTTCCTTCGAGCGAGCATAGGCCGACGTGGCCAGACAGGGATCTCCACGGTTCTGACAAACCAAGACCCGGTGCCTACCAAGCCTTAATGGGCCCTATCCTAACATGAAGGTTAGATGCAGTGACTTGACTACATGGTGACCACCAGGCATTGGCATTTTGAGTTTTCCATATTTTTAGTGGTTTTCAATATTTCTTTGTTTTTTGATGTTTTCTATCTTTTCATCATTTTTTTTTGTTTTGTGCTAAGGGTAGTATTTCTTAAGATAAAGCCCATTCCAAGTGTGGGATAACTCGGTCCCTTCGGCGTTGACTAGCTTGTAGGCGTTGCCAGGGTACACGGCTTGAATTACATATGGTCCTTCCCAATTGGTTTGGAGCTTAGAACGCGGCCCTCCAGGTTTGACAAAAATTCTTTTTACGACCATCTCACCGACTTTGAATTTTCTCTCAACGACTTTCTTTTGGTAAAAGCGAGCGAGTCTATTTTGATACACACGCGCATGCTCGGCAGCGGCCAGCCGCTTCTCATCCAAGACTTCTAACTGGGCGAGGAGTGAATTACGACGATCATCGAGGGGAAATTCCTCATCCAATTGTACCCTGAGAGAAGGGATCAGAGTCTCGTACAGGACTACCGCTTCCATACCATAAGTAAGGGCAAATGGAGTCTGCTCGGTGGGGGTACGGATTGAAGTGTGATAGGCCCATAGGGCTTCGATAAGTTTTTCTGGCCAGTCTGAAAACTTACTAGACTCGTAGGTTTTTTTGATGATTTTGAGCAATGTTTTATTTGTGGCCTCCGCTTGGCCGTTACCTTGTGGGTAATAAGACGATGAATGATGCAATGCAATTGCGTACCTTTTGCAGAGGTCGTATAGGTCCTGAGAAATGAACTGTGGCCCATTGTCGGTGACGATTGTGCTTGGGACGTCGAATCTGGCGTGGATGTTCTTCATGATGAACTTGCAGACTGTTGACGCCTTGATTTTCGCGTAAGCTTCAGCTTCGGCCCATTTGGTGAAGTATTCCATCGCAGTAAGGATGAAAGATTTCTACTTGGTGAGGGAATTGGGATCACCTAGGGGATCAATGATGTCGAATGCCCACATGGAGAAAGGCCACGGGGAGGATATTGGATGAAGTGAGGAAGATGGTGAATGGATTTTATCGGCGTGAAGTTGACACTTGACACACCTACGGACATAGACAGCACAATCCTCTTCCATAGTGGGCCAATAAAAGCCTTGGCGAATGATCTTCTTGGCGAGCATCTGACTATTCACGTGACCACCGCACACACCCGAGTGCGTCTCCTCTACACATTTCCAAACCTCATCGTCACCAAGACATCTTAACAGAATACCAGTAAGGCTCCTCCTATAGAGTAGACCTCCAACCAATGTGTATTTATGAGCCACCCTTCTTATGACTTTCTTGTCCTCTGTGGTGGCCCCTTCAGGATAAGACTGATCTTGGCAGTATTTGACGATTTCATAGAACCATGGTTTCTCTTCATCAGCCAGTTCTTCTTCGACCTCTGCCAACATGATTTCCCTCTTCTCAAGGATATCTTCCTGCAGGATCTTCCTTGCTATCCTGTCTTTGATATTTACGTAGGAAGCATCATCGATTGCAGGGGCGTGAAGTTTGTAGATGGAAATGGACTCAAACCATCTTTCTAGAGGGAACCTTATGGATGATGCCAACGAGGCGAGGGCATCGGCGAGAATATTCTGATGACGAGGGACATGAACAAAGATCAGTTTGGTGAACAGTTTGGCAAAGGCAGCAGTGAGTTCTTGGTATGGCTTGAGTTTGGGATCGCGAGTGTGATATTTAGTGAGCACCTGGCGAAGGATGAGTTGACTATCACCTACGACTCGCAACTCAGTGATACGAAAAGAATGAGCGAGTTCTAGGCCAGCTAGAAGAGCTTCATATTCGGTTATATTGTTGGTAACTGGAAATTTGAGCTAGTATGCCAATGGGAATGTGAGGCCTTCAGGCGAGAGGAGGGCGACGCTGATTCCTCTCCCTTGAGAATTCAGAGCTCCATCAAAATATAGCGTCCACATTGGCTCATCTGATTGGTTGACGGACATTAGTTCCTCATCTGGAAACTCTGATTGGACGGGATTGAACTTGGGAAGAGGATGGTGAGCGAGATGCTCGACTATGGCATAGCCTTTAATCACCTTTTGCTGGATGTAGGTGATGTCGAACTGAGAGAGAAAACTTTGCCAGCGTGCTAGCCTATCCGTAAGGATGGATTTCTCCAGAAGGAATTTGATAGGATTCATTCGAGCAATCAAGTGGACCTCATGAGCCAAGAAGTAGTGCTTCAATTTCTGCACTACCCAAACGAGGGCAGCACAGGTTTTCTCCATGACGGTGTACTTCTGCTCACAGGGATTGAGAAGTTTAGACAAGTAACAGGTTGCCCGTTCCTTGCCTTCTTCATCAGCTTGTGCGAGGACGGCTCCCACGGAGTCATCCAAGACTGAGACGTAAAGGATCAGAGATTTTTCTGGTTTGGGTGGAATGAGAACGGGTGGACTAGCCAGATATTCCTTCAACCCTTCAAAAGCTTTCTGACATTTAGAATTTCAGTGGAATTCTACTCCTGGCTTGGTCAATTCGTAGAGAGGTCTACACCTTTGTGAATGTTGGGACACAAACCGACGAATAAACTGCAGCCTCCCGATTAAACCTCGGACTTCCCTCAAATTCTTGGGAGGCGACATATCCCTGATAGCCTTGGCTTTGTCGAGATCTATCTCGATCCCTCTTTTACTCACAATGAAACCCAGCAATTTACCCGACGACACACCAAACACACACTTCTTCGGGTTCATTTTCAATTGGAACTCCCTTGACCTCTGCAAGACCTTAGCCAAAACTTCTGGATGTTCCATCCTGGTCCTTGATTTCACCAACAAGTCATCCACATACACTTCCAGGTATATGTGCATCATGTCATGAAATATGGCCATCATAGCTCTTTGGTAAGTAGCTCCAGCATTCTTTAACCCAAACGGCATGACCACGTAACAGTATGTTCCCCAAGGGGTAGTGAATGACGTCTTCTCCTGATCCTCTTCTGCCAAACGAATTTGATTATATCCTGAAAATTCATCCATGAATGAGAGAGTCTCATAACCTGTCATGTTATCGATCAACACATCAATGTGAGGCAAGGGAAAATCATCCTTTGGACACGCGCGGTTAAGGTCCCGGAAGTCGATGCAAATCCTGACTTTCCCATCTTTCTTCATGACCGGGACAATGTTCGCCACCCATTGAGGATAAAGGACGACTCTAATGAACCTGGCTTTATGGAGCTTATCGACCTCTTCTTTCATTTTCAAAGCCATTTGAGGGTGGAAACACCTTAACCTTTGTTTTATCGAGATGGACCCTGGTTTTAAGGTTAAACGGTGTTTGACCAGGGTTGGATCCAGACCCGGCATATCCTCGTAGCTCCATGCAAACGTGTCTTTATATTCCTTGAGAACCTCAATTAATGCCTCTTCTTCAGAGGGTGGTAGGTTGTCACTTATGAGGATGATCCTAGGGTCTTCCTCAGTTCCCAAGTTGACTTCTTTGGTGGATTCTTCTACGGCGGTTGACGGCTCGTCGAATCTCTTTATTCCACTAGCGTATGCGCCCGCCGCTGTTGATTTGTTTTTTTAATTAGATTCCTATCCCACCCCCTTTAAATACATACATACGTGCATAAACATGTGAATCAAAGATAAGGGGGATGAAAGGATGGAAATACTAACCGTGATCGCCACCAAGGATTAACAACACCGCAAGGATGAAGAAAGGAGTGCAACGGCGCCGTGTACCTTGGAACTTAAAGACTTGATCGCGCTTGAAACGGGGTGCGGGGAATGGTGTGGGATCGACCTCCTCTCCTTCCAACCGGCTAGAGGAAGAGGGCCTCACGTTGTATTCATGCTCTCCTGCAAAACAAAGATGAAACGCAAAGGCAAAAACCCATTAGAACATGAAGTGTAGAAATCTGCCCAAAGTGATAAAATAGCATGAATAAAAGGGGGAGAACGCACCGGGGGGAGATTTTTAACCCCTGTGGAAGGGTTGAAAAGATAGGTGGGTGTGTTTTGCATGCATGCGATTTGAAATCATGAGATTTGATTAAGAGAATAGAGAGAAATCAATGATGCCAAACGGAGAAAAACGCATGTGTAGCAGAAAGTGCAGAAAACTGTGATGATTTGTTATTTTAAGGAGACTAGAACTAAGAGTGTAGACCATGAAATCAAGTCCAGAAGGATGGAATTGAAAGTTAATACTTCCCTCTCCAAGATAGGATCGAACTTGTGAGTTGGAGTTGCAGCATGGCTTCGCCCCACGTCCGGAAAGAGCCCCCCTTCGCGACTGCGAACTGAGCAGTTTTTATAAAAAAGTGGTGAAAGCCTCATCTTCTTATCACGATTCCCAGAGATAGAGTCCAAGATAAATCGAGCTCTCTAGATCAAACTCGATATAATACTAAGGACAAGAGATAGGAACAAACGGGGATCAATTCGGAGGAGGATTCTAGAAGATATGGCTCTTGGAAGGTAGCCCCGGAGCCTTATCTATAGAGTTTTAGCTGAACTAGGATACTTAAATCCTGATCTTACGACCCAGCTCCCAAGAGATATAGCCAATGAAATTTGGAGTTCTATGAACTGAATTCAAGATAATATAAAGTGCTAGAAGTAGGAAAAAATGGGGATCAATTTGGAGTAGAATTCAAGAAGTTATGGACTCTTCAAGAGGGCCACGACACACAGAAACGGAGCAGAGTCCAGCATAAATTGGACTCTCAGGTGTGTGTAACGGTCTATCGTAAGACCGTCAGAGTGATGTAACAGACTAGGGTAGGTCCGTCACACTCTGGGGGTCGAACGGGACGATTTCGGGCAAGTTTCGATGTAACGCACCCATATTAGACCGTCACATGGACTCTAACGGTCTAGGGTAGGACCGTCACATTCTGGGGGTTGAACAGGGTGTTTCGGGAAAGTTTCGGTGTGACGGTCTATCGTAGGACCGTCACACTGATGTAACGCACCTATGTAGGGTCGTCACATTGATGGAGGAAGATTTTGGGCAGAGTGCGCGCGACTTCAGAAATTAAAGCGTATCTCTCAAATGGGGCAGAACTAGCGAAAGTGGTAGAAGAAGAAATTGTAGATAACTGAGAGAGGAACAATTTTTATGAAGAAAGAAAGTTGAGAAAATGATCATAAGAGGGAGAAAATGGGGCTGGAAGAGAGAGGAAAATTCTGGGACATAGGTGAATAGCACAGCACGCCGGAAAAATGTGAATAGCTCACAATCGAGGTAGAACTGGCTAACAGTGTAGAAGAAGAAGTTGTAGATCTTTGAAAGAGGAACAACTTTAGTGAAGACAACTTTTTGAATATAGGACTGGAAGAGGGTGAAAAAGAATCACTTTCAGGATTGCACAGTGAGAGAGAGCCGATTACTTGAGAGAAGCCGGCCTAAATGGGCCGTAAGTTGACTTGGAAGCCGGAATTTGATAAGATAAGCTCCAGGGCTCTAAGAAATCATGGTCTCCAAGACTCAAAGGATAGGGAATGGTAAAAATGGGCTCAAAATCCATCCGAGAAAGCTCCAAAACAACGGCTAATTCGGGACATCAAAATGATGAATAAGAGAAATAACTCAACTTGTGGGCTAAAACGGGTGTCAACAGATGCCCCTCCTTGATGTCCGCTTTGCAAGGGACTGAGCGAAAGCGGCGCGGAGATGAATGGAAAGGAGATGGAGCGAAAGCAACAGCGACATGAAATGGAGATGAAGCGGAGATGAAGCGGAGAGAACTGATAAGTGGGCATCAAGGTAAAAAGACACTCGTCGCAACCAACAAGCGACATGAATTCTCCCGAAAACGTCGAACTAACCACAAGGAATGATTGACAAGGATGAGACATGTCTGGAGAACTAACTAAGGGAAAGGAAACACGACCAGCCTCATTGGGGACACAATCCATGGACAATGAGTGGGTCGGAAGGAACACAGCATATGAGCTGGAAAAGGAGAGATAAAACAGAGATAAAATCCAGACAGGAATCACACTGGCCAAACAGACCAAGAGGGAAGATTAGATAAATCATTTGAATTCAGAGCGGAATGAGGAATCTCTTATTCAAGAGAACTGAGGTGCAATTAACCATTGCTGAGGAGAAAAAAATTATCTGTTGATTTTATTTTGCTTATCTATCTTCTTTTTCTTGGGGGGTCTTGTGTAGAGGATGAGATGACAAGCAAGTAATCAAAGATATGCTCTTAACCTATGCACATGTGATCATGAACCTAGGCAATCAAAGCTAGCTCTAGCATGGGTATGCTATCTCAATCAAACTAAGCTAAGGAAAAGGAAAACACACGCCGGGGCGTGGAGCAAAGAGTAAATGAAAACACACCGCGAGGGGTGGAACAAGCAAGGAAACAAAAGATATGCAATGAAGGAGAAAGCTAATGCCCAATACCAAGGAAAATCGTGATCGCCACCAAAGTAAAAACAAGCCAAAGACCTAAAAATACCTTGGAAATAGGTGGATGAAGCACCCGCCCACGGGAGAGAAAACCAAAGAGAACCTGCAGGTCAGCTAGAAGTAACGGCCAGAACCCCGTGCGTCACTTGAAAGTGACGGTCGCTCGATAGACCGTTGGAAGACTCTGACGCGCCTGCACAAGGCCGTCGTAATACCTGCAGTAGCAAAGTGTGGATCCTTTTAACTCCAACTCTTCCATCCGGCTAGAAGACTTGGGCCTCGCCCTAGTGAACCTGTAAACCTGCCAAAGAAGTGGAAGACAAGAACAAAACAACCCAAATTAGCCCTTTCAATAATATAGCATCAATTCTTCAATAAACAAAATATCATCAAAAGGAGAGGGGAATACCGGGGAGTTTTGGTTTTTTAACCCCTCTGGGCGATTTAAAAGATTAGGAGGATGTTTAGATGATGAAAACTAGTGAAAAACGTGGAGAAAGGAGAGAAATAATGCTTATGATGAAAGGGAGATTGAATGGAAACTCAATATGCAATTATGAACTTTAGAACCAAAGGAACAAATACTCCCTTCACCAGGCAGCAAACGAACGTGAGAAGCACTTCTCCTTGATCAAACGTGGCTCTAGAATGCGGCAGCACTTCGACGCAAACTCCAGATCTTCCCCCCCCCCCCTTGGCCATAAAGTTAAGGGTTCTATTTATAGACCCCCAAACTCTCAGGTCGAGCAGAGGATAATCCGGCAAGATAAAGGGATAACTCTTAGTAAATCCTTGAAGATAATATCACCAAGAGTCCATAGAATCAAACAGAAGGTCCTGAGGATCATATTTGAAAGAGATATCGTCAATCCAAGTTCTTATCTCGACCACGGAGTAGCAGAGAAAAGGCCCGAACTGCCAGGACTCTCTGAAGGAAGTAACGACTGCTCGACAGACCGCCACTTGGAAATAACACACCAAGGATCGTCCGTTACTTTCAATCTTATCCCTAAAAGATAAGATCAACAGGGAGAAGGCCAAAGCAATAGGACTCTGTGAAGAAAGCAACGGCCAAGGCATAGGGCGTCACAATGAAACAACGGCTGCACGACAGACCGTTATTATCAACGTGTAAGCCAAAGGATAAAGATTGAAACGAGACCTTAAGCTTCAGGACTCTTCAAAGAGTAACGGCCCAGGACCCACCCGTTATAAAGAAACAACGCTCCTGGAGCAGACCGTTATTATCAATGGAGTTCAAAAAAAGAAGAAATGAAGGTTCTGCTAAGCCTTAGCCAAATGAAATGCCACAAAAAGCCACATCCAATCAAGGAAAAGACCCAAGAAATAGGCTCCAAATCAATCAAGGAGACTCAATGAAGAGTGAATTACTCGGAGCATTATGTAGAACGAACAAGGAGATGACCCGACTTATTGGTCATAAAACGGGTGTCAACAGATGCCCCTCCTTAACGTCGTCTTTGTAGGGGAGTGAGCGGAGGTGAAGCGAAAGCGAAATGGAACATGGAGATGAAGCGGAAGTGAAGCGGAGTAGATCAAGAAGAGGGCGTTAAGGTAAACGACACCCGTTCTTTACCAACAAGCGATAGGAATTTCTGGAAAACTTTGAACTGATCACAAGGAAATAGCCAACCAAAGAATGCAAGTCTGGAGGAGCTAACAACTAAGGAATGGAAACACGGCTAGCCGCCGGAGGCAACGGAAAGGAAAGGGAACTGACTAAACTCCAGACAGGAATCTTCAGCCAACCAGATCAAGCGACGAGAGCAAAGGAAACCTTCTAATTCAGAGTGGAATGATTCTCCTCGTTCGGGATCAAGAACACAGCTATTCACCATCACTGAGATACCTTGAACAAATGAAGCTTCAAAGAATGCGCATGATGCATGCTGGGCTAAAGGAAAAGAAATCATCAAAACGAATGCAAAAGAAAGATAAAATAGCAAGATACTCGAGAATAATATTGCTAGACCGGAGAAATTAGGGTCAGGACACCATCTGCAACCACGGTGTGCAAGATAGAACCATCGTCCCCAAATTTTTCCAACCTAACGGCTTATCCAACGATTAAACGTGTGAACTCATATCATCATCATTTTTATTTAAGGGGAACATCAGATCCCAGAACACATGAATGACCGACCGATTCTTGAGATAATATGTCATAGATAACATATAGTAATGCATTAAGGGATAAGGAAATGAAATACAATACCTGACTTACCTGCCTGACGGACAGCCAAGTGTGACTTCGTTCATAAATTCCTTCATGAAAGATAGGTTAGCCAAAAATAAATGTGATCATGGATCAAGGCATAACCATTTGTACGTGCGAGAGACATCATCAATGACCATCTTGACAGAACATGGAACCATTTTGACATCAATTAGACCATTGAATTCATCAAGAAACTTGCAAGTTTATAACGGTCTCATGTACGTGCGTCACATCAAGTAACGGACCACCCCTAGTCCATCATAAACCAGGCGGTTCACATTCTTCAATAAAACAGGGCCAACCCATGTAACGGTCAAATCTAGACGCGTCAGAATGATGTAACGGTCGGTCGATAGACCGCCCCATTTCCTGAGCATTCAAAAAAAATAAAACCGAACGGTCACGGCCTTCATTCAATCACCAAGCAATCAAACGCCCCAAAAAACTCCGGCGATTCCAACCCCCACCACCACCATGGCCGGCGACGAGCCATCCCAGCCACCTCCACAGAAGAGAGAGAGAGGAAAGAGGAAGGCAATGCGGCGGTTCCACCGCCGGCTCGAACGAGAAGCAATCCCGCTGGTGGAAGAAGAACAAACGGCGAGAAGAGATCCAAGGGAGGAAGATGAAGCTACCACGGCCGCGGAGAACCAAGGAGAAGCCCCATTGGGTGAAGAAGAGCCCAAAGAACCAGCCAAGAAGAGGAGAAGGGGCATGGACCATGAGGTAGGTTCTCCCGCCCTAACTTCTATTTTTGATTTTTTTTGAATTTTTATTATGTATGCATGTGGGTTTTGAGGGTAGAAAATGGGTCCAAGAACCCATTAGGATTGATTATAGGCCTTTTGGCCAAAGTGGGAGACCACAGGAATGCAAAGAAAAAAATGCCAAAACGCAGACAATGTGACGGTCCTGCCAGCGACTGTCACACGCCTGACGCGCCACCCTGCGTGCGTCAGAGCCAAGCAACGCCCTACCCCAGGGCCGTTACATCTACCAGAGACCTAGACTATTTTTTAGGGTTTTTCAATTTCAGATTTTTGTTTGTTTTTCATTTTATGCAATGTTTTTATGATGCAATCAACTAACTTATGATCTAAATGACATGCAGGGAAAGCAAAGATCAAGGATCTCCTAGCTGCAGATCCGGGCAGTGTACCAGGCATTGCCCGACTTCCAGAGAGAACGGCTAGCCAGTATGGGATTCGTCGAGGTGCTCAGCATCGAGGTGATCCAGATGGACACACCATTGCTGTACGCATTGCACGAGAGGTGGGACCCGATTAGTAGGGCGTTCATCTTCCCATGGGGCCATATGATCCCCACACTAGAAGATATAGCGAGGATTATCGGGTTAAGAGTCCACAGAGCCGCAGTGACAGGATGGACGTACGGTGATTACCGGGAGATGGCGCAACAACTTCTCGGGTTGGATTTGATCAGGCCGAGACAGTCCTCATCTCAGCTCTCGAGATCAGTACTGCAGGAGAGCTTGGGGCTGAGAGGAGCGGCGATCGCCGTGGGAGAGCTACCCGAGGATCATCTGGGCAGAGTGATAGACCAGGTGCGCCCTCGTGTGGCGGCGGAGGCGGGACCAGAGGGAGACATAGTGCTCAGACGCTTCCTGATGCTACTATTCGGGAAGCTCCTCTTCGCAACTCGAGCAGACGTCATCAGCTGCCGACTGCTTCTGATGATAGAAAATTTGCACAGAGTTGGGAGATACGCCTGGGGAGCAGCGGTGCTAGTGTTCCTGTTCGAGTCCCTCAGCACAACGGACCGGCAGACGATGCTGGGCGGCTTCTCGCCTTTTCTACAGGTAAATGCAATTTAAATGCTTTCTATATTATGCAAAAGAATGCTATGCAAATGATTATACAATTTGACTGACTTGATTTCTAAAATGCAGATCTGGAGCTACATGTATCTTCCGGGCATCGGGAGAGGTACACTACTCCACCCCGGCCACATCCCGATTGCGAGACGGTGGACGGTAGCGAGGGACACAGGGTCGATCATCAGATTGACCCGGACGATCCAGGATGACCTGGACTCCTACCCACACACGTCGGTAAGTCCAGGTTTCCAAATGATTTCTACATGCTTTTAAATGCTTCAAAATGCTTCTAAATGCTCTTGAATGCTCCTAAATGCTTCTAAATGCTCCTGAATGCTTCTAAATGCTCCTGAATGCTTTTGAATGATGAACTTATATGCTGATGAATGGACTTAATGTTTCTAGGTGAGATGGACCCCGTACCGCGGCAAGGTTTACACGGGACAGCCGTGGGTGGAGGCGGCCTTGTCGTACAGGGGGCGAGACATATGGCTGCATTGCATCCACATCATCGAGCCTCTGCACTGTAGGCTGATACTGCGGACTCGGGGACTACACCAGCCCGAGGTGACCTTTCCACGCCACAGTGATGACCACCCAGGCAAGTCAGCAAGGGGCATTAGTGGCAACGTGGATTCGTGCGCTCGGAAGGTGAAGTACGTCCATGACTGGAACAGGCGAGGCCGAGCGGTGAAGGAGCGAGATGAGAGCGACGAGGCATATCTGAAGGCCTTCGCTCGACTCTACGGCGACCGGGTGTACCGAGGTACCCGTCGACTGGTATGCAAATTCTAAACTCAAAAACTCTTTCTATATGCAAAAATGCAACGAGCTAGATGTACTGACTTACATGCTTTCTGAATGCATCTAGACCCTGAGGTACGGATAGCCGAGCTGGAGGGACTACTCCACTCCACCATCCAGTAGTGGGACGAGTACCGGACCGCCCTGGAGCTTCTGGTAAGATTCTAAAACTTAGACTTAAATGATTATGATTATGCAATGCAAAAATGATGCTAATGCTGACTAACCACGACACCTAATCGTGATTTCTAAATGCAGCGGGCCGAGGGAGCCCAACGAGTGGGACCGGATGCCCCATCGTCTTCCTCGCAGCCTGCGGGAGGCAGGGCTGAGCAGGAGGCCGAGTTTGCTCGGCAGTTGCCCGGGCCGAGGAGGCGGAGGCCACCGTCGCGGAGCGGGTAAGATGCTAAAAAAAATACTTATGCTTTATGATTATGCAAATTAAATGCTTTATGATTATCTATGTGAAATGCAACCTACAGGCGAGAGAACTAGCCGCAGCAACGACCGAGACACAGCGACTGCGGGAGGAGCTGACTCGGTCACAGGCCGAGATCGAGCGACTCCGAGTTGGGACGGTAGATTTAGACCGCTACCGGACCGAGGCACGCGAGGCTTGGCGCCAGGCTTACGATATGAAGATCGCACTACGGACCCTCGAGAGGACTGTCCGGATGATAGGCCGAGGACCTGAGCGGAGTGTTTCGCAGAGCGGAGTGTTTCGCAGAGGAGCGTCGCTCGGAGTGGGACGGTGGCTGACTTCCTTGTGAGTTCCTCCGGCCAGCGGAGGAATGAGAGGGTGGAGAGAGGACAGCAGGAGGAGAGTGCCTCCATAGCACCGCCAGCAAGGAAGCCGGAGGGTGGAGATGAGGAGGGCGGCCCGGCGAACGAGCCGGCCGAATGATGCATTTCTTTTTTATTTTTGTACATGACTATATATATAGAAAAATGAAATTCTTTTTTGGCATTTTTGTTTTGTTTCATGAGTGTGAATGAATAAATATGCAGGAATGAATGAGTGAACGAATGGTTTGGCAGGTTTGAACGTGAATGCAGAAATGAATGATCGATTCAGATGATTTGAGTGCGAGAGATGTGTGTGAATGTACGAATGCATGTATGCAAAAAAAAGGAGTATGTATGAGAATGCGTGGATGATGAATGAGTTGTAGAATGTGTGAAAGACCGCCAGGTCTAACACATGTTGTGCCCCTATGGTCACTTGAGTTCATATGGTCACTTGGGTCATTCGACATCATTCTATGGTCATATGAGTTCTAATGTATTCTTGGTTTTGATAATGGCTAAACACTATTAGTCATTGATGTTTTTCACCTTCATGTGATTGACATACGTGATGTTTTTGTTCATGATAGGTGCGCCAATGAATGGACAAGGAATCAAGTGGAAATGGTGAACGTGAATGCTGAATGTTGCGCCCTCGCACGCGGATCGACCTGCGCGGTCAGGTCGCGGGGATCTAGGGTGGCTGCAAGAGAGCTTGGAGACGAGCTACTGTTCACGTGAACAGTAGTTCGTGAAGGTGTTCTTCATCCAATCAAAGGGGAATCAAACTCAAATCAAAGCCAGCAAACCTCAAGGAAGATTACATCAAAGCAAGGCTATCAAAGTGATCCAAGGAAGCTGGTTTGATTCAAGTTCTTCAAAAGAAATCATCTTCATCCATTCAAGTTCTTTCCACCTCATTCAAGGTGATATTTCAAGCATTCAAACTCCTAGAAGCTAAAGAAGCAATCAAGATTCAAGGTAGCTTCATCATCTCCTTCATTCATTCAAAGAAGTTCAAAGAAAAGATCAAGAGAGAAGAATTGAAGGAAGAGGTATTGTTCACGTGAACAGTACTCCGTGAAGAACATTCATCCAATCAAGGGTGAATCAAGAATATTGAGTTGAAGCCAAGAGGAGCCTTGTTGCTGATCAACATTTCATACAAGGGCCAATTCATTTTCACTCACAACTCAATCTCTTGTTTTAGTTCCTTCACATTTGTTTCATTTTCATTATTGTTTAAACATTGAAAGTGTGATTCATCCCTACCGGTGGTTAGTAGGAAGGCAATTGGAGGTTGTTCCAATTTGCGGTTGACATCCCTACCAGGTGGTGAGTAGGAAGGCAATCGGTGGTTTCCGATTTGTGGTTCTGTGCGCTGCACAAGTGAAGCCTCACCGGGTTTTGGTGAGGGGTGGACGTAGGGCTGAGGATTCAGTCCGAACCACCTTAAAATCCTGTCTAGTGTGGTTTGCTTGTGTGATTGATTCGTTCTAGGTGCATGCTTAGGATCGAATTGTTATATATCTTGCTAAGCAAATCATAACGCACTTGGAAGCTAGTTTCTATTCCGCTGCAATTCATTTCAACTAGCTATATAGAGGGCCACATTGCGAAAAGTGGGGCTGATCTATTCACCCCTCCCCTCTAGATCTGCTGTCCACTACACAACAACACAAGGGCAGGAAGAAATTGCCTGTATTCAGCAGCAGAGAAAGTAACGGTCCAGGGTCAGACCGTCATAATCAAATAACGCACTGGCTGAAGGGCGTTATACACAACAGAGGCCAAATTTGTAATCTGAGCTGCAGGAAAAGCGACGGCCCACCTCTAGTGCGTCAGAGGGAAATAACGACCAATGTTAGACCGTCGATCATGGCAGAACGATGGGTTGTCAGGGCAACTAGCAGGAAATGCGACGGCCCACGGGAGACGCGTCGGGGTGAAATAACGGCCATATCCAAGACCGTCGGGAAAATGTTGAACCCAAAAGCCAACATCTGAACGACCGAGAGTGTAACAGATCATGGTCCACGCGTTACAAGATAAAGACGGCCAAAGACTAGACCGTTAAGCTTCACAGAACAGGGTCGGGCCAAATCAAACCCACAGGAAATGCGACGGCCTAAGAATGGCGCGTTAGAGACAAATGACGGCCCCACGATAGACCGTTAGAGACTGAGTTGTGTTCCGAGACGGATTGAGCCGTGAGAGCCTAAACCCGAGATTTATCCACTTAATCTCCCACTAGAACCTATCTAGATTGAAGATAAAGCCTTCCAACTCAAGTCTTGTCCTTCCTAAGCCAAAATCAAGCCTTTAAAACTTGGATACTCAACCAAAAAACGTAGCTTTGCTAAAAATCTCTGTTCTAGGGCTGAAGAACCTCTCCTAAGGGCAGAAATCAAGATGAAGAGAAGCTTCGAGGTGATGGCTATGGAGGAGAAGGTCTACACCGGACCTAAAGCTGCCAGAAAAGAACATGGAGAGCTCCAACGGTTGACGTCAATTCCAAAGCACTTAAGCTCCAATGTTCAAAGGGTGGTAAGTTCCCAACAACTCATCCAGGTTCAGAAAACTCTGCTCTTTAATTCTCTTTATGACTTCTTCTTCTCCTTCTTTCTTCAAGCCTCTTCCTGGTCCAAGATGCTACTCTAATCTGAAGTGGGTGGCTCCCATGGTAAAAGCACTCCCTATAGAAGTCACATCCATCCTTAAAGCTTGGCACCTTCAACCTCTCTTGGTTTTAGGCAAAAATTTTCAGAAATTATCCTTAGATTGGCCAAGTATTTCAGCTCTTGTAGAACTATGGCATCTACAAACTCATACTTTCATCTTCCCTTCCTTCGAAGCAACAGTCCTATTAGAAGAGGTAGAGACCTACCTAGCCTTCCCTAAGACTAAGGCGGGGGATGAAGACCGGGTTTGCTATACAATAGAGCCTATTGACCCGTCCTTGATCTTGAGTGATTTCATCCATAATCCAAAGGACGTGAGGACCATGATCAGCCCACACCACATTCATTTGATACCCTTGGCACAGTGGATAGTGTCTCACTGTAAAAACAAGTGGGAGAGACATGAAGCAATAGCCAAGGCGGTGGCGGTTTGCCTATGCGGAGTCTTCCTTTTCACTACGACCGACCACCTTCTAGACACCCAAAATCTCAGCATTATTAGTGGGTTGTGGCGGGGAATGTCCATCTCTCAAGCGATCCTTTCATACCTTTATGAAGGACTCAGCTCGGCTTGCCTAGGAGGACTTCTATTCGGCTCCATGATACTCCTTGAGTGCTGGATGGGAGTAAGAGTCAAATTCCAATATAAGGAGGACCTATCTTCAACTAGCCGAATCTTCGGGAGCCACCCTCTCCTCTTCATTGGAGGGGCGTTTGGATACTCTTCACAGGTTGAATGTAAGACGGCGGATAAGAAAACGCGGGATGAATGGTGCCTCTTCTTCAACACTTTGCCAATAGATAAGTTCATCATGTGACCAAGAATCCTTCGAAGCACTCTTCTTAAAATACCGCGGCGTCAAGGCCTGGACCTCCAGCTAGTGGGGAACACCACCATGGCGATCTACAACCCGCACCGGTGCCATCTTCAGATCGGACTTCCAAGAACCTAGGCTCCTGCACTATCACACTACCCTCCCCTTCTACCTAGGAAGACGGGGACCGAGGAGGATGAAAGAGCGATCCGGAACGCGCTGACCATGTGGGAGATCAGCAAGGTGCGTCCGTGGCAAGCAGAATTAGAAGAGAACGATGAGGCACGCCGTGATTACGTGAAAGAGTTGAGAAGAATCCGCCCTCTTGCGGATAAAAAACTGAATGTACCTTAATTTCCTTTTGTTCATGAGAGATATTGTTTGTAATTGACAATCCGAGTTTGGAATTTTTATGAATTCATGTTTCATTAAGCTTGCTTGAATGAGATGAGATTGCCTTAGTTGAATGAGCATGAGCTTTGTGGTTTGATTGGCTAGAATGATGTGAAGAGGCAGAGCCTCTGGAGAATGTAACGGATGTGCAGTGGGCCGCTATAAAGAAACGACGGTCTGACGATAGGCCGTCATAATGGAAGCATGAAGAACCCTATTCTCTGAGGGATGTAACGGTCAAAACTCAGGCCGTTAGAGTCAGTAACGGTCTTAACCTTGGCCGTTAGAATGATGGCTGCTGAAAGAAAGAAAGCTTATGCAAGAAGCGGAGTGACGGTAGGGATATGACCGTTAGATGACTGTAGCGGTCTAGTGATGACGCGTTAGAGCCTTTGAATCTGCATAATTGTGAGCTTCTCACTTTGATCTTGATCCTGTGTTCTGCGCACACTTTAAACATGAAACAAGTTAGATCTGTTCTTAGACTCAACCCCTTGCCTTAAAGCAAGTTAGATAATGATCGTTTCTCAATATTCGGTCAAGGGGTGGAGCCTTATTAAATAGGCGAGAAAAACATAATAGAACTAATGCGATGCATGCGATGCACATGATGGTATTTTTGTTGGATTTTGGAAAATATCTCAATTTTTGTGAGTTTTTGGAAATATTTACTGTTTTTTGGGTTTTGAAATATGTGATTTCTTTTGTTTGATTTTGGATTTTGGAAAATATTAAATTTGTTTGGATTTTGAAAATATTTAATTTTTTTAGATTTTGAAAAACCGGTGCTTCCCCAGCAACGTGAGCCCTTCCTTGTTGATATTGAGCCCGGGGGGTGGGTGCGAGAGAAGGTGACGACCCCTGGACAAGGTCCAATTGTCATGACGGTGTTTCTGCCAGGGCCATACCCAGGGTATTAATCTTGGTCCTAAAAGAAAAACAGAATACGGGGGGTAAGCTTTTAGGCCAGATATAGAAGTTTTTAAGACTTGGTTTCCTTTCCGTACAACCCATTAGAGACTTGGTCTGTTGTGCCGGGGCTTTGTGTCCGTCATCGAACCTTAATCCACCCTAGGCATGCATGCGACCGGGCTCATAACGTCCCGCGGGGAACTGTACTGCCACTCTTGTCATGCCTAGCTTTCCTTCCTTTGCCTTTCTGGAGCTTTGGAATTCATAATTCATACTATATCGACTTTAAGGTGATGCTTTTGATTTTGTCATAAAGATTGCCCCTTCGCTGTCTCTCCTGCTATTTTTTGTGGCGTCAGGTCATAACGGACTGCCCCTATTTGAGACCTCCTCTCGTGAGGGTGTTTGGATCGATTATCGCCTCTTTATTCACCTCTTGCCCCTGGTTTTAGCTGAAGGAAGAAACGGACAGGGACCTTGACTTTCCCCCAAAGCATGGCCAAGGAGAAACGTTGTCCTTTCTCAACGTGGAAAACCTGACCAGGGACTTCGTGTAGTGTGTGATTGCCTCACTCGGGACTCCTTTAGTGACAGGAGGAACATCTTACCGCCGGGGTAGCACGTGGTTAGACTTTAAGGAAAGAAATGCTTAAGATACAACCCATTCCACGGGTGAGAGAGCTCCTCACCTTCCGCGTTTACTAAACGATAAGCATTTCCTGGATAAGCTTCTTTTACGACAAACGGCCCTTCCCAGTTAGGTTGTAATTTAGACCTAGGACCTGCAGACCGAATGAATTTTCATTTTAAAACCATGTCACCTCTTTGAAACTTACGTTCGATTACCTTCTTTTGAAAATAACGCGAAACCCTCTTTTGATAAACGGATACATGATCGGCCGCATTCATCCTCTTCTCATCTAAGAGTTCCAACTGAACCAGCAACGCCTCTCGATGTTCATAGAGATTAAGTTCCTTATCAAGCTGCACTCTAAGGGAAGGGATCAGGATCTCATATGGGAGCACCGCCTCCATCCCTTAGGTAAGAGAATAGGGAGTTTGTCCCGTAGGGGTACGGACGGAGGTGCGGTAAGCCCACAGAGCTTCCACTAATCTTTCTGGCCAATCAGAGAACTTATGAGCTTCACATGTTTTCTTGATGATTTTAAGAAGGGTTTTATTAGTGGCCTCGGCTTGGCCGTTGCCTTGAGGATAATATGGAGATGAATGATGCAATGCAATATTGAATTTCTTACATAGGTCCTTGAGCTCTTGGGAAACAAACTGGGGTCCGTTGTCGGTGATGATGCTGCTCGACACTCCGAACCGTGAGATGATATTCTTCATAATAAAGCGGCACACCGTTGTAGCTTTGATCTCTGCGTACGCCTCGGCTTCAGCCCACTTGGTGAAGTACTCAGTGGCGGTAAGGATAAAGGATTTCTGCTTGATCTGGGAGTTAGGATCACAGAGTGGGCCGACAACGTCAAAGGCCCACATAGAGAATGGCCAAGGAGCGGTCATATGATGGAGAGACGAAGCTGGAGAATGAATTTTATCAGCGTGGAGTTTGCACTTAAGACACCTCCGGACATAGAGGAAGCAATCTTCCTCTAGAGTGGGCCAATAGTAGCCCTGCCTCAGGATCTTCTTTGCTAGAGCCTGGCCATTGACATGACCCCCACACTCACTAGAATGGGCTACTTCGGCCACCTTCCAAGCTTCAATATCATCTAAGCATCTCATGAGCATCCCATTGGTATCGCGCCTGTACAGTTCTCCTACGATAACAGTATACCTTGCGGCGGCTCTTCTGATTGACTTGCGTTGCTCAGCAGTTGCCCCTTCTGGGAACAATCCCTCCTTACAAAACAACTCAATTTCATGATACCAAGGCAACTCTTCTTCGTCCAGGATCTCTTCTAGTTCTGTTAAAGATACTTCTTTGAGGTCTTCCTTCTCAGCTCTTGCCTCTATAAATTTCCTAAGATTGACGAACCAAGGGTCCTGAAGAGAGGGTGCGTCCAATCTCTGAACGACGATAGTCTCAGTGCTCCGACTGAGAGGGAAAGATAGGGAAGAATCAAGGGATGCCAGAGCATCAGCTAGAATGTTCTGAGAACGGGGAGTATGGATATAGATCAGCTTACGGAATTGCCTGGCAAGGAGCGTGACCAGATCTTGATAAGGCTTGAGCTTAGGGTCACGAGTACGGTAAGTGGACAGAACTTGCCGTAGGATGAGCTGAGAATCTCCTATGATGTTTAAATAACGCGCGCCTAGGAGATAGGCATGCTTCAATCCGGCCAGGAGAGCCTCATACTCAGCGATGTTATTGGTAGCAGGAAATCAAAGTTGATAAGCGAAGGGAATGGTCACTCCCTCCGGAGTAAGCAAAACAGCACCGATCCCTCGGCCTTGAGAGTTGAGTGCACCATCGAAGTGCAGAGACCAGAAGGGGTGATGAGAGATAACAGAGAGATGCTCATCAGGGAAATCGTCCTGAATGGAATCGGTGTGAGGAATGGGGAGATGGGCAAGATGCTCAGCAATGGCATATCCTTTGACTGCCTTCTGAACAACAAAGGTGATGTCGAACTGAGAGAGGAAGCTCTGCCAGCGAGCTAACCTACTAGAGAGGATAGGCTTTTCTAAGAGATAGGGGATCAGGTCCATTCTAGAGATCAACCTAACTGGGTGGGCAAGAAAGTAGTGTTTCAGCTTCTGAGCTACCCACACTAAGGCGACACAAGTTTTCTCCATAGCGGTGTACTTGGATTAAGCTGGATTAAACAATCGAGAGAGATAGTATGCAGCCCGCTCTTTCCCTTCGTCGTCCACTTGTGCTAAGACCGCCCCTAGGGAGTCCTCAATAACCGAGATGTATAGGATTAGGGGTTTCCTAGGGACAGGAGGTTGCAGGACCGAGGGATTGGATAGATATTCCTTAAGGTCCTCATAGGCCTTCTGACAATCTTGATTCCATTCAAACTTGACCCCCGCCTTAAGCAATTCATAAAACGGACGGCACCTTTGAGAATGCTGGGATATGAATCTTCTGATGAATTACAATCGACCAATCAATCCTCGAAGTTCCGTAATGTTCTTCGGCGGAGGCATGTCCATGACGGCCTGTGCTTTGTTAGGATCAATCTGGATTCCCCGTTTGCTCACTATAAAACCTAGCAATTTCCCTGAGGAGACACCGAACACACACTTCTTCGGATTCATCTTGAGCTTGTACTCCCTGGCTCTCTGCAGCACCTTAGCCAGGATAGAGGGGTGTTCTTCCTTGGTTCTTGACTTCACCAGGATATCATCCACGTAAGCTTCCATATAGATGTGCATCATGTCATGGAAGATGGCCATCATTGCCCTCTGATAGGTGGCACCTGCGTTCTTCAAACCAAATGGCATAACCACATAACAGTACGTCCCCAGGGCGTGGTGAAGGAAGTTTTCTCTTGATCTTCCGGAGCGAGACGGATTTGATTGTAGCCCGAGTACCCGTCCATAAATGACAGAGCTTCATACCCGGCAGTGTTGTCTACCAGGACGTCTATATGAGGCAGCGGGAAATCATCCTTAGGACATGCTTTATTAAGATCCCTGAAATCGATGCAAATACGCACTTTTCCATCCTTCTTGATAACAGGGACTATGTTTGCCACCCACTGAGGATATAAAATAACTCTGATGAATCTGGCCTTGTATAACTTGTCGACCTCTTCCTTGATCCTCAAGGCCATGTGGGGGTGAAATCTTCTTGACCGTTGTTTGACAGGTGTTGCCCCTGGTTTAAGCACGAGCCGGTGTTCCACTAAGGAGGGGTCAAGACCCGGCATGTCCTCGTAAGACCAGGCGAAAGAATCGCTATACTCCCTTAGAACTTTGATTAAATCTTCTTCTACTTGCGGAGGGAGATTAGCGGCAATAATTATGGGCCTTGGGTCTTCTTCAGTTCCCAAGTTGATTTCCTTCATAGGTTCGTCCACTGCCGTCGACGGCTCGTCGAATCTCTTAAGTCCTTGTGCATACAAATCGGCAGTGTCATCTACGTCGCTGTCCTCATTAACCAGATCTTTTTCACCCGGGATTTCATAGACGCCGAGTCCGTCATCGCCCCATGCCCCTTCTATTTCTTCTTCATCCTCAATCGTAATTGTCGTAGCAACAAATTCCAGACATTTTAAAAGGGCATGACAGCGCTGAGCTAGGTCTTGCAAGAACCTATCAGGAACAGATTTGGGAGGACGCGCAAGTGGGCGCGGCTCAGAGGAGGAAGGGTTGGATGACCCAGAACAAGACCCTACTTCTTTAGACCTAACTAATTCTACTTCCCTAGACTCGATAGACCCTAACCCTAACCTAGGAGAAAGGAGACCTAGTGGAAGGGAAGGAGCAGGGGACTCGTGCCCCTGAGATGAGGATGGAGACAGGGTAGCATAATCTTCCACTGAAATCTCCATTTTGAATTTGACATTTTTTTTTTGGAAATCAGAAGAGACTATACAGCAAGATGGAGGAGGCGGGAGCTACATAGGGAATAGCTCAGGGAAGATGCAGTCAAAGAAGGGATCGGAAGATGAGAACCACATCTCGTGGAGTTGGGCGTTGGGAGGAGGAGGAGTGAATAGAGTGGATAAATTAATGGGCGGGCAGTGCCCGCAAGCGTAAGGAACAAATAGAATCTCGGGCGGATCAACGAAGGATGGGTTTACCATGAAAGGAGGAAGACGGGGTAAGAACTCCCATTGCTGGAGGAGAGATTGAAAGCGGGAGGGAGACCAAGAAAAGACAATCGGCGAGCTCCCCTCCTCCCGTGGATCATCGTCTGGCCGCTTCTTCGGTCTCCATTGCATGAGCCGAACCTCTTGCTTCTTTTGGCAGTCTTCTTCATGAAACAATGTCTTAAGGGTTTGACCATAATCAAGCATATCATGTTCTGGCCTTTGTAGTGCCGGTGGAGGACTGGCAATCGGACATACTGTATTTCTCCCTAACGGAGCTGGCTGCAGAGCCAATGTGCCGGGCTGGAGAGGCCCTCGGACAAAGTGCTGGCGGTAGTCCCAGGTGAGTGGCCCAGAATCACCCATCACAGATAATGCGGTCTCTTTGTAGCCAAGACCTCTCCTGCCCATCTTTCTTCCCTTGGGTATGGACTTGGTCATCCCTTGTAATGGTGCACCGAGGCCTCTACCCGGTTGGTAGCCCAGTTTCAGTATAATGTTCCAGCCTTTTGGGTCTCGGATCTGGGGCTTCATCTTGATGTTAACTGGAGTAGTGATGGGCCTAGGAGGCGCATAAGCCCAGGGGAAGTTTAAATCCAGCACTGATATGACGGGTCGGCTGCTTGGCCAAAGTGTAGGAAGAATCTGTTCTGAAATGGCCTTAATCGATTGCACTGTAGATAGGCTTTTGACCTTGACGACCCTCCCTTGGAAAGGGAATTTGACGCACTGATGTGCGGTGGAGGGCACGGCACCGAGCGTATCCAGCCATGGACGACTCAAGATAGCCTTGAACATAGGGTCGATGTCTAGCACATAGAATTCTACAGCCATTGTAAGGGGTCCGAGCTCTGCTTGGATAGTGACCACCCCGTGACATACTCGCCTTGAATTGTCATATCCTGCTATAGTGGTCGGGGTAGGTCGTAATAACTCTTCGGATATGTTGCAAGCTCGTAGAGTGCTGAGTGGGCACACATTGATTGAAGCCCCTGTGTCAACTAGTGCTGCTTCAATGCTGACTTTGTTCAGAGTGATTGTAATGCAGAGCGGCATTTGCCGAGCTTCCGGAAGCGCTAGCTCAGATTCTGAAAATGTGATTGCTGGCCCTTTGGAAATAGTTGCTAGGGCTGTTGGTAAGCTGTCAACTGCCATATCTTCGCTGACCATTACCTTCTGTAAGAAATCTCTCAGCGCATCCTGATGGAGGGTAGATCTTTTGATCAGCTCCAGCACAGATATTTTAGCGGGCACTCGATCCAGATGATGCAGCAAGTCATATTGAGTACCCGGCAGAGGTTCAGTTTCTGCCTGCTCGACTATTGGCTGAGAGGACTAGGGGTTGGAATTGGTAGGGTAATTCCGATGGAACATCTTCCTGCTTCTTAAGGCGCAACTTGTAGCGGCCGCGGCATTGGTGGATAGTATGATGGGCCCTGCGGGGTGGATGAGCGGTGTAGGCTGTGTGGGGGAGATGATTTGGTGGGGTGTAAGGTTAGTGATAGTGGTGAGTGGTGGTGAGTAGATGATGGGTGAAGGATTGATGGAAGGCGGAATGGTGATGGTGGGTGGTACGGATGGAGGGAGTGTTGGTGGAGGTGTCAAAACGGGTGATAGGTTAGGTGATGGCGTGATGATGGTGGCAGAGGTAAATGGCGAGGGGTATGACGGAGTGGTGGGTGGTAGTAAATTTGTTGGAGCGGGCGTAAACGGGAGGACCAGTGGAGTGGATATTGGGTGTGAAGGAAGGACAAAAGAGGGGGTAAGAGGATTACGGTGGCTGTGGTGGAGGGCCATGACTTGCGGTGTGGCGCCATCGTCATCAAAAGACCACTCGGCACTAGGGGCCGGGGGTTGAACTACGTTTACTTGAGCCGGTGCAGGCGGCTGAGGTTGCTGTAGAGCAGGCGGATGATTTGGCATCGATTTTGATGGATCCCCAGATCCTGAGCCTGTTGTAGTTGCTGTTGTGGTAGTGGCTACTGCGGCTGCGGTGCTTGTTGCTGCTGTGCTTGCTGCCTCGGCTGCTGCCCTCTTTTCTCCTTGATTTCAACAATGGCCCGATGCATCGCGGCCCAATCGATTCTCTGTCCCTCATGGAGATCGTATACCAGATCCCGGAACTGATAACATCCTTCGATAGTGTGGCCTGGCTGCCTATGGAACATGCAATATTTCGTCTGATCAACGGCTGGGTTCCAGTTAGGCCATTCCGGAGGAAGTTGAATTGCATTCACCGACATAAGAGCCGAGAAGATATCTGTGAGGGTCTCTGGCAGTGGAGGATATTGTGCCCTCTTGGGAGCCGGGCGCTTGTTGTTCGGATTGTTGTTATAGCCGTTGGGTGGAGGGACATTATGGAATTGCGGAGGTGGTGGTTGTTGCTGCGGGGCGATGAAGGCGTTTTGGGGAATGGTGAAGGCGGGCGGAGGGTTTTGTGGAGCGGCTTGAAAGTTCTGTGAAGCGGGATTTTCTGGAGTGCGGGGGTTTTGGGGGAAGCGGAATGGTGCGGCTTGGAATGGAAAGGCGACGGCTTGTACCTGTTCGTTTGTCTGGACCCCCTCGGTAACTGGCCCTTGTGGTTTCTTGTGATATTTGGGTTTTTGGTTTTCAAATAGGGCGTGTATGGGAGAATCCTTGAACTGGGTTTGTATGAAACGCGCCCGACTGTAGAGTTGATGCATGTTAGCTATATCATTCATCGCCAGGATGTTCCTGAAGGTCGGGGTAGCATTTGAAATGAGCAGCTTGACCTTCTCTTCCTCCGGAATGTGGCCAGGCACTGTAGCAGCCATCTGTCTCCACCTGTCTGCATAAGTGGCGAACTCCTCATCTGGCTTCATCTTCTCGGCTACTAGATCTGTAAATGAGTATTCCGGGCCGACCCTGTCTTGGAACCGCTGGATAAATTTGTCTTTTACTACCTTGAAACTTTCAGCTTCTTCTATAGGCAAAGAGTAGAACCACTCCAGAGCAACACCATCCAAAGATCGGTGGAATAAGTACGCCATAAGGCGATCATCATATTGGAACTGCGCTGATTCGTATAGAAAATCCCTCACATGAATGAAGGGATTGCCGTTCCCATCGTACTTGCGGTAGCTAGGGAGTTCTGATTGTGGAGGGAACCGAATATTCTGGAAGCTTGGACAGGAACATCTGCCAAAGATTGCGGGCCAACCCGCTTCTGGAGGAAATCGAGTTGTTGCTGCATGGCGGCCCATTTGTCAAGCAAGTCCTGCTCTCGGGATGGAGCAGGGGTAGTGAAGGACGCTGATTGAATTTGAGGAGCAGATGGAACGATTGCGGCAGAAGGTGGAAGCCCATAAGCAGGAGTGGAGGGATAAACAGTAGAGATGGGGGGCCCATAAGAAGGATATTGGGCCTGAGATTGGCCTAGATTAGAATGGGCTTGAGCCACCCCTTGCCGAGGGTGCAAGAAATCGAAAGGGCCCATGAGAACTTGCGAAGCTACCGGAGTAGATACGTGATGATCCATTTGAACAAGAGAGGGGATGGGCGACTTTCCCTTATCGAAGGATTGTTGGACCGAATTGGAAGACTGGCCCGTTTCCATGCCCGCGAAAGTGATGGTCCGTGGTTGGACCGGGGTGAGATCAATTGGAGTGGGCTGAATGGGAAGCCCAACAATGGAAGGATCGGATTGATTTTGGATGATGGTAGAAGGAGATGCGTTGGATCCTTGCATGGCCTGATAAAGAGCTTGGAGTTGGGCCGGATCCAGTTGGGCTATCATCTGAAGGACGGAGCCCGCGGAAGGAGTGGAGAAAGAAGGGGTGGCTTGACCACCTTCCATGGAAGTGGAGGATAGAAGGGGGGCAGTCCCCTCTCCATAAGAAAAGGAGGTAACCCTGGGAGGGTTTTCAAGAAGCCCTTGAGGAAAGGAGTCCTCTTGGGAACAGGGAGGATTAAAGGATGCCATGGTGGACTCAAAAAGATAATTGGAGTAGGACTTGAAGAAGGAATTGACTTGAGGAGATGAGTCGGACGGATGAAAACAACTCCACATGCAACGGACAACCTTGACAAAATGCAAACAAACTACACAACCAATCACGCAATAAGTAACCAAACTCGAATGTTTTTAGAAAAAGATGTAAGTGATAAAAGGTGAAGACACTCAAAGTCAACCAAGTTGTTTTAAGATGATGCAACATAATTCTTGTGATTTCTCCTTTGGAACCTTAGTGAATTGATTAAAATGTGCTCTCAACAATGGGTTCCTAGCAGGAGATGGGTATGGGACTTGGTTTGACTCTAAGTGTAATCACTCCTCACTTATGCAACCCTAGACACGGGGTGGGAAAGGTACAACCAGCCCGGCGTCCGTGTGGGAATCCACGGCTCGCGGGGACTTATGGAGGTCCCTGGTGTGATTTCCTAGTCGGCCCCAAGGAATATGGAGACGAGAGGTCCGCACACCAAGGTAGGAAAATGCAATCTATGATATGAAAGGATGAATGGTCCTATGTGCACCGGAGTGCATGCAAAGTCTAGCCTAAAATCTAGCAATCAACGATGCACACAATGATATGGAGATATGAAACAAAGCAAGGAGGAAGTCAAGTATCACCCAAGCAAACAAGTCACAGCAGAAACTGCGGAAATAAATGCACCTGGGGCGTACTTGTCTGGAGTATAACGGTCTAGGAACCCTGCGTCAGAAGAAAATAACGGTCGAATGCCAGACCGCCAGAAGTAATATAACGTAGGGAGCTAGGACCGTCAAATGAGCCAGAAAACCAAAATCAACCAGAAGTAACAGGAAAAACCGTGAAAGCTCTCAGCAGAACAGATGTGGCGGTCTAATGCCCCTGCGTCAGAGGACTGTAACGCAGGGACACAGGGCCGTCAGAGCACTCAGAGAATCAGGATTAACAGGAAATAAGGGGAAAACGGGAGGGGACAACACAAGAGATGATGGCAGGTTTAACAGGAATCAAAAGCACGATTGGCACAAGTTGTCCCACCATGATCACCAAAAAATTATCTGTTGATTTTATTTTGCTTATCTATCTTCTTTTTCTTGGGGGGTCTTGTGTAGAGGATGAGATGACAAGCAAGTAATCAAAGATCTGCTCTTAACCTATGCACATGTGATCACGAACCTAGGCAATCAAAGCTAGCTCTAGCATGGGCATGCTATCTCAATCAAACTAAGCTAAGGAAAAGGAAAACACACGCCGGGGCGTGGAGCAAAGAGTAAATGAAAACACACCGCGAGAGGTGGAACAAGCAAGGAAATAAAAGATATGCAATGAAGGAGAAAGCTAATGCCCAATACCAAGGAAAATCGTGATCGCCACCAAAGTAAAAACAAGCCAAAGACCTGAAAATACCTTGGAAATAGGTGGATGAAGCACCCGCCCACGGGAGAGAAAACCAAAGAGAACCTGCAGGTCAGCTAGAAGTAACGGCCAGAACCCCGTGCGTCACTTGAAAGTGACGGTCGCTCGATAGACCGTTGGAAGACTCTGACGCGCCTGCACAAGGCCGTCGTAATACCTGCAGTAGCAAAGTGTGGATCCTTTTAACTCCAACTCTTCCAGCCGACTAGAAGACTTGGGCCTCGCTCTAGTGAACCTGTAAACCTACCAAAGAAGTGGAAGACAAGAACAAAACAACCCAAATTAGCCCTTTCAATAATATAGCATCAATTCTTCAATAAATAAAATATCATCAAAAGGAGAGGGGAATACCGGGGAGTTTTGATTTTTTAACCCCTCTGGGCGTTTTAAAAGATTAGGAGGATGTTTAGATGATGAAAACCAGTGAAAAACGTGGAGAAAGGAGAG
Source organism: Amorphophallus konjac (assembly GCA_022559845.1). NCBI lineage: Eukaryota > Viridiplantae > Streptophyta > Magnoliopsida > Alismatales > Araceae > Amorphophallus > Amorphophallus konjac. Next base: position 303,686,754 of record CM040119.1, read on the forward strand.
AAATAATGCTTATGATGAAAGGGAGATTGAATGGAAACTCAATATGCAATTATGAACTTTAGAACCAAAGGAACAAATACTCCCTTCACCAGGCAGCAAACGAACGTGAGAAGCACTTCTCCTTAATCAAACGTGGATCTAGAATGCGGCAGCACTTCGACGCAAACTCCAGATCTTCCCCCCCTTGGCCATAAAGTTAAGGGTTCTATTTATAGACCCCCAAACTCTCAGGTCGAGCAGAGGATAATCCGGCAAGATAAAGGGATAACTCTTAGCAAATCCTTGAAGATAATATCACCAAGAGTCCATAGAATCAAACAGAAGGTCCTGAGGATCAGATTTGAAAGAGATATCGTCAATCCAAGTTCTTATCTCGACCACGGAGTAGCAGAGAAAAGGTCTGAACTGCCAGGACTCTCTGAAGGAAGTAACGGCTGCTCGACAGACCGCCACATGGAAATAACGCACCAAGGATCGTCCGTTACTTTCAATCTTATCCCTAAAAGATAAGATCAACAGGGAGAAGGCCAAAGCAATATGACTCTGTGAAGAAAGCAACGGCCAAGGCATAGGGCGTCACAATGAAACAACGGCTGCACGACAGACCGTTATTATCAACGTGTAAGCCAAAGGATAAAGATTGAAACGAGACCTTAAGCTTCAGGACTCTTCAAAGAGTAACGGCCCAGGACCCACCCGTTATAAAGAAACAACGCTCCTGGAGCAGACCGTTATTATCAATGGAGTTCAAAAAAGAAGAAATGAAGGTTCTGCTAAGCCTTAGCCAAATGAAATGCCACAAAAAGCCACATCCAATCAAGGAAAAGACCCAAGAAATAGGCTCCAAATCAATCAAGGAGACTCAATGAAGAGTGAATTACTCGGAGCATCATGTAGAACGAACAAGGAGATGACCCGACTTATTGGTCATAAAACGGGTGTCAACAGCCGCATCCTCATATTCTTCACCCTCATCTTCAGTGGGACATTCTTCATCCGTGATCTCGTAGACTACATACCCTTTATCAAATGCACAGTCGCCCTCACATTCTATTTTCGGTAGCCGGATGGGATTTTCTAACAACTGGGGGATGGCAAGAAGGGCCTGACACCTGGCGGCTAAATCCAGAAGAAATCGACGAGGGATCTGCCTACCCTTGGATTTCTTCCTAGGTACTACCCTTGACCTATCATTCCTAGATTGACTGACAATATTTACAGAAGAAGAGGAAGACGAAGAGGATGGTGTAGAATGTATAGGAGAAGACCCCTTAGAGGAGGGGTAGAAAAGGTAGCTCATAGGACCTTGGACGGGTGGTCCGCAGGGCGGGACGCACCCGTGGGAGATGTAGGAGGTTTCCTCAACGAAGATGTGTTGTTGAGGAGTTTGAAAATTGACGTTTTTTTTTCGTTTTCATTTTTGATGACAAAATAATGAAAAGAGATCGTAGGAGAGAGAAAAGTGGTTATGGCTAGAGGATTGCGAGGCTCATAGAGCAGATCATGGTTGAAGACCTGGCGCGGGTTGAAAAGCCCGCGTAGGTATGTAAGCAAAGAAGGGGACCTGGGAAGATCATCAGACAACTGTCTGGCCCAGGAAGAAAATATCAGCAAAGGCTGAGACGAGTGGATGGAGAAGATGGCGGCTAATGAGCCGTCGACGGCAATGTTGAGGACGGATGAAGATCCGTCGATGACAGGGTCCTTCTGGCGAGGACGAGGATAGTTTGGAACCTTGGCAAGAGTGGTAATATTCTCTGGTATTCCAGAGATCAATGGTGGTCCTTCAAGCTACGGAGACAAGAACATCCTTTCAAGTGCAACGGAAATGTCCCGTATGTCGAACCATTTGTTCCACTCGCATTCCGGATCTTTGATATTGCCTCTTTTGGTGATCCTCGGACATCTTTCAGCCAAATATACAGCATGTGATCCCCCATATGCTTCTCGTGGGTAATCTCCCATCTGAACAACGGGCCCTCTGTTGAAGTGGTTTGATAGAGTCCATGTGAGGGGCTTCCAATCCGCCTTGAACGGTCCTTTGAAGCCTAGGCCAAACCTGCGGTTCGGCCTAATTTCCTTTGGCGGTTTGAGCCTACCCTATAACTGTGCGCCCAGACCTTTACCCTGTTGATAGCCGATGTTCCTCATAATCTCCCAACCTTTGGAGTGAAAAGGGAGACATGATGTTGCGGTTGCCCTGACCGGCTCCTTTGGTGCTAGTGGAACGTGAGATGAATCACGTACGTCCAGTAGTGACAATATGGGCCGATGAGACGGCCAAACAGAGGGCAGAGAGGTGTTGATAGCATCCACTGTGTGAAGGACAGGTGTACTGACCACTTTAATTATTCTCCCATTGTAAAGAAACTTCAGGCACTGATGGTTGGTGGAAGGCACAGCGTCCATGGCTTCGATGTAAGGGCGACCCAGTACAGCCTTGAATGTGGGGTCCATGTCGAGGACATAGAATTCCGTGGGAATTGACATGGGGCCTAGTTCTGCCTTCAGAATAATCATCCCCTGCGGCGGCCTTTTACTATTGTCATAAGCCGTGACCGTGATCGAGGAAGGTCTTATTTGTTCCTCGTTGACCCCACACAATTGAAGGGTGTCTATGGAGATCACATTTATGGACGCACCCGTGTCCACAAGACACGGGTTTATGGATACCCCATTAATTTTTATTGAAATGCACAATGCATATTTCCGAGCTTCCTTGGGAGCGAGCTCGTAGTTGTGGAACATGATGGCCGGTTGTGTGTCTGTTGGGGTCAGGACGGTCGAAATCTTCTCCACGGGGAGGTCTTCATTAACCATGACTTTTTGAAGATATTCCATCAAGGCCACCTGGTGGGATGTGGATCTTTGAAGTACTCCAGGATGGAGATCCGAGCAGGTGTCTTCTCCAAGTGTTTCAATAGATCATACTGTGTTCCAGGGATAGCTCTTTCTGGTTATTCTCCATCATCCTTCTCTGGCTGAGATTGCTCAGGATTCTGACTGTTGTGGGGGAAAACCCTGTGGAAAATCTTTCCACTCCGGAGCACCATTGCCTGCGGCTTTTGTACCTCTATGGGGGTAGCAGTGGGTTTTAACAGAGATTTGAGGGGTAGTGGTGGAGGAATGGTTGATGAAGCAGGGGTGATGACGGGAGCAGGGATTCTGATGAGGGGTTTGTTAGGTGGAGGCATGGTGGAGGTAGAGGGGATATCACACGGATTATGAAGGATAAGGGGTCTGGAAGGTGGAGGTGGAGACGAAGTAGAAGTGGGTAGGGCTTGAAGCGGGCAATGATTTTGAGGTGGGTGATGAGTAATGAGTGGTTTTGAAGGCATTAGTGGTGATATGGTGGAGAAAGACGGGGTTATGTATGGTTGACGGATGATAAGGGGTTTAGAAGGCGTAGGGGTAAATGTGGTAGAGGTGGATGGTAAAGTGGGGGAGTGAGAGAAGATGAGAGGGTGTGAAGGCGTAGTGGAGAGTGTAGGTTGATAGGAGATCGGGGTGCAGATGAGAGGGCGTAATGGTAGTGGAAATGGTGAAGGCGATACTGACGCGGGTTGATGAGAGAGAGGTGCTACCCGGGCAAGGCAAGGGTGTTGCGTGATAATAGGATTGGCGGTAGAAAGAATAGAGGTACTTTCCGGTTGCCACACCTGCTCTCTCCCGACTTTCGGGAAGGAGGAGATGGGGTTAACCTGATGATTGGGCTGTTGGTGCTCCAGTAATGAATTCTGGATTATGCCCATGTTGGGCTGTTGTTGTGGGGCCTACTGAGGCTGCTATTGTTATTGTGGTTGTTGCTGCTGCTGCTATTGTAACTGCTGCTGTTGTAACTGCTGTTGTGGCCTATGAGGAGGTCTCCTAGCCTTGAGAGCGGCGACGTATAGTCTCATTTCATCCCAATCTATTTGATGTTTATCATTCATATCGTTGATGTAATCTTTGATATGGAAGCAGTAATCTACTGTGTGTCCTGGCTGCCTATGGTAGACGCAGTATTTGGAGGAATCAACATTCGGGGGCCACACTGGCCTTTCCCTGGGTAGCACAAGTATGTTTGAGGCCATGAGGGCGTTGAAAATATCCACCAGAGTTTCTGGCAACGGTGGATAGTAGGCTCTTTTGGGACCGACCGGCCTCCTTTGTTGCTATTGGGGACCATAATTCCCCGGGGGTGGAACTTGGTTGTACTGAAGTGGTGGTTGTTGTTGCTGAGGTTGTGGTTGTTGTTGCTGGGGTTGACGTAATGGAGGCATATTATCCTGGGGTGGATTATTTTGGGGTGGAGGACGAAGAGAGAAAGGGCCTGGCTGGAGGGGAAGTCGGGGCATTTGTGGAGGCCTTGGGTTGACTGCATAGTTGGCATTGTTGATCGCGCCCACTTGCTCATTTGTCACGACCCCTTCTGTGGCTCCGCCCGGGACACCAGCGCCTGTCTTTCTGACCACTTTGGGCTTCGGCGACTCAAACATGTTCATAATGGGGGAGTCTTTTAACTGGGTTTGGATGTACCGGGCCCTTTCATAGAGTTCCTCCATTGTAGTAAGTTTATTCATGGCCAGGACGTGTCTGAACTGTGAGGTTGCATTAGACACAATCATCTTCACTTGTTCGGGCTCGGAGAGGGTATCCCTTATTCTTTCCGCCAGGGACCTCCATCTATCAGCATAGCGGACAAAATCCTCGTCGGGCTTCATCTTTTCGGCCACTAGGTCAGTAATGGAGAGTGAGGGACCGACCCTATCCCTATATTTCTGCAAGAACCTTCTCTGGACTATTTCAAAATTCTCGGCCTCGCGGGGCTCCAAAGAATAGAACCACTCTAGTGCGGGACCATCCAATGATCTCCGAAAGAGGTATGCCAGGGACCTCTGATCGTTTTGCCAATAGGAGGACTCATACATGAAATCCTTGAGGTGAATGAAGGGGTTGCCGGTACCATTGTATCTGCGGTACGTGGGCATTTCGGAGGGAGGAAGATGAATGACGGGAAGGATTGGCAAAGCAACCTCCGGGGTGGCTTTCACGTCCACCATTCTTCTCAGATTTTGAAACTGCTCGTCCATGCGATTGAACCTATTGAGGAGCGATTGAGCGAGCTCCTCTGGAGGTGAAGGTGGCACTTGCCACTGGGGGAGAAACTATCTCCCGGAGACTTGAGGGGGGAACCCCGAATGAGAGGGAGCTGCCGGAGCGCCGACAGTCGGCCCCGGCTGAAGCGGTATGTGGGGAACAACGGGAGTTCGAGATTGTGACGGGAACTGGAATGAGGGTGGTTGTTGGCTCGCTTGTCCTTGAAGCGAGGGAGACTGGATGGCTTGCGCCAATGAAGGAGATGGAATGGCCTGCACGGACTCTTGGAGAGGTGCGATGGCCGGAGTTGATTCCTGGGGCGTGGGGGAAAAAGATTTCCCCTTCAGAATGGCCTGGAAGGCCCGGAGCTGTTCAGAGGTAAGCTCCATGTTGGCGAGGATGCACAGTAAGGAAGAGATATCCTGTGGTGGGGATGTGTCCCCGGCAATAACCTGCACCTCATGCGAGGGCTCATGAGAAGGACCCGAGTCCATAGCATAGACTCGCGGGTCGGCTGACAAACCACGACTAGGGTGGCTCTCCTCAAAAGACTCGTGAGCCATGCTCACAGTTTTCCCAGAATGCAAAAACATACACTAGCAATCAGGTAGCAGAGATTATCAAACAAGTGGATGCCTTTACGCCTTTTTTGTGTTTTGATTTTGATGATTTTTTTATTTTTAGCGAGATCCGAAGTTCACACAAAATAGGGACCCTAGTTTATTTTTGTTTCACCGCTGTGTCAGCTAGGGTCTCTCGTCTCACCATGAATGGGATGACTAACTCTGGGGAACTTCAATGGTACAACCAGCCCAGTGAACGAAGAGGAGATTCTTCGATGTCGGGGACTTACGGAGGTCCCAGTGGAGGAGATTCTAGTCCGTTGAGAGGAATTATCAAACGGAGAGTCCTTCCTTCACCGGGAAAGAGTGATCCTTAAAAAAAATGAAAAAGGATATAAAAGAGGGATGGATGTATGCAATGGAATGCTGACAGAGATATAGAGTAAGAAAATAACAGAAATAACAAACATATAATAAACACCCAACCAATCACAACTGACAGTGCTGCCGTGAGCACAACGGGGGCGCGCGAGGGCGCCAAGGTGGAGAGGCACGAACGGTGCCGAACTTGCAAGGGTAGCCAAAAGGAAACAGTAGAAGTCCCACCGTGATCGCCAATCTGTGAGCGACGTCACGCGATTCGAGGAGCGAAGAAGACGCGGAGCGCGCGGGCTCCTCTTGTTTGCTGCAACACAGAAATAAGAGAAAAGAGAAGGGACCACCACGGGAGATTGCTCCGGCGGGGCGAGCGGGACAAATGTAATATAGCAAGATATGGGGGTTAAACGGCCATAGCGGGAAGTGACTCGTCGCGGCCTCGAGAATATGAGCAGATAAGAATATAACAGAATATAAGGAGAATATAAAGAACAGGAATTTAAACGGCCATTGGGGAAGTGACTCACCGCGGCCTCGAGAATATGAATAGATAAGAATATAACAAAATATAAAGAGAATATAAGAACGGAAATTTAAACGGCCATTGGGGAAGTGACTCGCCGCGGCCTCGAGAATATGAGCAGATAAGAATATAACAAAATATAAATAGAATATAAGAACGGGAATTTAAACGGCCATTGGGGAAGTGACTCGCCGCGGCCTCGAGAATATGAGCAGATAAGAATATAACAGAATATAAAGAGAATATAAGAACGGGAACTTAAACGGCCATTGGGGAAGTGACTCGTCGCGGCCTCGAGAACATGATGTGATCGCCAGGGGCCAAAAGACCCCAAAATAAAGAAAGTGATCGCGCCTACCTCAAGAGCGGGAGATGGCGGTTTGCTTCTTCCTCCCCCTTCGGTCGGCCGACGGAGAGGGCTTTCCTTAGGTACCCTTGTAAAACAACGACAAACAAGTAACGAGTGGATTAGAAAGATGAAGGTGTAGTATTCAAATCCTTGCGATAAAAATAACGAAATGATGGCAAGACACACACCTGGTTGGTGTTGTCTTTTAAACCCCTCTCGGATACGAGTAGGAGGAAATGCGATGATGGATGCAAGAAGTATATAAGAAGATGCGCCCTTATGAAGGGGGATAGAGGATGCGAGATGATGAATGCAAAAGAACTACGAAGAAAAGGAAAGGATTGGCTTATTGGATATGCCGATGGCGAAATCCGACGAAGCTCCGGTAGCGTAGGGACGACGTGGAAGCGCGGTGGATGAAGACGACCTTCCTCTCGCGAGCGTGGGCACCCGAGAAGCCGGCAGAACCTCCACCTACAAAAGACCCCACGGGTTAGAAATGACTCCGGCAGCCTCTGGGCTCCGGCAGCCTATCGGACCTCTTAGAAGCTCCCTCAGAACTGAGGGGGTGGGCCTCTATTTATAGGGCTCCGGAGGGTGGAGGCGTCCAGGACCCTGGACACCTCCATCAGGGCCGAAGTAATATTTTATTCTATTTTTCTTCATTTTTTTTGAATATTTTCTTGGAGGCGTCCAGCGTCCCGGACGCCTCAATAAGGTCCACCGAACTCCACCGAAAGCCGCACGCGGTTTGGCACAATGCGTGGTTTTGTGAGCGGCGCCTCGTGATTCGAAAATGGGCGCGTCCAGTTGTCTGGACGCTTCCACAATTAGCCTTTTTCACACACGACAAACCGACGATCGGTGGGTGGGGCCCCGTGAGCAAGGTGATGGAGGCATCCAGGGTCCTGGACGCCTCCATAAATATATTATTTTTATTTGATTTTTGTTTTGTTTTTTATGATTATTGATATTATTTTTATTATTTTTGCATTGATGGAGGCGTCCAGGCAAGTGGATGCCTCCATGATTTTGATTTTTTTTATTTTTTGGTCATTGATGGAGGCATCCAGGCGCCTGGACACTTCCATGATTTTGATTTTTTTATTATTTTTTTTGGTCATTGATGGAGGTGTCCAGGCGCCTGGACACTTCCATGATTTTTCACGGAAAAATTCAAAAAAATGTAAACAAATTCATAAAAATAGGAAATCACCAAAGTAATTAAAAATGTGAAGGCCGCCTTGGGGTATCATAGTGTAATATGAGATTTACTCACGGTAACGTCAAGAACGGCGTGTCTACATCACGTTCTATTATGAACGCGCACCAAGAGGGTGGCTCGTTCTGAACGCACACCAGGTGAGTGGCACGTTCATGTAGGGCTGCAGTTTAGGGGCCGGTGTGAGGGGAAGACGGCTTGGTGTGTTCTCCTTGGCCTGTTAGTGTCTCGAACACCCTGGGGGGTTCCGTGACCGTGTTTTTGAGTGTCCGAAGGTACGATATTACCTCGATTAGCATGCCCATGGGTTTGGAGGGTCCGGGTGACCCCATGTGTTCTGGGCTTCCGTGTTCTCGGTAGATCGAGTCACTGTGTGTCGGTATGAGTGCGGTGGGGTTTTCCTGCACGACGTGGGTTTATCCGGGAAGTGGTTTCCATGTGGGCCGTGCGTATGGCCTCGGACTGTGAGTCCAATCACCCACCCTGGGACTGGAGGTCTCTTTAGTTCCCTTTATGAGGGAATGGTCTCGGTAGTTGTGAACTACCTCGTGAGTCATTGTGCCGAGATTTTAGACCTAGGGATTAGGCTAGATTAACGGCGTTGTGCCGTTGTATACGACGGTCTTGACCCAAGTCTTGTGACTCAAGGACTGTTGAATTTAGTAGGTTTAGTAGGTTGTCCAGAGTCTGGTGGCGTCGTGCCACCTATTACTCCGTGTTACTCGCAATGGGTGCATGTGTAGCTTTCTGTGTTCACGTTTAGTGACCTCTCACTAGTCGTAGCTTGCATGGGCACGCGTGTGCTGACCCACCTGGGAGTAGGTGGAGTGCTACACCTGAGAGAGATGATTTTTAGGCTGGTTACCGTAGGGCCCCTTGCCTTTGCAGTCTGAGTCCGACTAGGGGGAAAACTAGCTAGATGACCCGACCTAGAGCAGATGGTCTATGTGTGCACACGTAGTTGGGGGCAGTGGACGTGCACTGACGAGTGCGACCCCAACTAGTCCTTATTTTGAGTTTCTGGTTACTATACGGTGTCTCAGTCTCCGCCTGGGGCGTCGCAGGGAGACACCTGAGGCTGTGGACTAAGTCGTCAGTGGACGCATCCAGCCTTGCTTCTGGTGGGCAGTGCTACCGTCACGTGACAAGTTTCTTGTGGCTTGCGTTTCCGCTTTTCATCTGCGAGACGTGATTTCGTGTGCAATTTCCAAGTGTGTTCTCGAGGTAGAGGTCTAGGGTTCTGGTGAGCATCACCGAGGGTTCTCCCTAGACGGTGTTAGGTCCACGACAGCGTTGTCGTGATGTCTCTTCTGGTGGCGTAGCCGGAGGTTTCCCCGTCACTTCAGTGGTCCCCCGACTGTGAGATCGGGGCGTGTTTCCGAGTACAGTAGGAGTAGCTATAGTGCTGAGTTTTTACCGGTCACCGGTTTGCTATTACTGTTGTGGTTACTACTTTCCATTACCGCCGTTGTTTACGGTTGGGGTTCTGCGGGACCCCTACTGAGGCAGTGACAGGAGACTCACCCCTGCTTTTTAGGTGCGGCGATTCTTCCTCGAGGTTTGAGGGTGCTGTGTGGAGGTTCTTAGTTGCCAGCTCGCCGGGCCAAGTGTTCACTCGGTGTTGGGTACGCTCTTATGCCTTATACTGTACTTTTTTTTGGACTGGACTCTGCTGTAGTTGTTTATTTATTTCTGTTAATTATTGAATTGTCCTACTTTTTATTTCCTATTTCTTTGTACCTCCACACTCTTTTTAGCCCTTCCGAGCCCCGGCTCGTGGGCGGCGGGTCAGGATTCGAATGGTATCGGGTTCCTTTCCCGGTATCCGGATCGTGGGTCGTCACAAATATGCTCTTCAATCAAAGCCCAAGATCAAATGAAGCAGAACCGCCATGTTCATAATCGTGAGGCAATGCCCTCTCATGGAGATACGACAAAGCGGAAAAGCTGAGAGAGACATGAGCTTCAGAATAGATCGAGGGAGTAGATCAAAGACATGAGAACAGATCAGAAAGAAGGTGAACAAAAAGCAGAACGAATGATATGGAGCAAGGAAACTTGAACACCTGCAACCTGCACACTTAGCAAACATATTATATCTGTCCTCAAAACAAACATACAGAAAACACCTGAAAAAGGAAATAGAAGACAAATGTTTTTGGATTTTCTGATAATTTTTTGATTTTTTTTATTTTGAAATGTCTAATTTTTTGAGTTTTGACAATATTTGATTTTTTTATATTTTTGACAATATCTAATTTTTTTTGAAATTTTGACAATATTTGATTTTTTAGATTTTTGACAATATTTGATTTTTTTAGATTTTTGACATTTTTGATTTTGATTTTTTATTGAAATATTCAGATATTTTTTTGAAATAGCAATCTGCAGCATCCAAAGACGGACTCAAACTACTGGCCAGGGGTCGTCGTTCCTCCCCCCTCTCATTAAAGATTTCCCTTGAGCGGGACGTGCATTTGGGGGTGCCTTGCCACAACCAACCGTCTCTAAAGAACGGTGCCCCTACAAAGGCCATACCCGGGATACAACCCAGCCTAAGAGGGAGAAGCAGAAGAAAAATGGAGATAAGCTTTATGCAGGATGGAAAATATTAGGATTTGAATTCCTTCTAAGGCACTACCCCTCAAAGATATAGTCAGTTGTGTCGGGACTTTGTGTCTTTGATTTTAGACCCATTCTTATCAAGCACGCATGCGACCGGGCTCAGGACGTCCCGCGAAACTGTACTGCCACTCTTGCCATGCCTTTGATTCATAATTTTGAACATTGATTCTCATTGATTTTCTTGTTGATAGCCCTTATTGGCTAGATTTATCGTAAAAGCTCATTTTTTAAGGGTCAAGACTGCCCTTATTTGAGACCTCTCTCGTGTTAGAGAGCGCCTAGGTTGGTCATCTCATCCATCCATCTATTGCCCCTACACTTGGCCAAGCAGAGAAAAAGAAAAGACTTTCGTGCATACCCAAAGTATGGCCAAAGCAGCAACGGTGTGCCTCAGAGGAATTGGCTACGGCTTACCGTGAAGTGTGTAAAAAACCCATGTTCAAAAGAAACACCCTCAACAATCGGGGAAAGAAACTGGACTCCCAGCGTTGATGTAACGCCCAAGAATTTTCTAGAGATTTTATAGATTTAAATAGAATTATTAAATATTTAAATGAGCTATTAAATGAATTACTATTAGTTAAGTCTCATTAAGTAAAGGCCTTTTACTAATAAATAGATTGGGCCCATTTAATTGAACCCAAATGACCTAAAACCCAAGCCCAAAAGAGTTGGCCCATATTCTAGAATCTTAATTTCTGGAATTTCAGAATTTAAGTGGATAAATAGGATAAATAAATGGATAATAGGGGGAAGAGTTTGAAATAATTCAAATTCGACGTCTAGGATAGAAAATGGTCTATCGCGGGACCGCATAGCAGTGGAAAACGGTCTAGCATTCGACCGCTAGGCTCTGCAGATTCCGTGAGTATGAGAAAACGTGAAAATTTTGGAACTTTGGTATCCAAATCACCTAGGATCGATGCTATCTACTAATTAGATAAGTCTAGAAGGCTAGAAGATCGAATTGAACACCTAACTGGGACTCTAAGTTCATTCTAATCCTCAAAACCCTACCTAAACCTATAAATGGACCCTAGAACCACCCTTCGCGACCCTTACATTTGGCTCACGTGGAACTAAGGTAAGGAGGTTTTATTTCAGGTAGGTTCTTTATAATCTTTTATTCAAAATACTCTGGTCTAATTGCCCTCCGAATTTCGTTCTAGGAGATCAAGTCTACAAGGAGTTAGAGGCTTCCAAAGTTGTTGATCCTACACCAATAACCCAGGAATCTGTGTAACGGCCCAGTGAAGATTAGGAAAATAGAAGCCCCAACGAGGTAATTAAATAGAGGTTATTTAGAAGAAATTTTTCCTTTTAGTACCCTCTTCTTACCCTCAAAATTTCACATCCATAGGTCCAGAGAATCGGGAGATACAAGGGCGTGAAGTTGCTGGTTTAGCACAGGACGAGCAGAGAATTAGGGTTAACTTCTACCCTTAAATTCAAAGTCTAAAGCCCAAGATTAAGGTAGGTTATCTCATGAAAGGCTTAAACTTTATGTCAGGGATAAAAGCCCTATGTTTTCAATTGATTTCATGCATTGTACACCGAGAATTTCATGATTTAATTGAGACTTTGCATCTAGTATACTCTTCATTCATAATTCTTAGCCTAATTGAAGTTAAAAGGAAATTCTCTTGTTTATTACACAAACCCATGCATATTGATTGGCCTATCCTTGTTCTATCATGCTATAGAGTTTATATATGTTGATTTCTATGCATGATATGTCTTAGATTAGTATTTTCTATCATTATTATTTGAGTTTTATGTAATACAGGAGGAAACGGTCTTCCTATAGACCGTCAGAAATCCTAGCGGTCGCACGATAGACCGCTTGGCCCAGTGAAACGGTCCTCCACTAAACCGTTTTGAGTTTCTGCCTTCTGTATTTAAGTTAACCCGAAACTTAATGCAGAATGGCCCTAATTAATATATGATAAACCCAGTTAGGTAAGTTTTATTCCTGTTTCAAGTGCTAGTATCATATATCTAGTTATGTTAACAGTGCGTTCTAATAGATTTCATGATTCCTTATGTACTTAGAATTACTTTTACACTTATGTTATTTTTATGACCAAATCATATACTTTTGTAATTAACTTGAATTTATATGATTTGTGGACTAGTCATGGTTTAATCGCTGTTTTACCATGGTATCTCTCTTCTAAGAGTCATTTTCTTAAGTACATGACACATATCTCGGTATGTTGTCATTAGTTACACCTTTGCACATTAGGTACACAATCTTGGACTTGATAACCTCTCCATTGGATATTCCTTCCAACGGATTAGGAAATCTTGTTTCAAGGCCTCCATAAGTCTCCGCGAGCCTGGGATTCCCACTAGGATGCCGAGTTGGTTGTACCATTAAAGCTCATTATTTAGAAAGCACTTACCGGTGTTTTGTGTATTTTAGAACTTAGCGGCCCTCTGGTTGACCGCCAAATTCGGCTAGCGGCCATTCACTAGACCGCTAATGGATACTTAACGGCCATCCGCTAGACCGCTAAATCTCCAAATAGTTTTACTGCATCGATGTCTTTATTCTATGAAATGGTCCAAGACTAGACCGCCAGGCGTGCTAAACGGTCCAGTAATAGACCGCTTGGTTCCTAATTTAGTCTAACCCGAGGTTTGACCTTTGAGGTTAGTTTTCTTAAGTTCCTAGATGATCTTAAGATTATCTGGAGCCTAAATTATATTCAACTAAGTTAAACTTGAATTATGAAACCTAAAGAATGTACTATTATGCTGCCAAATTCTTTCCATAGCATGACCTAGTTATTAAATGCATTTCTTGAATTCTCATGATCAAATATTGGCACGTTCTACACCTTGGTTACATGGAACTATTGTTGAACTTGTACATTATTGGCCATATTGTTGTTATAATCGTGGAAGTAGCTTGATTTATACTTGAAGATGCAGTTCGAGCACTGATTGTGTTCAATGGCTCTATGCTAGTCCCCTCGACTGATTGTCGGAAACATACTGTGTAACACCCTCAAATATAGCTAAGTTGTACTCTATATCACCGAGGCGCCTTTTGAAGTATCGGCTCAGTTCTTATAAAGAACTCCGAAGTTAAGCGTGCTTAATGGGGAGTAGTACAAGGATGGGTGACCTCTCGGGAAGTCCCCCATTCTGGAGCCGATCACTGTTAGAAAGGGATAAAACCGTGAGGCCGGTAGGCCAAAGCGGACAATATCTCGACGGTATAGAGTATGGGGCATGACAGAATGGTATCAGAGCTATACCCCAGCCAGAAGTGTGGGAACTAAGTGCCATGCAGGGCAAAGTGCTACACTATGGGAGCCACCTCTTGAGTCCGTAATGGAGCAAAGTGCTACATAGTGGGAGCCACCTCTTGAGCCTGTAGGGGCCACCTCTAGAGTCCTACCTGCCTGGAGGCTTGATTGCGTGATTGCGTGCTATACGTGCCCAGCGACGAGGACGTCGCCTATATAAGAGGGGTAGATTGTAACACCCTCAAATATAGCTAAGTTGTACTCTATATCACCGAGGCGCCTTTTGAAGTATCGGCTCAGTTCTTATAAAGAACTCCGAAGTTAAGCGTGCTTAATGGGGAGTAGTACAAGGATGGGTGACCTCTCGGGAAGTCCCCCATTCTGGAGCCGATCACTGTTAGAAAGGGATAAAACCGTGAGGCCGGTAGGCCAAAGCAGATAATATCTCGACGGTATAGAGTATGGGGCATGACATACTGTAAACCATGGGGTATGATGCTACTGGCGTCGCATTGCACTGGGAGTACTTTCTTTATAAATAAGTGAAAATCCACGATACATGGATAAAAGATCCACGTAAATTCACGAAGTACTTGCTACTAAGTGAAGAGTACTTTCTTGCTTGTTACATGACTTTCTAGTGCATAGTCTTCATGGTTATGAAAAGTACATTCTTGTTACATTCTCGTTCATGGAAAGGCCAAATTTACATTCTTGTTATATACTTGATCGATCATATTCTTGTATCTCGTACTTGGACATATCTTGTTACTTGGTTATATACGTGTTTTGTTGTACCTACATGATTTATCTTATTTCTCTAGAGATAAAATGCTAATCACTTAAATTTGCCTTCATGTTGATACGAAGATACCTACTGGACAAGTGTGTTCATTACCTACTTTCTCAAATGTTTCAGGAAGTTCAGATGAGTCGGATTCAGAATATACAAGTAACGGGTCCGAGAGCGATTGAAGGACATATGAATGAGAGAAGCCTTAGTTATTGAATGTCTAGTCGAGTCTTATTGTAATCTTTTATTTCTTGAGTCGATAATGTAAGAGTATTAAGAGTCAAGAATCTGGTGTACTTTGATATTGTTATTGTTATGGAATAAAGTGAAGTTTGGAAAGTTTAATTGTGTAATTTCTTTTTTATGATTGTCTTACGCTCTGATTATATTGCTTGCTCGAGGCGTACTAGCCAACTGTTCATATTCCCGATTGTTTCCGCTGCATAATCTCAGGGCGTAACAGTGAAAGTGGTATCAGAGCACTAGGACTAGAAGTCCTAGGGAAAAGTCATGTCATAGGTTAAGTCCAATGTTTAAGGACCCACACCTATGAAATTAGGAAAGGAATCTCCAACCCATGTGAGAATTGGGTAGAACCTGGGATGAGATAGTAATTAGAATTATTTCTAAAATTTACCCCACTCATTCTATTAGAAATAACGAATTCATTACTCTTCTCAGGTACCTTACTCTCATAATGGCTCATCATGTTGACTGGAACAGTATGCAACAGACCGTTGCGGGTCTCACCCAAGCATTACATAATATGGCTCAAGCCGGCGCTGGGGCAAGAGCTGGTGACTTACACCGTAATTTTTGGAGCTTAAATTCTCTGCGGTTCTCGGGATCCTCTAATCCAGATGAAGCCGAGAATTGGATCGACGAAATGAATTGTATATTCAAGGTTATGCAATGTGCAGACCAAGAGAAGGTTCCTCTTGCCACGTTCCAACTCAACAAAGATGCCCGTACATGGTGAAAGTCAATTCCCGCACCGCCTCAAGATGCACCACATACTTGGGAAGGTTTCCTTACCCTCTTCCGAGCAAAGTACTTCTCCGAACATATTAAGAAGAGGAAGGCTATAGAGTTTGCTTCATTACGCCAGGGCATGATGTCAGTGGTAGAGTATGAACTCCAATTTTCTAGGCTGGCGCCTTATGCTCCTCATTTGGTTAGTACTGACTTAGTAAAAGCTAACCGGTTTATGGATGGATTGAGGCCCGACTTTATTCAACAACTTGGGACTCAGAATATCTGTACATATGTGGAGATGGTCTAATGAACGCATCTATGTGAAAGGACCTTGGAGAAGGTAGAAAAACTTAAAGGAAAAGGAGAGGAGCCGATCCGAAGGTCTGATCAACATGAAAAGAAGGGAAAGTTTAGTATCACGGAACCTTACAAATTCTGTGATAGCAAGAAGAGATCCCGGAACGGGAGTGGTAGTGACTACCACAAGAGCAAGAAGGTCAAAGAAGAAGAAAAGCAAGTCATGGCGGCTTGTACTTTCTACGAGAAGTTCGGTCATTCGGCTGAAGAGTGCTAGAAGTGTCTCGACGCTTGTTTATGATGTGGCAGCCGGGAGCACCGCATGTCGGATTGCCCCCTTATGAAGGAACAATCTTCCGATGGTGGACGTAAGCGACAGGCTCGTCTCAATGCTATTATGGAAGATGAAGAAGCGCCGAAGAATGATGGGTTAATGGAAGGTACTATCCAAATCAATTCCCATCTTGCATTCGTACTATTTGATACTAGTGCTTCTCATTCCTTTATATCTATTGCTTTTGCAAAAACCTTGCCAGTGTCATCAGTTCCTCTACCTTCGGATCCAGCAATCACTACACCATTAGGTCCCGGAACCAAACTTACAACCTACTACCCCGATAGTGAGGTAATGGTAGAAGGTCATAATCTTCCTGCAAATCTCGTATGTCTTGACATGGAGGGCTACGATGCTATTTTAGGTGTAAATTGACTTGTAGACCACGACGCCTATATAAACTGTCGCAACCGGATTATCTCTTCTCGGAAACCAGGTCTTCCAAGGTTTTCCTTCCTTGGTATCAAATATAGGAAGCATCCTACCATTATTTCATCTCTTCACGCTTGCAAACTCATTTCGCAAGGATGTGAAGATTTTCTTGCTTCCGTAATCATTTCCGAGTCCAAGGAGATTATCTTAGAAGATATTCGCAGTGTGAATGAGTTTCCTGATGTATTTCCATCAGATTTGCATGGTTTACCGCCTGAAAGGGAAGTAAACTTCTTCATTGAACTCATTCCCGGAGCAGCACCTGTTTCAATAGCTCCCTACATGATGTCCCTCACAGAACTCAAGGAATTGAAGAAACAACTACAGGAGTTATTAGAAAAGGGTTTTATTTGACCTAACACATCCCCTTGGGGTGTACCAGTTCTATTTGTCAAGAAGAAGGATGGATCCCTCGGGCTATGTATCGACTACCGACGACTGAATCAACTCACCATTAAGAATAAATATCTGTTGCCACGTATAGATGAACTCTTTGATCAGATTTCAGGGGCAGAATATTTCTCCAAGATAGACCTCAGGTCAGGTTATCATCAGCTTAAGATCAAAGATGAAGACATACACAAAACTATTTTTCGGAGCAGATATGGCCACTATCAATTCGTGGTAATGTCGTTCGGGTTAACTAATGTCCCGACAGCATTTATGCAACTCATGAATAATGTCTTCAGGCCTTATCTTGACCAATTTATAGTCATCTTCATTGATGATATTCTTATATACTCCAAAATGAAGGAGGAACATGAAGAGCACTTAAGAATAGCCTTGCAAACGCTAAGAGAGCACAAATTTTATGCAAAGCTTAGTAAGTGTGAGTTCTGACTTAAGGAGGTCTCTTTCCTTGGCCATATTATTTCAAAGGAAGGCATCACTGTCGACCCTTCTAAAATAGAAGCTGTTAAGAATTGGAGCCGGCCGACGACCGTGTCCGAAGTCAGAAGTTTTCTAGGTCTGGATAGTTATTACATGAGATTTATCAAAGATTTTTCAAAGATCGCCGTTCCTTTGACTAGACTCACAAGAAAGGAGAATCCTTTTGTATGGTCGAAGGAGTGCGAAGAGAGTTTTCTTACTCTTAAAGATCACCTTACTAGAGCACCTATATTAACACTACCGACAGAGGGTGGTGGCTTTGAAGTCTATATGGATGCGTCTGGTATTGGCCTAGGGTGCGTCCTTATGCAAAATGGAAAGGTGATTTGCTATTCATCAAGGCAGTTAAAGCGTCACGAAGAAAATTACCCTGTGTATGATCTGGAACTGGCTGCGGTTATATTCACATTGAAGATTTGGAGACATCACCTTTATGGGGAGAAATTCATCATATTTTCATATCATAAAA
Source organism: Amorphophallus konjac (assembly GCA_022559845.1). Lineage (NCBI taxonomy): Eukaryota > Viridiplantae > Streptophyta > Magnoliopsida > Alismatales > Araceae > Amorphophallus > Amorphophallus konjac. The sequence continues at coordinate 303,704,941 of CM040119.1, forward strand.
GTCTGAAATACCTCTTTACCCAGAAGGAATTGAATATGCGACAACGCAGATGGTTGGAGTATCTCAAGGACTTCGACTTTACTATCCAATATCATCCGGGGAAAGCAAATGCTGTAGCCGATGCTCTTAGCAGGAAACCAATGGCAACTCTAGCAAGCCTTAGGAAAGGTATAACTTGTCTTATTGAATATTTTTCTCATTTAAATCTTGATATTGACAGAGAAGGAGAAGGAGGTATGATTGCCAATATAAGGTCTCAACCTACATTGATCAAGGACATAGTCCAATTGCAAGAAAATGATCCTACATTGATGGAGATTAAGGAAAATATTGATCAGAGATCGGAATTTTCTATCTCAAATGATGGAAGACTATTATTTAAGGATCGAATTTGTGTGCCGAATCATGATGACACTAAGAAATTGATCATAGAGGAAGCTCACAAATTAAGGTATGTTATTCACCTTGGTACTACCAAGATGTATCAAGATTTGGAAAAAAAACTTTTGGTGCCCAATATGAAAAGAGAAGTAGCAGATTTTGTGTCTCGATGTCTCACTTGTCAACAAGTAAAAGTAGAACATTTAAGACCCGCTGGGAAATTACACCCCTTGAATATTCTCGAGTGGAAATGGGAAAGTATAGGAATGGATTTCATCATGGGTTTACCTAAGACAAGAGGTGGACACGATGGCATATGGGTGATCATAGATCGATTGACTAAATCAACACATTTTCTACCAAACAACAGTCGATGGTCTGTAGATGTACTAGCAGCATTATACATGAAGGAGATTGTCAAACTGCATGGTGTCCCTGTCACCATTATATCCGACCGAGATCCTCAATTCACATCACAATTCTGGAAAGGTCTTCAACACTCATTAGGGACCCGACTTAACTTTAGCACTGCGTTCCATCCACAAACTGATGGTCAAACTAAAAGGACAAATCAAGTGGTGGAAGATATGCTCAGAGCTTGTGCTATTGACTCTAGAGGAAGTTGGCATGACCATTTACCTCTAGTGGAATTTGCCTATAACAATAGTTATCATGCTAGCATTCAGATGGCACCATTCGAGGCTCTGTATGGAAGAAGCTGTCGTTCACCTATTTGCTGAAATGAAGTAGGAGAAAGGTAATTTATCGGTCCCGACATGATTAGGGATACTACCGAGAAGATAAAGCTTATTCAGGAAAGACTCCAGATGGCTCAAGACAGACAAAAGGCATATGTAGATAATCGAAGGCGTGACCTGGAATTTTGAGTAGGAGACCATGTATTTCTTAAAGTCTCTCCAGGTCGAGGTATTCAAAGATTCGGTATTAAAGGCAAGCTTACTCCAAGATTCATTGGCCCCTTTGAGATTCTCAAAAGGGTTGGTGAAGTCACGTATCGATTAGCTTTACCTCCTCAATTATCTGAAGTTCATGATGTATTTCACGTCTCAATGCTCAAGAAGTATGTACCTGATCCATTCCATGTCATCACTTACGAAAACCTGGAAATTAAAAAGGACTTGACATATGAGGAAAATCCATTCAAGATCATTGAAAGAGAAATACGTCAACTTCGGAATAAAACCATTCCTATGGTCAAGATCCAATGGACCAAGGCATGGCCACATGAAGCAACATGGGAAACTGAAGAGGCTATGCACAAAAGATTCCTAGAGATATTTGAATGTAAGTACACTCTCCATAAATCCATGTATTGAATTTGGGGACCAAATTCTCTTAAGTGGGGGAGGGTGTAACACCCAAGAATTTTCTAGAGATTTTATAGATTTAAATAGAATTATTAAATATTTAAATAAGCTATTAAATGAATTACTATTAGTTAAGTCTCATTAAGTAAAGGCCTTCTACTAATAAATAGATTAGGCCCATTTAATTGAACCCAAAGGACCTAAAACCCAAGCCCAAAAGAGTTGGCCCATATTCTAGAAGCTTAATTTCTGGAATTTTGGAATTTAAGTGGATAAATAGGATAAATAAATGGATAATAGGGGGAAGAGTTTGAAATAGTTCAAATTCGGCGCGAAGGATAGAAAATGGTCTATCGCGAGACCGCATAGCAGTGGAAAACGGTAGAGCATTCAACCGCTAGGCTCTGCAGATTCCGTGAGTATGAGAAAATATGAAAAGCTTGGAACTTTGGTATCCAAATCACCTAGGATCGATGCTATCTACTAGTTAGATAAGTCTAGAAGGCTAAAAGATCGAATTGAACACCTAATTGGGACTCTAAGTTCGTTCTAATCCTTAAAACCCTAGCTAAACCTATAAATAGACCCTAGAACCACCCCGCGCGACCCTTACATTTGGCTCGCGTGGAACTAAGGTAAGGAGGTTTTATTTCAGGTGGGTTCTTTAGAATCTTTTATTCACAATACTCAGGTCTAACTGCCCTCCGAATTTTGATCTAGGAGATCAAGTCTACAAGGAGTTAGAGGCTTCCAAAGTTGCTGATCCGACACCAATAACCCAGGAATCTGTGCAACGGCCCAGTGAAGATCAGGAAAATAGAAGTCCTAAACGAGGTAATTAGATAGAGGTTATTTAGAAGAAATTTTTTCTTTTAGTACCCTCTTCTTACTCTCAAAATTTCATGTCTATAGGTCAAGAGAATCAGGAGATACAAGGGCATGAAGTTGCTGGTTTAGCACAGGACGAGCAGAGAATTAGGGTTAACTTCCAGCCTTAAATTCAAAGTCTAAAGCCCAAGATTAAGGTAGGTTATTTCATGAAAGGCTTAAACTTTATGTCAGGGATAAAAGCCCTATGTTTTCAATTGATTTCATGCATTGTACACTGAGAATTTCATGATTTAATTGAGACTGCATCTAGTATACTTTTCATGCATAATTCTTAGCCTAATTGAAGTTAAAAGGAAATTCTCTTGTTTATTACACAAACCCACGCATATTGATTGGTATATCCTTGTTCTATCATGCTATAGAGTTTATATATGTTGATTTCCATGCATGATATGTCTTAGATTAGCATTTTCTATCATTATTATTTGAGTTTTATGTAATACAGGAGGAAACGGTCTTCCTATAGACCGCCAGAAATCCTAGCGGTCGCATGATAGACCGCTTGGCCCAGTGAAATGGTCCTCCACTAGACCGTTTTGAGTTTCTGACTTCTGTATTTAAGTTAACCCAAAACTTAATGCAGAATGGCCCTAATTAATATATGATAAACCCAGTTAAGTAAGTTTTATTCCTGTTTCAAGTGCTAGTATCATATATCTAGTTAAGTTAACATAGTGTTCTAATAGATTTCATGATTCCTTATGCACTTAGAATTATTTTTACACTTATGCTATTTTCATGACCAAATCATATACTTTTGTAATTAACTTGAATTTATATGATTTGTGGACTAGTCATGGTTTAATCGCTATTTTACCATGGTATCTCTCTTCTAAGAGTCATTTTCTTAAGTACATGGCACATATCCCGGTATGTTGTCATTAGTTACACCTTTGCATCTTAGGAACACAATCTTGGACTTGATAACCTCTCCATTGGATATTCCTTCCAACGGACTAGGAAATCTTGTTCCAAGGCCTCCATAAGTCTCCGCGAGCTTGAGATTCCCACTAGGACGTCGAGTTGGTTGTACCATTAAAGCCCATTATTTAAAAAGCACTTACCGATGTTTTATGTATTCTAGAACTTAGCGGCCCTCTGGTTGACCGCCAGATTCGGCTAACGGCCATTCACTAGACCGCTAATGGATACTTAACGGCCATCCGCTAGACCGCTAAATCTCCAGATAGTTTTACTACATCGATGTCTTTATTCTATGAAACTGTCCAAGACTAGACCGCCGGGCATGCTAAACGGTCCAGGAATAGACCGCTTGGTTCCTGATTTAGTCTAACCCGAGGTTTAACCTTTGAGGTTAGTTTTCTTGAGTTCCTAGATGATCTTAAGATTATCTGGAGCCTAAATTATATTCAACTAAGTTAAACTTGAATTATGAAACCTAAAGAATGTACCGTTATGCTGCCAAATTCTTTCCATAGCATGACCTAGTTAGTAAATGCATTTCTTGAATTCTCATGATCAAATATTGACACGTTCTACACCTTGGTTACATGGAACTATTGTTGAACTTGTACATTATTGGCCACATTATTGTTATAATCGTGGAAGTAACTTGATTTATACTTGAAAATACAGTTCGAGCACTGATTGTGTTCAAGGGCTCTATGCTAGTCCCACCGGCTGATTGTCGGAAACATACTGTGAACCATGGGGTATGATGCAACTGGCGTCGCATTGCGCTGGGAGTACTTTCTTTATAAATAAATAAAAATTCACGAGACATGGATAAAAAATCTACGTAAATTCATGAAGTACTTGCTACTAAGTGAAGAGTACTTTCTTGCTTGTTACATGACTTTCTAGTGCATAGTCTTCATGGTTATGAAAAGTACATTCTTGTTACATTCTCGTTCATGGAAAGGCCAAATTTACATTCTTGTTATATACTTGATCGATCATATTCTTGTATCTTGTACTTGGACATATCTTGTTACTTGGTTATATACGTGTTTTATCGTACCTGCATGATTTATCTTATTTCTCTTGAGCTAAAATGCTAATCACTTAAATTTGTCTTCATGTTGATACGAAGATACCTACTGGACAAGTGTGCTCATTACCTACTTTCTCAAATGTTTCAGGAAGTTCAGATGAGTCGGATTCAAAATATACAAGTAACGGGTCTGAGAGCGATTGAAGGACATATGAATGAGAGAAGCCTTAGTTATTGAATGTCTAGTCGAGTCTTATTGTAATCTTTTATTTCTTGAGTCGATTATGTAAGAGTATTAAGAGTCAAGAATCTGGTGTGCTTTGATATTATTATTGTTATGGAATAAAGTGAAGTTTGGAAAGTTTACTTGTGCAATTACTTTTTTGTGATTGTCTTCTGCTCTGATTATATTGCTTGCTCGAGACGTACTAGCCGACTGTTCATGTTCTTGATTGTTTCTGCTGCATAATCTCGGGGTGTGACAGTTGAGCTATCACCAGCCTAAGAATGTTGCAGAAGCGATCTGGAAATTTCGACTCTTAACTAAGCAAACCTCCTAAAGCCACTCAACCGTGTTAAGACATCAGCATTATAACCATGCGCATGAATAATAGAAATGATAGCATGTTCTTGCACAAAATAAAAGATACATTGCAAATCCATGGAGCAAAAACTAGCATCCTGAAGCGATCTTGATCAGTGAGCTTTATATTCCTTGGTTGACATGACAAAATGGAGAGGATCACAAGGTTTCAAGATTCCTCGACACGGAGGAGCATCGGACACCATACTGGACGAAGAAAGATAAAAAGGAAGATAGACGAGGGCTAGAACTCCCTCGTTAAGACGAAGAGACCCTAATAACAAGGAACCAAATACAGAATAAATAGAAATCAGTCGAGATCAAGGCGGGCTAAAGCCTCGAAAACAACATGAAAAAGGGTGACGACCCCGAAAGGGCGAGATAGAAAGAATAGAAAAACAATGAGGTGATTACTGCGAAGGTGAAGAAGAATGATCATCCGATGTGGTCGGAGAAGGAGAATAGTAATCATCCGACAAGGTCGGAGAAGGAGAATATGGTCATCTGACATAGTCGGAGAAGGATAATAATAGACATCCGACAGAGTCGGAGAAGGAGAATGATAGTCATCCGACAGGGTCAGAGAAGGATCAGAAGCAAGATCCGAAAATCCCGGAGAAGAAGAATCATAAGATGCCCCAAATTGGGGTGGAAGGAGGGCATAGGCCGAGGCCTAGAATCGTGAGAGAGAGAAGAATCCAGAGAATTCGGATGAGAGGAAGAAGAATGGGGGTTTGGGGACCCGGGAGGAGAGGAGAAAATCATGAAAATAAGATTAGGAGGAGGAAAGTGCACCACCCAAGGGTGGGAACTAAGCAGAATAAAGGATGATTGAAAGGGAGGAGAAGAAGGAGTAGTGGCCCCTCGAGTGCACAACATGCGGCCCTTAAACTTGCGCCACCTCCTCCTCTTAGCAGACATTTCTCAAACACGGACCCGCCTGGCGTGGGCTCGGACCTTCAGGCTTCTTGGTTTGAGATATCTCCTCAAATAACGGGTCCACCTGGTAGATGGCCTGGCCCGGCTATGAATATGCAGCCTTGTCGGGGCGGTTGCCCCTAAACACTTGGTGCTAACATTAGATGGACATTCTTGAACAAGCAACTCTTCAGAGTGATGAATATCAGAAAACCATGGAGTTTTATCCTTCGTCACAAAGAGCATAAGGTTCGGCAACTCCACTCGGCACTCAGCCTTGAAGCACAACTCCCTTGACAAAAGAGCAGGATGAAATTGAGGGAGAGTAACAAGCGGTGTTGATGTGGCTGGCTTACTAATGAACCGAGGGAGATTACATAAGATGTGCAGAATGTTCTTTGAGAGTGCAAAAGATACGGCCAATTGCCCCTTGAACATGGAATGCATAATGTCTCTAGCAGCCGTACAAGTTAGCACAATATGGGTGGAGAACCCCTCTCGGCTAGTGAACTGAACAGCAACGGTGCGAGAAGTAATAAGAGCATCAATGGTGAACTCTTCGGCGAGCAATGAAATTGCCACCGATCTCGCTTGAGAAGATATTAGCACTATTGCAAGGGAACTCTTCTTAGCAACCGTCATCGAAAGTAGGGGCTCATCAGTCCCAAAGCGGCCAGAAACCAGGACGCGGATCGACATGCGACAGATAAAATCTTGAATCTTGAAATGAAGAGTCGGCATAGCCTCGTCCTGACTCGGCCCATCCTCATCCTGGGGACCAGACCCAAGGGGCACCAAAGGTAATGCACACTCGCTCCGTGGGGTGGAGGTGGATGGAGAAGATGAAGAGGTAGAAGGTTCGATAGGTTGTAGGGGAGGCGTGGGTAAAGGCGACAAAGGCAAGGTGGCAATGATAGGCTCGGATGTGGGTGGAGGCAAAGGTAACGGTAAAGGTGCGGCTTGCTTAGGCTTAGGCGACGAGAGAGATAGAGGAGAAGGCGAAGGTGGGGACGGTGTTGGCAAAGGCGGTGGAGATGGCGAAGATGGGTTAGGTAATGGTGAAGGTGTTGGAGATGGTAGAGATGATGAAGAGGAGGGTCGTGGCACCCACCGTCGGCGTAAAGACACGACGCGCCTGGCGGCATCGGGAGCAGAAGCGGGGGTAGAAGAAGAAGGGGAGGCGCTAGCCTGAGCGGAGGCTTGGGCAGGTGAAGGCAACAGAGCCGGGATAGGGGATGGTGATGGGGTAGATGATGGTGCGATAGGTGATGGAACAGGTGGGGAAACAGGTGATGGAGTGGGTGCTACACTAGATAAAGAATCATAGGGGTGCCCCTGGTCTTGTAATGATAGAGACGGCTGCCTGGGCGGCGCTTGCTGCCGCTGCTTGCTGCGGAGATATAGAATAGCCTTGTGAATTGTGGACCAATCAATCCTCTTCTGATCTTCCAGGTCATAAATGTAATCCCGAAACTCGGGGCAATCCTCGACCAAGTGTCCCTACTGGCGATGATAATCACATAACTGAAGTGAATTCCCGACCGCGGGTCGACAAGGCACAACCGAAGGGAGCTGCAACGCATGAGTGGCCATCAAAGTCTGGAAAATGTCTATAAAACACTCCGGCAACGGAGGATGAGGAGCCCGCTTCGGGCAAGGTGGATGCTGAGGGATATGGGATGAAGATGATTATGGAGAAGGAATTGGAGGTTGTGTGGATAAAGGCGCATGGCTAGTGGAAGGACTAGGCAATGGTGCATGGCGAGTGGGATGAGGGGGTATGTAGATAGCATCCACTTGCTCGGGGTGTGGAATTCCCTTGACTGGAGGTGGAGACGCAGGCCGGTATGCGGGAGCGGTAGGCTGACTGTGGATGGCGGTAGGTTGACTCATGGAGGGTTGATAGGTGGAAGATTGGTATGTGGAGGGTGGACTCGCAAAGAGATAAGTGGCGTAAGACTGACTCGTGGAGGGCGAGTAGGTGGTGGAAGGCAGACTCATAGAGGGTGCATGAGGGGTATAGGAGGATGGCTCGGTGTATGTGGGTGTAGGAGGTGGAGAAGACTCGGGGCCAGGGAATTGTAGAGTTGTTGGTGAACGAAGCGGGCTCGACTGTAAAGCTGTTGCCAGAAGGTAATGTCGTTTAGGGCCAAGACGAATCGATACTCGGGCGTGGCATTGGAAATAAGCATCTTGATTTGCTCTCCCTCCGGAATGTGCCTCGGGACTTACGCGGCACGACGACGCCAGCGGTCAGCAAAAGTAGAGAACTCCACATCGGGCTTCATCTTCTCATGGGCCAGATCCACCATAGAATACTTGGGCCCAACCTGGTCCTGAAACTGCTGGATGAATTTCTCTTGAACCACTTGAAAATTCACAACTTGCTCTTGCGGGAGGGCAAAGAACCAATCCCGAGCTGGGCCGTCTAGTGACAGACCAAATAGATAAGCCATCAAGCATTGGTCATGTCGAAACTGGGCCGACTCATAAATAAACTCCTTCGAGTGCACATAGGGGTCACCGGTTCCACCATAACGGCGATATGCGAGAATTTTTGAAGGTGGCGAGAGTCGAAGATTTTGAAATAGAGAGGGGACACTCAAAGAGGACTTGGGATCAATTCGACGTTGAAGTTCATCAAGCTAGTGTTGGGTTTGAGAAATCATCTCCGGGGTAGGGAGAGATTGAGAGAAATGTGGGCCAACTTGAGCAAGAGGTTGTGAATGTGGACCAGGATGATAATGGGCCGGATAAGAGGATCCGGACTGAGAAGAATATGGGTCCATTCCAGGAGTGGAAGGGTACAAGGGCCTAGAAGGAACATGGACATAAGTATATGGGCCCATTGGACCAGTAGCATAAGGAGAAGGAGGAGGAGGCCCATTAAGACAAATTTGGCCCTTAGAAACTGGGCTAGCAGCATAGGAAAGAGAAGGCCCATTAAGTAAAGAAGGCCCATTAAGCGAGGAAGGCCCATTAAGAAAATGAGACCCATTAGGAGAATGAGGCCCATTAAGAGAGGAAGGCCCATTAAGATGATTTGCAATGAGTATTTGGGCCTGGGTCGGGTCCATTTGGCTAACAAGGCATGATAAATGGGTCATGAGATTAGCATGTTCTTCAGACGGGTCAGAGAGACCACGGAAAGATGGGCCCGCGTGGGAAGAAGATTCCACGCGGGAATAGGAAGAAGATTGGAAAGAAGAAGGGTACATGGGGTTGAAGCGGCGCTCCATAAGGGCAAATGGAGACTTTCTACAGGGAGATCAATGGGAATACAGCCAGGGAAGCAAGGGCTTGAAGGGCAAGGAGAGGGCAGACTCACTAGGACCAATGCAAGATTGACCTAGGACAATGGGACTGGACAATGGACACACAAAATGGGCTAACCTAAATGGGCCTATCAACAAAAGCCTATATGGATAATGGGGGATGCAACACAAAACACCGCAAATGGGCTTGGACAGGCCCAAACAACACAAACAATGTGAAGGATTTCACCCAAGTCAAACAAGTTAATATGATGAAAAAATTTTATTCTCCAAAGTTTTGGTGGGCCTTTTAATATTTTAAATTAAAAAAAAATTCCTCAAAATAGGAGCCCTATAGGGAAGGTCCAAACTTTGGGTTGACTAAGGTTAACTCCCTCACACGTATGCAAAATGTAAGCCTAAGGGGTGGAAAGGTACAATTGGCTCAGCGTCCGTGTGAGAATCCACGGCTCATGGAGACTTACGGAGGCCCCAGATAATATCACCTAGTCAACCCCAAGAAATATGGAGGCGAGAGGATCACTTACCAAGGTAGGAATGCAACTACAAAGTGCAATGCATGGCCCTATGTGCACCGGAGTGCATGCAGAATTCTAGCATAAAAGTGAAAATTGAAGGCAATATTAAATTATGAAAGAAAATCAGAATGGATGCAAATTATATATGAAAATGAAGACAATATGAAGGACAATAATGCAGGACCAAAAACAAGCTCAATCTGGAACCAAAAGATAGGTAAAACCATCAACGAACGACGTACCATTGCGTCTGCCCCTGGGTCTGCATGCATATTTTATGCATAAAACCTGAAAATGGAGACAATATTTAACTATGCAAACATGACACAATGGATGCAAATGACATATGGAAACAAAGACAATACAAAGGAGAACAAGATGGGAGCAAGAAACACACAATCCGACCTCGGGAAGGCAATTAAATCATCAACCAAAAACGTACCTGTGAGTCTGTCCCGGGTTTGCCTGCAGACTTTATGCAGAAAACTCAAAAATGAAGACACAATTTAATTATCAAAACATAACCTAATGGATGCAAATGATATATGGAAATGAAGATAATATAAAGGACTACACAATGGAACCAAAACAGAGCGATCAGACACCGGGAGGTCAATTAAATCGTCCAAGAATGAGGCCCCTGAGAGCCTGCCGTAGGCCTGCCAGAAAGCAAGTAGAGGTCCCCAGATGACCGTTTCTATGAAGTAGCGGCCCAGGGAAGATCGCTACTACAGCAGAGAGGTGGGGCAGCCCTGTGATGGCCGCTACCTATATATGGCGGCCTCGGAGAGGACCGCTACCACTTGACAGACCTGAAAACATCCAGAACAGTAGAAAAATGGAGAAAATGCTATCTAAACATGCACATACACACACTAAGTTTACAAGAGAGCATGAGTAACGTGATGGGCACTAGGCATCCCACCATGATCGCCAAAAAACCAAGGTTGTAGTGTTTATATCTACCCCGCCCCCAAACTAAACAAATATGTGCCTATGAACATGAAAGTATGAACAAAGAGGCGATAAGATATATGAATGAACCGTGATCGCCACCCAAGGATCAACAATAGGAAGGAAATGCTATAAGAACATAACACCTACCGCGTACCTTGGGAAAAGAAGAGAAAACCGCGGCCAAAGGAGACCGCTACAACGTGATCGCGCTTGATGAACGGGGTGCGGGGAATGATGTGGATGTCACCTCCTCTCCTTCTAACCGGCTAGAGGAAGAGGGCCTCACGTCATGCTCATGCTTTCCTGTAAAACAAAGCCAAACAACAAGGGAAATCCATTAGAAACATGAAGTGTAATATCAAATCTCGTATGTATAACATATGGTGAGAAATTGAGGGAGAACATACTGGGAGAGGGTTTTTAACCCCTGTGAAAGGGTGCAAATGATAGGTGTGTGTGTGTGTGTGTTGTGATGAAAATAGAACAAAGAGATTGAAAAATCACGCAGCACAACTGCGGGAATATGCAATGCAAAATAGAGAAAAATGCAGACGTAGCAGAAAAGTGCAGATTGTGATGATTTTGGAAAAGTGGAGGACGAGAACTAAGAGAAGAGATGAAGAAAATGAGCCCTTAAGCATGGAAATTAAAGCCAATACTTCCCTGGAGAGGTTGGGTTCGAAGAGAAGACTTGGGGTCGCGGCATGGCTTCGTCCTGAACCTGGAAAGAGCCCCCCTTCGCGCACTGCGAACTTGGTGCTTTATATAGAGGTTGTAGAAACCCTAGGGTTTGAATTCGAGGATAAACACCCAATTTTGGGGATATATATGATTAAACTCGAGATAATAGTGAGGGTAAGAGCCCTAGAATGATGAGAATCGAAGTGGAGGGATATCCTCATTGAAATCGGTGCAAGATAGGGCTCTCGGAGAGTCCTCGGGCGAAGAAAATGGAGCTACGGGGGTTCTGGACTATGTTCAAAAGAAACGGTCTATCGCGAGACCGCCATTTGAAGAAACGGTAATGCAAGGACCGCCACTTGAAGAAACGGTCATATGGGTGACCGCCAATCAACTGGGGGTGACCGGGACGATTTTAGGCGAAAAACTGAAGAAACGGTCTTCATGAGACCGCTATTTGAAATTGGCGGTCTCCTGAAGACCGTCATTTGACATTAAAAAAATAAAAAATAAAAAAGTTATTGTTCATGAGAAGGCGGTCACCTAGATGACCGCCTTCATGAAACCTGCGCGGGTTTTTGTTGGTCGCCCGTTCGGCCTCCTGAACTGTCTGAAACGGACCCGAAAGCTGGGGAATCGAAGATAAAGGCCTCCAAAGCTCAATGGGCTCGAAAAATGGTCAAGAAATGGGCTCAAAATGCGGTCAAAGGAGACTCCAAAATAATGGATAATTTGGAGCATTATAAAAGAGAATAAGAGAAATAACTTAACTTGTAGGTTGAAAACGGGTGTCAACAGTGTCGTGCAGTAGAAATCCCCCTGACTAGCCATCGACATCCCCAGATCTTAGTCCTCAAAATAAAGAGGATTTAGCAGATGAAGTGTCAATTGGGTGAATGATCTTTCAGAGCTTGGAGTCCACTAACGGCTTTGTAGTCATCCAGCCCCTATATTGAAATTAGATGGAGCTAAAGATGGTATTCTCCACAGTTGGATTTGTTACATGGGACCTATCATCTTGATTTTGATATCAACGGGCTCACATTGGACTGGCTACATTGATTCTCTACCATTGTACTAAACCAAAATCAGTGGTGCAAATTCCATCATCGATGGCAACTTTTTCTCATGATGTCCTTTAGACAATCAACATACTCAAACATTCAATTTTATAAAATGAAGTAACCACATGGCAAAGTATAAAGTCGAAATAATCACAGACAATACAATTTATATCTTATTGTTTTCAAAAACAAGAGAATTGTTTTTCAAAGTCTTGAAGCAAGTGCTAGGATGCCAATGTAGAGAGAGGGCCGACCAGCATTAAAATCACGAGGACCAATGTTCTTGAAGTTAAAATTGACTAATCTAGTTTGAACTTTTTTGTTCTCTTTCAAGGCTATCAAGAGAAGTTATTCAAGGGAGAATTTTTTTGCTCCCCCACTACTCTGCTCTTCCTCCTTAAACTCTCTTCTCTTATAAAATTGGTAGGAAAATAAATCTTCCACTATGGAAGAAACAACCCAGACAGTAAGCTCTCATTACTCTACTCACACAAACTCCCTTCTCTTATAAAACTGGTAGGAACATAAATCTTTCACAATAGAGGAAACAGCCACACACACACACACGATTGGCTGGCATCCCACCTAACTCTATCTCCCCTCTCTCTCCCTTCTCTCTCAAATAGAGCACCCACATACCTCCCCACCTCCATCAGACCCCCTGCTCCCTCATCGGACCCCCTACCCTTCCCCACCGGACCCCCTCTCACTCCTTCCTAGCCATGCAACCCACAAAAAAAAATAGAACCCTTTCCTTCCTCCTCTTCACCCTTTGCTCCCCCACCAGACTCCCTGCCCGGTAAAAGGGGATAATGATTTCTTATGCTAACCATTGCCCTTGCACAACCCTAGCCCTCGTTAAATCCCTACAGAAATGACTAAACAACCAAGGGGCATAGCAAACCCGGTAGAAGGGATAGATTATTGAGACGCCGGCTTTGACGGAACACTTGGCCTGCGTCGACACGATGGCTTCGATGCCCTCACCTACGGACGTCCGCATCTGAAGCAGTGGCTGCGCACCTTGTTTGACGGCCTCCCCCAAGCGTGCTGCCCTTGCACAACCCTAACCATCGTTAAATCCTTACAGAAACGACGGAGCAAGCAAAAGGGATAGTAAACCAGTAGAAGGGATAGCTTCGGCACCCACTCGTACGAATATTACGATGGCGATGTACCATGGGATGGGGACTTGTGATGTTGAGGAAGATGAGATAAAGAAAGAGAGCAGGGGAGGGGGTGTGGTGGACGGCGCGGCTGGGGAGTAAGGAACAGAGGGAGGGAAAATGTTCCGAAGGCGCAGCTGGGGGGAGTGAGGAACAGAGGGAGGGTGGCGGGCTGGGGGTTCCGAAGGCGCGGCTGGAGAGTGGGAAAGAGAGGGAGGGGAAATGTTCCGAAGGCGCGGCTCGGGGGAGTGAGGAAAAGAGGGAGGGTGGCGAGAGGGTGGCTGGCTGGGGGTTCCGAAGGCAGGCTGGGGGTTCCGAAGGCACAGCTGGGGAGTGAGGAAGAGAGGGAGGGTGGCGGGCTGGGGGTTCCGAAGGCGCGGCTGGGGAGTGAGGAAGAGAGGGACTGGGGAGTGAGGAAAGAGGGAGGGTGGCGGGCTCCGAAGGCGGGCTGGGGAGTGAGGAAGAGAGGGACTGGGGAGTGAGGAAAGAGGGAGGGTGGCGGGCTCCGAAGGCGGGCTGGGGAGTGAGGAAGAGAGGGACTGGGGACTGGGGAAAGAGGGAGGGTGGCGGGCTCCGAAGGCGGGCTGGGGAGTGAGGAAGAGAGGGACTGGGGACTGAGGAAAGAGGAGGGTGGCAGGCTGGGGGCGGGCTGGGGGTTCTGAAGGCGGGTTGGGGAGTGACGAAGAGAGGGAGGGTGGCTGGCGGGCTGGGTTAATTTATGAAGGGGCGGGAGTTCTTAGCGCCAAAATATGTATAAAGATAATAATTATAGTATCTTATATGTAAGGGATATATATTCTTGTTATAATAAAAGTGAATAGATATTTATCAATGATAATATTCATGTGTAATATAAAAAAATAAAAAATATGTATACCTACACGAATAATCGGTAGGTAATGAATAACAAATAAAAGATATGAGAATATACGAGTGATATATTCCTAAGACTTACAAAGAGTAGGTAAATACCTACGATATGGTATGTAGGCATTGTTGGTATGCAGATCAATATATCTATGTATTCCTACGACTCAACTGAAATCGTAGGTAAAACATACCACTTACCTACGTCATTATCAGTAGGTAGCTCAATATGGCTATCTATTCCTACGGTGCTATCGAACCGTAGGTATGACATACCAATTACCTACGACATTATCAGTAGGTAGTTCAATATGGCTATCTATTCCTACGGTGCTATCGAATCATAGGTATAACATACCAATTACCTACGACTTTATCAGTAGGTAGTTCAATATGGCTATCTATTCCTACAGTGCTATCGAACCGTAGGTATGACATATCAATTACCTACGACATTATCAGTAGGTAGTTTAATATGGCTACCTATTCCTACGGTGCTACTGAACCGTAGGTAGTGTACAACAATAAACCTACGATAGTGACAGTAGGTAACAGAATATCCTAAAAAATCATAGGTATAGGCCCATAAATACTAACGACTTACAACAGTGTAGGAAACGGTTGTAGGTAAAAACCAGTTTTCCCGTAGTGCTAATGTTGTTTTATCCGCGTACCTAACCACGTGAATTGAGGGATTTTATGCAGTTTGGGGCGTACACTCATGAGCATGTTTAGAAAGCTCATTACGCATGTTTGGAAAGCTCATTACGCATGTTTGACGCCTATGATACAACGCAATGGCAGATATGCAATAGGCTCATTCATTTTTTTTGTAGTGAACACGTGAAGTTCTTTGTTTCTTTTAATGTTTGTCCATGGGGATGTAGCAGGGGACTGGCATGCGGTTGGATATATGCATGAGGCTCCTTCTTCTTACGTTGGGGAAATACAAGGCATGCTCAGTGAACAGAAATGACCATGTGCCAGCTCATGCGGAAAATGATGCCACGTCCCAGTGCATGTAATGGAGGGGTGCTCAATAAGCGTTGGGTTTAGAAGTATAGAGGTGAGGGCTCAGCGGGGATGCATATGCAAATGCAGATGAGCAACCTGATTCCATGTTTGATAACAGTCTTGTCCTTTGCATTTGTTCTTCACTCTGCATTTCTTGTTCGCTTCTCCTCCATTCTGCTTACGTTTTTTTTTTGACAAGATTAATAATCAGTTCGGTTCTGGTGAGAATCCGGCAGCATCTCCCCCGGCCCCAAGTTTTATGAGGGTGTAAGAATAGAGGCTCGCCCACAGAGAAACCCGAGACGACCTCCAAAACTATTAGGTAAGCCGAGAGCGGCTACCCCGCGGCCCGGATTGGGCGCGGAAGCCCCGAGGACTGGTCTACAAGGGGGTTCTGGTGACCCATGGGCAGTGACATTGGAACTCTGGGACAGAAATTTAGCATATTGCCAGACTTTGGCCATTGTTATTCGCCTCCGAATGGGGTTCCCCGAGACCCATACTATGAAGGAGTAGGTTCCTGGGGACCCAGAGTGGCCACCATGAGGTGGGTGGGAGCGATAGTAAAACAAGAACATGCCCTGAACTGAACGCAAGAAGATGGGGAGTCATGCCGGAGACAAAAGGAGAAGCAGAGTAGGAGCCACGGTATCCCTCACAACAGGAACCTTTTTCTTCTTCTTTTTTATTGATAAGAGTGAAATATACAGGAGAGGCATACATCGTGGGGAAGAGGGAAAATAAAGCAAACAATAAGAAACCTAAGAGAAAACAACTGTGGGGGGAGGGCGGAGCATTGGCTCCTCCCCCCTGACCTCACCTTTTTTTTTACTCTCCTTTCCTCTCCTTCACTTTGCAGGTGCAGAATCGCTCTGTTTTTTTTTTAGCCAGCCACTTGTTGATCTATTAAAAATCCACTTAAATCAAATAAAGAAAAGATAATGTAAGAATCATGAAAAAGAAGAGGATATAGGGAAAAGGGAGCATGCGTAGGATGCTAGTGGAGTGTGTGATCACCAGAGACCGCGGGCCTCAATGAATATAAACAATAATAAACATGGAGGGATCGCGATAAATACCTGATGAAGCGTGGAAGATGTGTGAGTCGACCTTCTCTTCCAATCGGTCGGTCGATGAAGAGAGTCTCTTAGATTACCCTTGCAAAATAGATATCAACCAACAAAGAAATGTTGATTAGCAAACCAAAGTGTGTAGTATCAATCCCAAATATGATATAAACGTGAAAGCATGTGAATGAACACACCTTGTTGGGTGTTGGCCCTTAAACCCCTGTGCAAAGGGTGGGATAAAATATGATGATATGATGAAATAAACAAGAGATAGGGTGATGTGCAAGTGTTACACGGTGGAGCCTCAACGTGGTTGAGAAGGGAGTATTAATTGATGCAATATGCATGTGCTGTGAACTAATGTAATAAAAGAAATAGAGAAGAAAGAGAAGAGCCTGAGGGGGTATTCTCATGTCCTAGCTTTTGATGGGCGTTCGGGAGGAAGACTCAGATAGCATGGATCTTTGGATGCAAAGAGTACTCCCTCCTAGAGCCTGAGATCCGGCAGCACCGCCCCATCATTTTTGAAGTCGGCCCCCCTCATTCAGGAATCGCAAGGACTTATTTATAGGGGAAGATCGTGAGTTTAATCCAAGAACCATTAGGATAATTAATTTTAGAATGAGATAAACATTGGCAAGAGTCCTCCCAGTTCTCGAAAGCCACCAGGAACCCTTCCCTAGTTGGAAAGGACTCTAAAACAAAGAAAGAAGGAGCTGCGGGCAAATTCGGAAACCTCAGAAAAATGGCGTCAGATCACGTGGTCGCCCATTGAATGGGCGTCCACCACCTTGGACGTTCATTGGCGTTAAAATATGGAAAGTTTAAAATCTTCCAAAATTAGACAGAATTGGCGTCGAGGGTGCTGGACGCCCATTTAAAGGATGAGCGACCTCCAAGACAGACGCAGATTCAAAAACAATCTGGTTCCAACATAAAATATGACCAAAAGAATTGGCGTCAGGGGTCTCGAACGCCCATTTAAGAATGGGCGTCTCGGAAGAATGACACCCATTAAAAATCACCCAAAATCGACTCAAAAATCAATTAAAAATATGAAAGAAGAATTGGCGTCATACGAGGCAGACGCCAATTGAAAATTACATGTAATTTAAAAAAATAAAAAATATATAAATATATAAATATATATATAAAAGAATTGGCGTTACTCCGGACAGATACTAATTGAAAATTACCTGAAATTTAAAAAAACGTAAAAAAGAGAAAAAAAATTGACGTCACTCTGGGCAGACACCAATTTGAAAATTTTAAAAAAAATATAGAACAATCCAGAAAAATCTAGAAAAATTCAACAAAAATCCAAAAAATCTAGAAAAAATCCAAAAAAAGAAAAAATGTAAAAAATCTAAGAAAAATGGGAAAAACCACTCAACTAAGCCGATTTGAGATTTGGGGCATTATAAGGTAATATGAGATGTACTCAAGATGATGTCAAATTTAGTGTGTCTACATCTGCCCCACCTTGGCGTTTGTTTTACAAGGGAGTGATACGAAGTGTAATGAAGTGCAATGAAGTGGAATGACGTGGAGCGAACTAAAAAGTAGACGCCAAGGTGTGATGAGACACGCGATCAACATCACCTGATGAGTATTGAATCAAAAGCTCGAGATGAAGCAATCTCGGAAGGTTTAATGAAATCAACAATGTTTGGACAAGGAGGGAGGGTGCACGCATGCACGAAAGAGATAAAAGAAGACGATCAACTTCCAGCGTGGAGGAAGTACCCCAGGTCACAAACCTGTAAGTTTCACCATTGGAGAGTGGTTACCAGCCAATGTGGACGTGTTGCAACCAAGGTGGATCTAAGAAAAGAGATTAAAATAAGAGGATAGAAAATCTAAACAAAGGAGTTTTTCGAAAAACTACCCAAAACAGCGATAAGATGAACTATGGACTCAATTCAGCAATGAATATCTCATATCTTGAAAATTAACGATCAATTGACTCTCAAAATCGAGTTATTAGAATGATTTTTCAAAGTTGATTCAAAGTCCTATATGAATGCATGTTGGGTTTAAAGGAAAAATTAAAATAAATTAAAATAGAAAATAATCAATGATAATATTGTTAAGCTGCCAAGACTGAGTCAAGAAACTCATTCGTGAGCTAATACTAAGCTGAAGCTCATTTATCCGCGCACCAATTCACAAAAGGGAACCATCATCCCCAGTCTTGGATGACTCAACGGCCTATCCGTGCGACTAAGATTCCTCTGGAATTATCATTATTTTTGATGAAGGGGAACTCAAATTCTAGATTTACCAAAGCCACAAGGTCCTTGATATGATCTAGTAGCATAGATAACATATAGTAGGAATACATACAGGGAGGAGATGGTGATTGCAATAAGCATGAGGGGAACTGAGAAGTGCAGTCACCGCGGGACTTGGATGATGATGCCCGGACGGTAGGACCAAGAGAATTTCTTTCATGCGCTCAAAGATTCGTTAGCCAAGAGATAATGAATCATAACAAGCAATGAATTGAAACATTATAGCATATCATTAAAGCATTTGATCAATTGATAGCATGATAGCATAGAGTGAACTACATCACATAGTGTGCGAACATAGTAATGACAACACAACATCGCGAAAGCATGAAAGCGTGGATCAAAGCGTTGAAGACACTCAGGGCATGGTGTAGTCCAGAGCATCAAAGCATGAAGGCATCAATCATCGTTTGTTATTGCATTTGAACCATGAGGATGACGGCTTGGCTAATCAGTTGAAAGATCTGGAGTTGAATGATCATGACCAGAATGATGCCCAGAGCGGCGAATCATGAAGATAGCAATCATAGGGAAGAATCGAAAGGTTGATGGCAATGAAAGGAGAGGACTCATCCCGTGTTTTTGGTCCTTGTAAAAAGGTTGTCCCTGCAAAACAACACCATCAGAAAAAATACAATGCAATACAATTTAATTTTTTTGATTTTGGAATATGTAAATTTTTATGGGTTTTGAAAAGTAGTCAAATTTTTATGGATTTTTGAAGATGTTTGAATTTTTTTTTGAAAAAAAATATTTGACTTTTTTTTTAGAATTTTGGTTTAGACATTGCTAATACAACATCAAAGGATGTTTAAACCGCTGGCTAGAGGTCCTCGTTCCTTCCCCTTTCCCTAAAAACTGCCCAAAGTCGGGCGTGCATTGAAGGTGTCACCCTATAACCGGCTGCCCTTAGTTAACGGTGCCCCTACCAAGGCCATACCTGAGAAACACTCGGCCTTGGAGGGAGAAGATAAGAGTAATTTGGGATAAACTTGGTATAAGTTAAGAAGATATTGGATTTTGACTTCCGTCCATAGCACGACTCCTAGAGATTTGGTCTGTTGCGCCGGGGCTTTGTGTCATATCATCGAATCTTAAATTCTCTTTTAGGCACGCATACGACCGGGCTCATAACGTCCCGCGGAGAAACTGTACTGCCCTCTTGCCATGCCAGATTTCTTTGATTTTTTTCTTTCTCATTTTTTTTGATTTGTCCTTTGGACTTTGATCCAAACATTGACTTTTGGAATTTTACAATGGAGAACGAGGTCTTAATAGATTGCCCCTATTTGAGACTTCCTCTTGTCGGGGTGTGCTTAGGTTGGTTGTTTTGCCCATAATATCTCTATCCTCATATTTCAGCCGAGTTAAGAGGAGAAAAAGACCTTGTGTCCTCGAGCATGGCCCAAGTAGCAACGGTATTCTACCAAAGGAGACGGCTAAGGACGCCGTGAAGTGTGTGCGGTGCCCAGCTAAGGGTTGCCCTTAATGAGCGGGGAGAGAAATTTCGAACTCCCAGCGTGAGGTTCTTATAGCCAAAATGCTGCATAGCAAGCCTAAAGACTCTTTTGACATTGATTTAAAATAAAGACCTAGGATAAAGGCATAGACAACCACTCTTCATCATATTAAGAAGCACTTTGTTTTAAAAAATCGTGCGTGAATAAATGAATGAGAATGCATAAAAATGCACACTTACGCACGTACGTTACCTTGCAACCTTGTAGAAGAAGCAGCTGCCGGAGGCGATGCTGATAAGCATGGGATTTGTAGCCCTCGTGACAGATAAGAAAGGAAGCAAAGTTTTCGAAAGTGGCTTAACAAGAAGGAGTGATGTCTAGACTAGACGCAGACGAATAAGGAGAAAAGGAAGAGAGGTGAGGGCTAGAATTCCCTTATTAAGGTGCGGAGACCATGATCACATAAAAGGTCTAAGAATGAAAGGGAAAATTAAGAGGTGGAGTGAGGACTAAAGTCTCGAAAGTAATGGGAGAAAGGGCAGATACCCAAAACAATTGATGCGGAAGAAGTCGGGTCAGACCCAGGATCAGGAGGAATTAAGAGAAGGAATTGGTAGATGGAAAGTGACAGATACGGAGGGTCTGGAGGCAAGGGAAGAGAGTCATGATGGGAAGAAGAATCCGAAGGTTCCGGAGGAAGAAAATACTGAGGGACGCGATGTCCCAGGAAAAGGTATGGAAAATGATGATTAAAGAGGAGGAGAAGGACAAAGGATGCGATGTCCCGGAAGAGTAGGAGGACGAATCAAAGAAAAGGCAAAAGGTCCGGAGGTTCCGGGGGAAGAAGATACCATGGGGCGCGATGCCCTGGGAGGTCCGGGGGTTCCGACATGATGTAGAGAAGGAGGGTGCGATGCTCCGGGTGAAGGGATGGAGAGTTGGAAGAAGGAGGGTGAGAAGGATCCGGAGGTTCCGGAGGATGAAGATAGACAAGGGCGTGATGCCCAAGGAGATTAAAGGAAAGATAAGATGGAAAATCTAGAGGTTCTGGAGGAATGGGATGAGAAGGGACGCAATGTCCTAGAAGAAGGGATAATGAGTGAGATAGGGAATCCAGAGGTTCCGGAGGAGGAAGGTGTAAAAGGGCGCGATGCCCTGGAAGGAGAGAAAAATCCTGATATGGAGGTGTGGAGGGGCGCGATGCCCAAAGAGGGAGATCCTGAGGTTCCGGAGGTTCCGGAGGAATAAAGTAGGAACGGGGGCGATGCCCTAGAAGAAGGGATAAGGAGTGAGATAAGGAATCCGGAGGTTCCGGAGGAGGAAGGTGTAAAAGGGCGCGATGCCCTAAAAGGAGAGAAAAATCTTGAGGATTTGGATATGGAGGTGTGGAGTGGCGCGATGCCCAAAGAGGGAGATCCGGAGGTTCCGAAGGAATAAAGTAGGAATGGGGGTGATGCCCCAGGGAAAGACAGGAACGCGGAGGTTCCGGAGAAGTGAAGTAGAAAAGGGTGCGATGGCCTGGAAGGTCCAAAGGTTCCGGAGGGATGTAGAGAAGGAGGGTGCGATGCCTGGCAAGCAGAGAAAAATCCGGAGGATCCGGATACAAGAGTTGGGAGTGGGCGTGATGCCCTGAGAGAAAACTGGAGGGGGCGCGATGCTCGGCAAGTGTAAGGGGACCTGGAGATCCCGAAGATGGAGGTGAATAAGAAGGAAGATGTGGAGAATCCGGAGGTTCCGGAAGGCGGGGAAGATACGGGTTCAGAAACCCGGGAAAGAAGAAATGCAAATGAATGCGATGCGATGGACGTAGAAGATGCATGGAATGCATGAAATGCATGGGATGCAAAGAACACAAGTGGTGAGAGGATGAGAACTCCCTCTTTACCAAACGGATGGCCCATGTAGATGGGATAGCATAGGAAGTGGATAGGGTAGTGGAAGGCCCCCTAGCAGAAGAACGCTTGTCCCTCCATAGCAGTGAAAGTGCACGGCCAAACGGTCCAATGGATAAAATTAAAGCCCGCGACGAAACTTCAACAATAAATGATAACTCCCTTGGAGGGTGAAGAGCAATAATGTGAGGGAGTTGAAATGTTGGAATGGGAAGCTTTGTTTTGCCCAAGGATCGTGGTGGATGAAGAGTGTTGAATAAAATGGGCATTCGCCCCTCGAATAGAAGGATAGACTCGATAGTGGAGTGTTGAACCAAGGGGTGCCCTGCCCGGGCCTTAGGCATGGACTTACATGGCATCAAATCTTGATCTTCTCTTTTAGTGAGCATTGGCGGGGCTTTGACCTCTTCAACCATGCCCGGTTCAAGGATGGGGATCGGCATCCGGCAAATAAAGTCTTACATTTTGAACAACATGGCCATGGGCAACTCATTCTTGCCCGACTTTTTTGTATCGTGCTTGGCACAAATACTTGTAGAAGGACACCCATTCCGAGTGGAGGCGGAAGGCTCAATAAATGGTGGAGATGTAATAGGAGGTGTTTGAGGAAGGGCGAGTGGAGGTTCAAACACGTCGAGCTTCTCCCCTTGCTTGGAAGCGGACGGGGTTTTCGAGTGCAAAAAGAGGTGGACCCTGCTCGGGATCTCACTACCAGAAAAGGTGGGATTTTAGACGGCCAATTTCTATCTGAAATCCGTCTGAAATTCCGTGGGAAGATAATTTTGTAATGGATTTCAGATGAATTTCGGACGGAAATAGGTCGTCTCATATTCTTGGTTACAAATTTCGGACAGATTTAATTTCAGTCACAAATTCCGTCTAAAATTTCACACGGAAAGATTTCCGTGTGAAATATCGTCTGAAAATATAAATTTCGGACAGATTTAATTTCAGTCACAAATTTCGTCTGAAATTTCACACGGAAAGTTTTCCGTGTGAAATACCGTCTGAATTTAAGTCCCTCTGAAATTTTCCACGGAACATTTTTCGTGTGAAATATCATCTGAAATTATCCGTCCCAAATATCGTTCCAATATCCGTCTGAAATTTCAGATGTACAATTTCAGACGGCCTATTACCGTCCCTATTTCTGTTTCAAAATTCAGACGTATGTGTCTGAAATCCATCTGAAATTTCAGACGGACAAGGTATGTTCAGACGGATATGGAATGGTATTTGGGATTGTACGTTCAGACGGATAAGTGGTCGTCTGTAATTGCGTCTGACATTTCAGATGGATCCGTCTGAAAATGCGTCCAAAAATTTTTCATTATTTTTTTAAAAAGTACAAAATTGTTTTTAAAAACCTGTTAAAATTACATCAAATATTAATCAAACTAACGTACTGAAAACAAAACACATAATAAGAAACTCAACATGAATCCCCTGCTGATCAAATATCCTCCACATCATCTATATCCTCCTCCCTGCCCTGCTCATCTCCTCTGTCATCGCCCGCAGAAGGATCCTCCTACATTAAAATAATAATAACATTCATTCATAGATAAAAAAATTAGTGCGAAGATAAATTAAATATTTTATTACATTACATAAATTGAAATCAAACATAATATCAAATTGATAACTGCATAGATTTTATAGACCCTAACTAATCTAGTTGTCATCAGTATTTTAAATTAATTATATTTAGAGACTACACTTTTGAGCGTTGGGCCCAAACCGGGTATCCGATTTGGATTTCGCCAGTTCTCACAAGTTACTTTTATCTCCCAGGTCATGTTGGAACAATCAACACGCCGATCAGATCGGTATTTCATATTTTAGACCCCCAGACCCGACTTCTTTAATTTTAAACCAAGTGTATTTACAAAATGTACTTTTGAGCGTCGGGCCCAAACCAGATATCCGATTTGGATTCCGTCAGTTCTGACAAGTCACTTTCATCTCTCAGGTCCTGTTGGAACGATCGACACGCCGATCAAACATGTATTTCAGATTTTAGACCCCCCAACCCCTACGTATCTGTCTTTTAAATTAATTACATTTAGAGAACGCACTTTTAAGCGTCGGGCCCAAACCAGATATCCGATTTGGATTCCGTCAGTTCTGATAAGTCACTTTCATCTCTCATGTCCTGTTGGAACAATCGGCACGCCGATCAGACCGGTATTTCAGATTTTAGACCTCCAAACCCGACTTCTTTAAATTTAAACTATGTGCATTTACAAAATGGACTTTTGAGCGCTGGGCCCAAACCGGATATCCGATTTAGATTCCGCCAGTTCTCACAAATCACTTTTATCTCCCAGTTCTTGTTGGAACATCGGCACGCCGATCAGACCGGTATTTCAGATTTTAGACCCTCAGACCCCGACTTCTTTAATTTTAAACTAAGTGTATTTACAAAATACACTTTTGAGCGTCGGGCCCAAACCAGATATCCGATTTGGATTCCGTCAGTTCTGACAAGTCACTTTCATCTCCTAGGTCCTGTTGGAATGATCGACACGCCGATCAGACATGTATTTATGATTTTAGACCCCCCAACCCCTACTTATTTGTCTTTTAAATTAATTACATTTAGAGAATACACTTTTGAGCGTCGGGCCCAAACCTGATATCCGATTTAGATTCTGTCAGTTCTGACAAGTCACTTTCATCTCCCACATCTTGTTGGAACGATCGGCACGTCGATCAGATTAGTATTTCAGATTTTAGACCCCCGAACCCGACCTCTTTAAATTTAAACTAAGTGCATTTACAAAATGGACTTTTGAGCGATGGGCCCAAACCGGGTATCCGATTTGGATTCTGCCAGTTCTCACAAGTCACTTTTATCTCCCAAGTCCTATTGGAACAATCGGCACGTCGATCAGATCGGTATTTCAGATTTTAGACCCCCGGACCCCGACTTCTTTAATTTTAAACTAAGTGTATTTACAAAATGTACTTTTGAGCGTCGGGCCCAAACCAGATATCCGATTTAGATTCCGTCAGTTCTGACTAGTCACTTTTATCTCACAGGTCCTGTTGGAACGATCGATACGTCGATCAGACATGTATTTCAGATTTTAGACCCCCCAACCCCTAGTTATCTATCTTTTAAATTAATTACATTTAGAGAATACACTTTTGAGCGTCGGGCCCAAACCAGATATCTGATTTAGATTCCGTCAGTTCTGACAAGTCACTTTTATCTCCTAGGTCCTGTTGGAACGATCGACACGCCGATCAGACTGGTATTTTAGATTTTAGACCCCCGAAACCCCAAATTAAATGAATTCTTCTAAACTAAGTTAGTTTTGAAAACACACTTAGTTTTGAATTGAGTTATTTGAGTGTCGGGGTTAAACCGGATATCCGATTTGGAATCAATCAGCTCTCACAACTCACGTCTACCACGCAGGTCGTGTTGGAATAATCAGCATGCCGATCAGACCGATATTTCAGATTTTAGATTCCCGAACCCCAAATTGTATGAATTCTTCTAAACTAAGTTACTTTTGAAAACACATTTACTTTTGAATTGAGTTATTTGAGCATCGTACTCAAACCGGATATCCGATTTGGAATCCGTCAGCTCTCACAACTCACGTCTGTCTCGATTGTCGTGTTGGAACGATCGGCACGCCGATCAGGCCAGTATTTTACATTTTGGACCCCCGAACCCTGAATTTTCCTAATTCTTCTAAACTAAGTTACTTTTGAAAACTAACTTAATTTTGAAATTAATTATGAATATAATTGAGTAATTCTGTCAAAATAAAAACATAATAAACACGAACCTGATGGGCCTGTGCCGTGGTGGTGGTGGATCCATGAGGGAGAATTCCCGCCTGGGAGAGGAGGCCACTGATTGCCTGCAACATGGTTGCCTACTGGCTAGACATCTCCTCTCGGATCTGCCGCGTCTACTGCTGCAAATCAGAAATCTTCGATCGGACTATGTCTCTGACGTCACTGGCAGAAGTACTGGGGGTGTGCGGAGGTATACTGAAGGCACTGCTACTGGTTTGGGCAGAGCCTGAACTCGCATACGATGATATCACCGCGCTAGAGTCCAGGCTCTCCCCAAAACCATATAGCCGGCCTTTCTTCGGTACGCCAGCTGCTGCCACCCATTCCGCCAGATCGAACTCCGGCTGCTGCGTATCTCCCTCTCCGTACTTCTCTATCATAGCTCTGCTATATGTTTCCTACAAATTGAATAGTTTGACTAGATAATTTCATATGAATCAATCCGATTTAAATGAACGGTAGAAGTTGCATATGTAGATAAACTTACTACTACTGAGTGAGCTCTCTCACTCACAAATTGATCTTTCCCTTTCTTTTTGTGTATTCTATCGAACACCTCGAGGAACGACGGAGCTCGATTAAGCTCCACAGCCTGTTATACAATTCATAATAAAAATATGTCATATATATTAACAAAATGTAAGAAGATAAATTGAAACATTACTTACCATTTTTTATTTATGAGCTGCGAAAGAGACGGACCCACTCGTATGCAAATTTACGCCCGGTTGTGACGCCCTGTTTGCTTTGGCTTTTCGAGACTTTTCTATCCAGTTGGGGTCGGAAAATTTGTCACATACTATGTCCCAATCCTCCTTCCTCATCCATAGAGGGCGGTGCTCCTTTTACAGTTGTCGGTCTTCACTCCCACCAGCCTTATTTTTAGTGTGTTCTAGGGCCTCATGTACTTTCCTTCGGAAATTTGACTTCATACTAGACTCCCAGGCAGAACGACATCTCATCGCGTCATATCCGCACGTGAATTGATAAGTCCGTTGTAAATAAATTAAGTTTCACACTTAGTATCCTGTTGAGAATTGAGTTTGGAAAATACTTGAATTAAATGATGTAATTATGTACTGAGAACATGTCCCATAAGTTGTCGCGGACGGCCATCGGAAATTCTTTGAAAGGCGTTACTGGCCCGGGCACATGTGCCATTACTAGTTGGGTGGAATGATGGACAGCATCGTAAGGTTCAAATTTTTTACTGTAATTGCAAATGTCAAAATATTCATATTAGACAGTTGAAGGCTAAATAATGAATGTAATAACCATATAAATTTACCCGGAGATCCAGCACGGGCGACGTCCATCATGGGCCGTGCCTCCCTCGTGACGACTGCCGGCATCGTCCAGTGGCTGAGTGGTTTGGGTGTGCTCTGTACAAGTGGGAGGTGGTGGGAGGGCGCTGAACTATAAGAATTAAATATCATAAGTAAAACGGATATTTTGCTGAAAATTAAAATATACATAATTGGGAAAATATTGGGACCTGTAAGAATTAAATTTCATAAGTAAAATGAATATTTTGATGAAAATTAAAGTATATATACCTGCAGCGGGAGATGGTGGGGGTGGCGCCTGTACAATAGGTGGGAGGGTATTGGGACGTATAAGAATTAAATTTCATAAGTAAAACGAATATTTTGCTAAAAATTAAAACATACATACCTGTAGCGGGAGGTGGTGGGGGTGGCGTCTGTACAACATGTGATGATGCACTGGGACCTGTAAGAATTAAATTTCACAAGTAAAATGAATATTTTGCGAAAAATTAAAACATACATACCTGTAGCGGGAGGTGGTGGGGTTGGCGTCTGTACAACATGTGATGATGCATTGGGACATGTAAGAATTAATTTTCATAAGTAAAACGAATATTTTGCTGAAAATTAAAACATACATACCTGTAGCGAGAGGTGGTGGGGGTGGCGTCTGTACAACATGTGATGATGCACTGGGACCTGTAAGAATTAATTTTCATAAGTAAAATGAATATTTTGCTGAAAATTAAAACATACATACCTGTAGCTGGAGGTGGTGGGGATGGCGCATGTACAAGTGGTCGTGAGTCGACACTTGGACCTATAAGGACATTCTTTTAAGCTAGTAAATGATTAAAACATTTATATATAGCTAACTATTTTAATAAATATACATGTACCCGAAGAAGACACCAAAGAGGAGGGAGTAGAGCCCCTGTCACTGCCCTATCTCCTCCCACTTCCAGTATGACCTCCTCGGACCATTTCTTTATTACTAACAAAATAATTAATACATCTTAATCCTCAATTAGATAAGGCTAGACCAATGTTATTAAAAATTATGCAAAAATGAATGGTTATCTTACTAAATTATCAAAATGTGCCTCCCTCGATCATGCTGATGATATATCTAACTCATCATCATCTTCGTCATCCATAGTAGTCTCATCTGATTCGAACTCTTCCTCTTCATCTGATTCCTCCTCCCCTCTAACATCAACATTTAGGTCCGTCGGATCGACTTCTTCCACTTCATCTCCCTTATGTAATGACAGTGACTCATCTGATTCGTCCAGATTAATATGCGTGCAACCGACAACATCAACTTCGTCTAATTGAAAATATTCAGCACTGGCAACTTCTAAGGGATTTTCACTCATATTTAACTCATAAGTGAGAAAGAGTTTTGATTTCGCCCTGCAAACTGCCCACCCATCTTTATTTTTGGATGATGGATAGCTTGAATAATACACTTGCTGGGCTTGTGCGGCTAAAATGAACGGTTCATAGGTATTAAGTTTAGACCTATGTTTGACATCGACAATCCCATAAGTTGTGTCATGTCGAACAGAATTAGGATCAAACTAATGACACTTAAATATGTATACATGATTGTCTCATCCCAAATACTGAAGTTCTAAGACTTCGTCAAGAATACCGTAGTAGTCCAATTCCATTTCATTGTATAAACTTCCCTTAATAGATACGTTGCTGTTCATCGTAGACTTACTCCGTCCATAATCCCTCGTATGAAATCTGTATCCATTCACAATATATCCTGGATAGGCACGTGCAACTGTCGAGGGGCCATAACTTATATGTTGTACTCTTTGATCAGTAATGAGACCTTATTCAACCTATATGTAAATTTGAGTAGTTTTAATAAGGTTCAATCTCGTCAACATACATAAATACAAACATATATATTCAACAATCGACACTAACCCGATATCTCAGCCATTTGGCAAAAAACTTCTCGCGTTCTTTTTCAATCTCCACGTCCTGGATATTTAGACATTTTTGTGCTAATTCTGAATCAAATTGTCTGCAATATAAATACACTACTACTTTAAATGAACTGCAGAACAAAGATGAACAACTTATGGACATCACTGTAAATGTGAGTTAAGAACTTACTCAACATAAGGTTCAATCTCGATACAATTCAGAAGAATATATATCTCAGCGGTATACAACACTCTATCTTTGAGCGTGCGAGTCGAGCAACGTCCGAACGCACGTCCATGATGCTTAAATATAGAGAGCCGATCGGACGAATCATCAACTCCCATCATCATTACATGGAGGTCGAGTATGACGAGTTAGAATCTCTGGCTCAAAGTACATGGAACAGAAGTTTGATATTTCTTCAAGAATATATGCCTCAGCAATCAAACCCTCTACCTTCACCTTATTGTGAACTTTCATTTTTAATTCATGCATGCACCTACAACAACAAGTTAGATGGCAATGACATGTACCGACCATGGACGACATGTAACTTAACAAAAATTTTGACATACCTCTCAAATGGATACATCCATTGAAATTGTACTGGTCCTCCGACAATAGCCTCGTATGGAAAATGAACGGCCAGGTGCTCCATCGAATCAAAGAATGCCGGAGGAAATATCTTCTCTAGCTTGCAAACAGTTGTGACCACATTTTCTTCGATAGTTTGTACATCCCTCAATCTAAGTTCTGATGCACATAAAATCTTGAAAAACTGACTCAGCTCGGTCAGTGATCCCCATATAGGCTTTGGCAACAAATCACGAAATGCAATGGGCACTAGCCTCTCCATGAATACATGATAGTCGGGACTTTTCAGACCATATATTTTCTCCTCATTAACATTCACACAACGGGATATGTTGGATGCATATCCATCTAGGAATCTTAACTGTTTCAACCACTAGCACACTTGATCTGTGTATCATTAAGCACGTAAGTTGCTTTAGGTTGCACAGTTTTTCCATTTACGTTCTGTAATTCCAGTTCTGGACGTTTACAAAGCATCTTTAAGTCCATACGTGCTTTGGCGTTGTCCTTTATTTTGCCTTTAACATTCATGATCGTATTGAACACATTATCAAAAAAATTCTTCTCGGTATGCATAACATCCAGATTGTGTCGTACAAGAAGAGTTGACCAATAAGGTAATTCTCAGAAAATAATTTTCTTGTTCCAGTTGTGATCCTTACCAAAGCTAGAGAGTTGCCGTGTGCTACCAGACAATTATACTACATCTGGTAAATTTTGCACCCGTGTCGCCATATGCCGACCCGACACCCTTTGCAAGTCTGCTTCATCCATTTTAACAGTATTTTTTTTAAACGAGTCTTTTTGCCTTCGAAAAGGATGGTCACTTGGTAGCAACCGCCGATGGCAATCAAACCAGCATGCTTTCCCACCATGTTTCAATACAAATGAGTTGGTATCTTCTATACAGTAAGGACATGCTAACCTCCCATATGTGCTCCAACCAGATAGCATTCCATATGCAGGGAAGTCACTTATTGTCCACATCAGTGCAGCCTTCATAATAAATTTTTACTTCCGACATGCATCATAAGTAACAACTCCATCAGTCCATAATAAATTGAGCTCATCAATCAACGGCCTGAGATATATGTCCAAATTTTTTCCGATACTTTTTGGACCAGGAATTACTAAGGACAAAAACATATTTTCTCACTTCATGCACATGTCCGACGGAAAGTTGTACGGTGTCATGAACACTAGCCAACAAGAATAAGATGCCACTAAACCACCGAATAGATTAAAACCATCTGTGCATAAACCCAATCATGTCAAAGATGTTCAGAAACTTATGACGCACTAGATTTAATATATTAAAAACTTCTTTGACATGATTCTAAAATAGTGTCCCTGAAAGAACCACCTTACAGGGAGTTTGCACTGTTTCTAGCGTAGAAAGAATATTTGTGTCTTCATTTCTGGGAGTATGGCCTTCATCTAAAATGAGAAGGCTAGGGACCTTTGGTAATCTCTCCTGACATGCAGCCCTTATCTCGTCTCTTACATCGCACACAATTCTAGAAAACTGTTTATAACCCAAGAAAAGAATACTCTTGTTCTCCTCCCATTTTTGAAGAACATCAAGCTGCTGAGATCTATTGTCAGCCTTAACAGAGTAGAAGTCATACAGAGGAAGTTCTTCTACTTGCCAATGATGGAACTCTCTCTTCCACGTTGGCAGAATCCCTTTAGGAAGAATGATTAACAGCATCGTAGAAGGATATTTAGCCAAAAAACTCTGAATAAAGCTAATGAGCATGAACGTCTTTCCTGACCCTGGTGCATGTGCCAGAATGCAGCCTCGAGGATTATCACTCACTAGGTTTCTCACCAATAAATTGAAGCCCTCTATCTGATGTGGCTTCATTTGTTTCAGGTGCCTTGGGTGCAGAGAAAGTTCACAGGAAACTATATCCTCTTCAGAGAATTTAGGTCCCAAGAATTACATTTTCTCATTGACGTATTGGTTGGTGAATGGGTAATTGCAACAACGCAATTTCATTGACGTGCCTAATTTTTAGCAACAATTTTGTGATTGCAATATCACAGAATAGGGAAAAACTCAACTATATTTGAAGCATACCTATGAGGTGTGAGTTTGGTGAAACTTTTAGTTTGAAGTTATTCTTAATTGATATTTTCAACCCAAATATTATTAGCAGTTAGAATAGTCGACCCGTATTATAAACGGGCTAAAATAGAATGTGTTTATATTAATAGAATATTTTCCATTTAACACCTTAAGATTTTGAATTGGATGATCCAATTCAATAAACATTAGTATGATATTAGCGCACATTGTTATAATTTAAACCCACACACCTCTTGATGGACTAAAATATAGTGCCTTTATATTAGTGAAGTTCTCTCTACTCAACACCTTAAATTTTGAGTTGGATGATATAATTTAATAAATTTTAATATTAACTGTGAGTAAAGACCTCTGATACTACTTGTCTATCTATCTTATTATGATTATGATTAAATCAACTCTATCTCTTTTCTTCATGGCCAAGCTAGAAAGTAGACATGGTTATTCTATTGAGACGGATATTTTATCTGTTCTAATTAAGATTATATAAATTAATTAAAATCTAATTAATAAATTAATTTACATGCTTTATTTGTCCATCCCATCACCCTAACAATAAATCTAATTAAGATTACATAAATTAAAATAAAATGAAACAACATATAAAAATAAAATCAAATTTTTACTTAGTGTTTATTCACAAAAAACTCTAATTCTTTTGTTCCCGTCCTCCCGACCGATTATCCTACCATGAATAAAAAATATATATTAAATTAAATTAAATTAAATTAATTTATCTAATTCACACAGTGAGGGTGAGAGAGGGCGGGAGCAGGGAGGGGGAGGGAGGCCAACGGGAGAGGAAGAGAGGGCGGGAGCAAGGAGGGGGAGGGGGGCCAACAGTGCGTGTGTCTGTGTCTGTGGTGTGCGTGTGTGTCTGTGAGGGGGAGGGGGGCCAACTGAAGAGGGAGAGAGGGCGGGGGAGGGGGGGCCAACACAGAGAGGGAGAGGGACAAGACCGTGAGAGGGGGAGGGAGAACGGGAGAGGGAGGGGGAGGGGGTCGACCACCCCCTGCCGGCACCTCCTCTGTCGGGTGAGCGCCTCCTCTGCCGAGTGTGTGCATGAGAGGGAGTGATGGAGCGGGAGAGGGAGAGGGAGTGAGGGAGACTAAGAGGGGGAGAGGGAGAGGGAGAGGGAGAGGGAGAGTGTTATAGAGAGAGGGAGAGGGATCGAGAGGGTTTTCCTACCGAAGTGAGGATGGCGACGGTGAGTTTCTGCCGGCGATCGAGGATGAGGATGGCGACGGCGAGGACGACCACGGCCGGCGGCGACGGCGAGGACGGCGACTGCGGCAGCGACGGCTCCGACGGCGATGGCGATAGGGAGACGGACTAAAGAGAGAATGAGAGGGAGAATGGGGGGAAGTGAGTGATAGGGAGTGGCGGGGACGGGGCCAATTTGGGCGGGGGGTTTCGTGAATTTCAGACGGCATTTCAGACGAAATGTATTTTCGTCTGAAAGTTTAATAATATTTCAGACGGACTAGTTTTTGTCTGAATATAAGTCTCAAATTGAGACGGATAGTGCGACAGATAAGTATTTGTTTGAAATAGCGATGGCATTTCAGACGGAAACTATCCGTTTGAAATGCAGACGGATATTGCGACTCAAATTATTCTGTCTGAAATTTTCGTCGCTAACATCGCCATTTCTTGTAGTGTCTGCCACGGGTTTGGGTAAGGGGGTAGGCAAAGCTAGGTTTGAGGAGGGCCGTGGTGGCGGCAATGGGAGGTTAATTGGAGAAGGTTTGGCTGTGGGCTCGGCCGAGGCCGATGGCATGGAGGTCGATAGAGGTGTAATGGGGGGTTTAGTGGGAGGTTCGGCGAGGGTCGGTGTTGCGGAGGTTGATGGTGTAGGAGTTGGGGGTGTGATAATGGAGGGTTTGACTCGTTGGAAACGACATATTTTAGTGGCGGTGCGAGAGGTTTGAAGAGTAGGAGACGGGCCTTGATGCACCGGTGTGGGTGATTGAAGCATCAACCCATCATCGTAACAACAATAGGTCACAAAAATGGGGGTTGGATTGGGGACGGTGGCATCGTCCTGAGCAGGGAATTCTTCGGCTGGTGGAGGAAGAGGAAAACGGAGGAAACTCGGAATGGGTGCTTGTAGAACTTCATCTTGTGCCATCTTCAATTCTTCATCTGCTGACTTAAACTCTTCATTGTCGGGCTCAAATGGACGCCGTTGTGGAGGCGTGTTAATGGGTGATGGAGGTGTGTAATGTTGTGGAGGATTCTGTGGATGTAAATGCATATGCAGAGGCAGAGGGCCATATGGATGAGTGGTGTGAATAGGTGGAGGGCGGACGACGTCCACTTGATCACCAGAACTTGCCGACACTTGCTCACTTGAATTGATCCCGTAATCATCTCTCCTCTCCTTCCATTCTTTCTCCATCTTCGTAATATTGTTCATGAATGCGTGAAGAGGGTTGACTCGAGGAGGAGGAGGAGACAACTGCGGACTCGTGACCCTCTTCAATTGTTCCTCCATTGAAGCGACTTTATCAAGGAGAGCTTGGAGGGGCATAACTTGAGGAGTAGAGGGTTGGCATGGTGGCCTTGAAGGAGGGGCCGCATATGCTGGCCGTGGAGGGGGTTGACGGGCTGACCCAAAGAAGAGCTCGGTCGGGCCAGATTGTAAGGAATATGTGGACCTTGGGGCCATGAAGGAGGAGGAATAGAAGGGGGTGGGTGATGAACCACCCAAGGATGAGTATGAATAGAAGGAGGCGGCGGGTGATGGGCCACCCGAGGATGAGGTGAAGAGGGAGGCGGGTGATGGGTCACCCGAATGGGATTGGAAGGAGGAGGAGAAGGAGAAGATGCTCTATCAACAGCAGTCTTAAAGGCTTGGATCTGTTGAGGGGTGAGACGATCTATTGCATCCAAGATTTGGGAGACCTTCTCATCGTGGGGAGGAGACGGTCCCGAGGGAGTAGCGGCTTGCTCTTGATGCGAGGGACCACAAGATTGGAAATTACCCATAGGTCGGGCAAAATCATGAGGATGAGGATGTGGTCCCTTGAAAGAATTATGGTGAGAATTATAATGAACATGTTGAAATTGAGGAGTGTAGGATGTGCTAAGTTGGTCATCCTCACGATTAAACATGGTGGTTTGATTATCAAAGCGAAACATCATGCAAACAACAATATTCAACCAAAATAATTCGCAAAGATCAAACAAGTTGGATGTTTACGCTTGATTTCCTTAGTTGGACCTTGATATGAATTAAGAGTTTTAGCAAAGTTATGATTCACTCAAGGTGATGAACCTAGTTTCGATATGATTTGCCCCAATGCCAACTAAGTATACTCTCACCACGCATAGGCCAACAAAACCCGGGGACTTCAAAGGTACAACCAGCCCAAACTTCCGTGAGGGAATCCATGGGTGCGGGGACTTATGGAGGTTTTGGTTTAGGAGATTCCGATCCAAAGAGACGGAGTGTTCAATGGAGGGTCCTTCCTTAACCAAGAGGGGGTAGGGTCTCCTAAAAGGTGGGGAGAGGAGGTCTCCCAAATCGAGATGCCATGAATACAGATGCTAATACAAAAGAAGAATGAAAAACACACAGAATGATATAACTATGAATAACGAATGCAAAATAGAACAAAAGCAAAAGCTAATTAATGAACAGTGACATGAATGCAAATGACGGATGGAAACTAGAATAAATGCAAAAGCTAATTCTTATAAATAGTAACATGCAGATGAAATGGTGGATGGAAACTAGAACAAATGCAAAAGTCAATTCTTATGAACAATAACATGCAGATGAAATGGTGGATACAACACAGAACAAATGTAAACACTTATTTCTGTGAACAATGACTGCAGATGAAAGGATGGATGCAAGACAGAACAAACCCAACGATTATTTCTATGAATAGTGACAACGTGGGATGCAGACAGATGACAGAATGGGGTGAACAGTGATATGCACGAATGCAAAGAAGAAACAAACAACATGGATATGCAATGCAGTCAGAAAATGGGCGTCTTAATCAATAGGCGCCCATTTAAGAATGGGCGTCCACTACCCAGGATGCAGTTTTTTTTAATTGGCCAGAAAATAGAGAAATGCAAATGGCCAATGGAAGAGAAAGAAAAAGGCACTCACAAACACCCAGCGATCAATAAAAAGCACTGCATGCTTTCAGGAAAAGGGAATGGGCGTCTGTTACAGTGGGCACCCATTCAAGAATGGGCGTCCACTGGAATGGACGCAATTTTTTTTAAGAGAAGAACATAAGTGGAGTTTTTAATAAAATCTACCAAATTAGTCAATCAATTTGGGGTACGTGCACGTGGTGCACAAAGGATATAAATGAAGGGGAAAGAGTGCTACGTGGAGCACTAAAAGGAGATGCACCGTGAGTGCAAAAGGGAGATGACATACGTGGGTGCCCAATGGAGAAGGGTAATCAAAAGAAAAACACAAGGTGCCCCACCATGATCACCAATTTGTAGATCTATTAAAAATTCACTTAAATTAAATAAAGAAATGATAATGGAAAAATCACGAAAAAGAAGAGGATAGAGGGAAAAGGGAGCATGCATAGGATACTAGTGGAGTGTGTGATCGCCAGAGACCACGGGCCTCAATGAATATAAACAATAATAAACATGGAGGGATCACGATAAATACCTGATGAAGCGTGAGAGATGTGTGAGTCGACCTTCTCTTCCAATCGGCCGGCCGATGAAGAGAGTCTCTTAGATTACCCTTGCAAAATAGATATCAACTAACAAAGAAATGTTGATTAGCAAACCAAAGTGTGCAGTATCAATCCCAAATATGATATAAACGTGAAAGCATGTGAATGAACACACCTTGTTGGGTGTTGACCCTTAAACCCCTATGCAAAGGGTGGGATAAAATATGGTGATATGATGAAATAAACAAGAGATAGGGTGATGTGCAAGTGTTGCACGGTGGAGCCTCAACGTGGTTGAGAAGGGAGTATTAATTGATGCAATATGCATGCGCTGTGAACTAATGTAATAAAAGAAACAGAGAAGAAAGAGAAGAGCATGAGGGGGTATTCTCCTGTCCTGGCTTTTGATGGGCGTTCGGGAGGAAGACTCAGATAGCATGGAGCTTTGGATGCAGAGAGTACTCCCTCCTAGAGCCTGAGATCCGGCAGCACCTCCCCATCATTTTTGAAGTCGGCACCCCTCATCCAGGAATCGCAAGGACTTATTTATAGGGGAAGATCGTGAGTTTAATCCAAGAACCATTATGATAATTAATTTTAGAATGACATAAATATTGGCAATAGTCCTCCCAGTTCTCGAAAGCCACCAAGAACCCTTCCCTAGTTGGAAAGGACTCTAAAACGAAGAAAGAAGGAGCTGCGAGCGAATTCGGAAACCTTAGAGAAATGGCGCCAGACCACGCGGTCGCCCATTGAATGGGCGTCCACCACCTTGGACGTTCATTGGCGTTAAAATATGGAAAGTTTAAAATCTTCCAAAATTAGAAAGAATTGACGTCGAGGGTGCTGGACACCCATTTAAAGGATGAGCGACCTCCACAACATATGCATATTCAAAAACAATCCGGTTCCGGCGCAAAATATGACCAAAAGAATTGGCGTCAGGGGTCCCAGA
This sequence comes from Amorphophallus konjac, assembly GCA_022559845.1. NCBI lineage: Eukaryota > Viridiplantae > Streptophyta > Magnoliopsida > Alismatales > Araceae > Amorphophallus > Amorphophallus konjac. Next base: position 303,742,596 of record CM040119.1, read on the forward strand.
CGCCCATTTAAGAATGGGCGTCTCGGAAGAATGACACCCAATAAAAATCACCTAAAATCGACTCAAAATCAATTAAAAATATGAAAAGAATAATTGGCGTCATATCAGGCGGACGCCAATTGAAAATTACTTGTAATTTAAAAAAAAATAATAAAAACTATAAAAAAGAATTGACGTCACTCTAAACAGACACCAATTGAAAATTACCTGAAATTTAAAAAAATGTAAAAAGAGAAAAAAGAATTGACGTCACTTTGGGTAGACACCAATTTGAAAAATCTAAAAAATTAGAGAAAAATCTAAAAAAATTTGAAAAAAGTTGAAAAAAGTTGAAAACGTTTTTGAAAAAATCAAGAAAAAATCTAGAAAAAACTAGAAAAAAGGTAAAAAAAATCCAAGAAAAATGGGAAAAATCATTCAACTAAGTCGATTTGAGATTCAAATTGGGGCATTATAAGACAATATGAGATGTACTCAAGATGATGTCAAATTTAATGTGTCTACACCACTCTTCCTAACAATCAGAGGAGGAGAAGCCAGAGCAGCAGGAGAAGCCAAAGAGCAGCCGAGAGAGAGTCTTTAAGGGAGCCTTGAGTCCTTTTATAAAGAGCGGAGGTGGAGGGCTTTGAGACCCCCACACCCTTCTTCTCCCTCTTCTCTCTTCACCTCGATCGAAGCCGTCGAGAGTCCTCGTTGGGAGTCAGGAGGTAGGCGAGGTGCCTCTCGGGGATTGGCAGATGGCGACCGGTGCAACCTCGCTGCTACAGACGGGGCTTGTAGCCCTGTAGCGCCTACCGTTCTTGGAAGTTTGAGGCGACGGGGAGGAGCCGTCTCGCCGGTCTACTGGGGGAGCCAGAACTTCACCCGCTGGTTAACGAGGGAGATGATCTCCTCTGGGCAGGGTTATCTGGTAACCGATGGGTTGGCATTTAATGCCTCGCCCTTTTTGTCTGTTGATCAGGCGCGGGAAGATGATGAACAGTGCGCTGCCGATTCAGTGGATTAGAGAGGGGCGCGCTGGTTCACTCCTTTTTTCTTATTTCCTTTTTCCGTTTCTTCTTCTCTTTTTCCCTTCTGGCGTTGGTTTTCATGGGCCACAGAGGGTGTTGGCCGCGTCGTATGACCCTGCATTGTGCCGGTTCAAATGGCATTGGGGGGCCGATTCAAGGGCCCCCAGGGGGCTTTTGCGCGCCCGATCAAGGAGCTAGAGGGGGGGGGGGGCGATTCATGTTCCATTGGAGAACCCTGTGCGTCGGTTCATGTGGAGAGAGGAGGGTGCGCCGATTCAAGGGGTCCTTTCATGTGTTTCTTTTTGTTTTCTTCATTTTCTATTTTTTTTTTATTTTCTTCATTGTCTTTTTATTCTCCCATGCGTTGGTATGCGTGCATTGACGCACTTCTTCTTTTCCTTCTCCGTTGCCCTCGTTCGGCTCGGGGTGGCTTGGAGTTCTTGTTGGCGATTTTTAGGTGTCCACATGAAGATAAGTAATTGCTCAGTGACCGACATATTTTTGGTGCCATTGAGTACACTCCTTTCCATCAATTTATCCCTTAACCTCAAGAATAAGGTTGGGTGCACCCAAAAATTGGAGTATGATCTGCCCACATGATCATCCATTAATTGTTTAACCCACCTATAACCTCTCCCAACATTTGTGTGCATTGGGGTCCTAGAGATACATGTGTGGGAGGACACGTGTTGAATGAGAAGTACATGTTTAACTTCATACCAATACTCCTCCCCATCCATCATAAACTTGATGAGCTCGCCAAGTGAAGAACTGGTGTTAGTGGTTCCAGAATTCATTGATGAAGTAAAAATAAAACATCCTATACGAAAAAAACAACCAACATTAAAAATGTGAAAGAGCATCTCATGAAGCAATTCATGTAAAAGAAGCATTATAAAAGTTATTCACATTTGATTGTAGTAATAAATGAGAATAGTAAAAATTGCACATGGAATTGAAATCATAAAAGGATATTAAGAATAATCAATAGTCGCCCAGGCGGCTCAATATCCATCCCACTTTCAAGTCTTTCAGGAGGGCCATAAAGATGGAACGATCCTCGGCAGCCCTGAGAAACTCAATAGCTCTATAGATATCATGCTGAGGGAGTCCATGCAACTTGATAAGCATATCAATTGCTTCATCCATTGGCGGTGTAACTTTTGTCTGTAATTGAAACATCTCCCTTGCCAAGCTCAACCTATCATGACCTAGCTCCACCAACTTCTCAATTGCATCCTCATTATCATGGGAAACCCGCTTTCTCTTCCTACTAATATTACTAGATGAAGGAATACTCCTAGACATAGAGGGAGAAACCCTGGTTGATTTAACATTCGAAACTTCCATTTGGGGGAGTTGCTCAATATTTTTAGGAGTGTCGGTGCCATTAATAAAACTATTAATATTGAAATCCAGTCTTGATTCTTCCTCTATAGTCTGCTGCTCCTCCTCATCAGGGTCACTGCGTGTGTCTAGATATGAGGAACCTTCATTGCATACAATGTCATCCCCTCTTGACATGGAATTAGAACAAATAAGCTCCATTTGTTTGAAAATCAAGAAATGCTTCCCTTGAATTGATTTGTACTCTTTATTAGTCTGGAAATTAAACTGACATGTTATTCATTCAAACGTAACAAAATTGAACAATTGACTGTGCAATACATATGTTACATGCCGCTATAAAATCATTCCAAGTTTCGTCTGTGCCTGGGACTGGTATTTGTTTGTCCTCATCCCAATCCCATCCTGATCGATTCTTTACACTCACAATTAAATAGTACATTTTCTTCAAAATTTTAAACCGAATTTTCAAATTCTCCATTGAATATCCTAACTTGGTCAACTCATTGAATTTCTTTACTGTTTGTCTCCATATCTCCTTTATGAAATTCACATTGGCAAAACCATCATTGCTCACCTTGTGTTCTACGAGATCTATAAAACACAAATCCACCTCGTTGCTCCAGTTCACAACTCTGTTTTTCCAATCTTTGGATGCACTCATACTTTTTTACAAGAAGATATTTAATCATTAGGAAAGGAGAAGTGAGACCAATGCAAATACAACACATGCTTGTGAATAAACTTTCAGGCTAACACACAAAAATGAGGATTTACATGCACCATTATTTTACAACAAAAAATAGAATGTCCATATGAGTGTTAATAAAGACATTATGAAGCACTAAAGACCTGAAAAAGGCACAAGATAATATTCTAATCATACTAATAATAACGTGGACTTTGACATGCCCAAAATAAGATAGATAACATGGCCCAAACAAAATTTTCACATTAAGCATGTTATACATCACACTAGGCTTCATAAATAGCATTTCACAATAGCATTAATGACATCCACAAGAGAGGTAAATCACATCTACCATAGTGGTACGAGGTTATGCGGTTACCTTACGGGAAGGAGCAGCTCGCATACCGGGGGGGAAGGAGCAGTTCGCATAGTAGACGGAAAGGAGCAGTTCGCACACAAGATGGGAAGGAGGAATGAAGGGGAGGAGACGTCAACAGGAAGGAGCAGTCCACATCAACGGGAGAAGGGGCAGCCTGCAAGCTTATCACAAAATATCATTAGCAGTAACAAGCACACACATAGAGATGGCATAGAGGAACACAGTGCAGGGGGTAGAAGGGGGCCGACAGAGGAAATAGGGGAGTGGGGTCGATCGATCCCGGGCCTAGGGTAGCTGTGGCCAAGGGTTTCCTCACAGAAGGAGTTAGATGGTCGAGATATGGGAGAGGGGAGAGAGGTCGACACAGCACACATGGGTTTTTGTGGCCTAGGGTTTCCTTACAGAAGGGGGTCTCCTCACAGAAGGACCTACACAACTGAGATAGGGGAGAGGGGAGAGGTCGACATTGCCACGATCTCGACGCCTCAGAAGCTAGACAAAACCTCAAACATGGGTGGCCCAAACGACGATAGCTCCCTCAGAGCATACTCACGACCACTTAACCACGGCAATCCTCGCCAGCCACCTGACCTCGCTGTAGATTCCTCGAACGTCGCACCACAGCAACACACCTACCGGCAACCTCTGCCCAACGCAGCACAACTGGGGCCACCATCGATGAGGGAGAAAGCTCTCAACCTCGATCCTCAAACCCCACGCGGACACTCCGACGATGACAGCAACCACCTTCACAGCGCCAACACCGCGCACATAGGCGCTTATGCGAGAACCCAAGCGGAAAACAAGCACGAAACCCTATGCCAGCTGTCGACTGTACTGGACCTTACGAACTCTGATCACTGCAATATCTCGAATTCCCATGTACGTCCACAACCACGCTCTGATACCAACTGTAGCAAGCCAAGATCTGGATACCGGGAAGAACCCGATACCATTCAAATCCTGGCCTGCCGCCCACGAGCCGGGAGGACTCGGAAGGGCTAAAAGGAGTGTGGAGGCACAAGAAAATAGGAAATAAAGCAGGATAATTCAACAATTAACAGAAATAGATAAACAACTACAACAGAGTCCAGTCCAACAGAAAGTACAGTCTAAGGTAGAAGAACGTACTCAACGCCAAGTGAACACTCGGCCCGGCAAGCTGGCGACTATGAACCTCGGCACAACGCCCTCGAACCGCGAGGATGAACCACCGCATCTGAAAAGCAGGGGTGAGCCTCCTGTCATTGACTCAATAGGGGTCCCGCGGAACCCCAACCGTAAACAACGGTAGCACTGAAAGCAGCAACAGCAAGAACAACAGTAACAGCAAGAACAGTAAACACGGTGGCCGGTAAAACCTCAACTTTACAGCTACTCCTACTGTACCAGAAAACATGCCCCGATCTCTCAGTCGGGAGACCCACCAGACTACGAACCACCTTAGCCATTCTACGGGGGGAAACGACCACGCTGTCGCAGAGGCCCGTCTCGCAGACAAAGGCCAGACCCAAAACCTCTCGGTTTAGGAACACGGTCACGACCTCGCAGTTGTGAAACCAACACTATCTAGGGAAGCCCTCGGTGACGCTCACCGAAAATCCTAGACCTACCTCGGGAACGCACCCGAAAACTACGCGTAAAGCCACGTCTCGCAGACGGGAAACAGAAACTCGAGTCACGTGAAACTCGCGTCAAGTGATAGGAGCACTGCCAACTAGAAGCAAAGCCAGATGTGTCCATTAACGACTTAGTCCGCGCCTCAAGTGTCTCGCTGCGACGTCCCATGCAGATACAGAGACACTACAGTAACCAGTATCACGAACAAGGACTAGCTGGGTTCGCGCTCGTCAACGCGGGTCCGACGGCCCCCAACTAAGTGTGCATACACAGGCTATACACCCTAGGCAGATCCTCTAGCTGGTTCTTCCCCCGAAGCCCGGACTCAGGCTGCGCGTAGGGGTGTTGAGTGGTGGATAGCATATCTAGAGGGGAGGGGTGAATAGATCTGCCCCTCTTTTCACAATGCAACCCTCTATATAGCTAGATAAAATAAATTACAGCAGAGTGTAACTAGCTTATCGAAGAACACTATGATTCGCTTGGCAAGATGAGCAACTAATATATCGATTTGAACCTAAGCATGCATCTAGAACAAAGCAATCAAATAAACAAACCACAACACAAAGGATTTTAAGGTGGTTCGGACTGAATCCCCAGTCCTACGTCCACCCCTCACCAAATCCGGTGAGGCTCCACTAGTGCCACACACTGAACCGTAAATCGGAAAGACCTCCGATTGTCTTCCTACTAACCACAGGTAGGGACGTCAACACCGCAGATCGGACAACTTCCAATTGCTTTCCTACTAACCACTGGTAGGGACGATCTTCAGTTCCAAATGTTTGAATGAAATGGAAAGATAACAAATATGAAAACACTTAAACAAGATATAGAATATGTTCAAAGAGAAAAGATCTTATCTGAGATTGCTGGAGCTTGAATCTGATGCTTCAATGGTATCTTCTTCCTTGTGGAATGGGCTTCTTTGGATCACCTTGAGTTGATGAAGAAGATGAATGATGCAGATTTGATATCCCTTGAAAACCTTGTGAAATTAGCTTCCGTGGATCACCTTGATAGCCTTGCTTGCTTCTGCACTTCCTTGGAGATTGCTTGCCTTGATATGAGCTTGAAACACCTTGGAATGGATGAAGAACTCCAGCCCGAAGCATTGTTCACGGAGGTGCTACAGTACCCGCGAATCACCTCCTCTAGCCTCCCTTGATCTCTCTTGTTCCAATTGAAGCATTAGGGTTTCTAACCCCTCATGTGTTGGTTTTATAGACTTTGAATGGTCCTTGGACATCCCCCAGACCAGATCCACAATTCATGGGGGATTGGGTGACTTTGGGGTTAAACAAATACAAGGAAATGGGCTCTTCTCGAAGTGGAAAATAAAGTCAACATTGAAGGCTCGGGGCTGGCGGTCGACCGGAAGGCATGGGGCGGTCGACCGAAATTTTATAGTCGGTTGATTTTTCATCTCTGGCAAAATCGGTCGACCGGACGCCTAGGGGCGGTCGACCGAAACCTGTAAAAACTGGAGTTTTTCATTTCTGGAAGAACTGGTCGACCGGCCACTACCCACTGGTCGACCGGAACCTGTAAATTCTAAAGTTCTTCGTCTCTGGAAAATCTGGTCGACCGGCCAAGGTGTGTTGGTCGACCGGAAAGACCTATACCTGCAAAAATGAAGTGTTTAGCCCAAAGAAACATGTCCATAAGTCAAGATATTCATGTCCTTATCAATTTCATGTATTTTTGGGTTTGGTTTATGCATTAGACCATTTGAGCATTTCTAAATTTTGTTCCGGGGGCGGAGCCCTTGACCCCCGTGACTTGACCGGGCAGATCGATCCCCGCGACCTGACCCCGCAGGTCGATCCGCGTGCGAGGGTGCAATCATTGAGCTTTCACTTTTGCCATCTCCACTCCATTCCTTGGCATATCTGTCATGAAAGACCATCAAGTAGTTTAGTCATGTAAGAGTGGTAAAACATCAATGACTTATAGTGTTTAGCCATTATCAAAACCAAGAATATCAAATAACTCAAATGACCACAGGATGATGTCGAATGACCCAAGTGACCACAAGATGACTCAAATGACCATAGGGGCACAACAGGGGGCCCTACGGTAACCAGCCTAAAAACCGTCTCTCTCGGGTAAGCCGCTCCACCACTCCCAGGTGGGTCAGCACACGCATGCCGTAAGAAGGCTACGACCAGTGGGAGGTCACTAAACGTGAACACGGAAAGCCACTCACGCACCCATCGTGAGTAACGCGGAGTAACAGGTGGCACGACGCCACCAGACTCTAGACGGCCCACTAGACCTACTAAATCCAACGGTCCTTGAGTCACACGACTCTGGTCAAGACCGTCGTACACAACGACACAACGCCATTAATATAGCCTAATTCCTAGGTCTGAAACCACGATGACATGAATATCGAGGCAACTCACAGGCCGCTGGGTTAATCTCTCATCTCAGGGACACATGGAAACCTCCAGCCCCAGGCTGGTTGACTGTACTCACAATCCAAGGCCACACACATGGCCCACTCGGAAACCACCTTCTGGAGAAACCCACGACGTGCGGAAACAACCCACCACACACATGCCGATGCACGGAGACTCGTTCTAGCGAGAACACGAAAGTCCGAAACACATGGGGTCACCCGAACCCACCAAACTCATGGGGATGCTATTCGAGGTAACACGGTACCTCCAGACACCCCAAAACACGGACACAGAACCCACGGGGTGTCCGGGATATCCACGAGACCGAAGGTCGACCACTGGGTCACAACCGGGTCGACCGGGGGTCAACACGACACAACCGGAACGCAAGAGGGTCACCCGGACCCTTAAACCAACTGGTACACTAATCGAGGTAACACGATACCTCCCGGATCACGAAGAATCATGCGGACACTCATTCCACGAAACCGTATCGCATACGGACGCCTCGAGACAAGAAACGTGGAATGCGGCGGCCCGGGGGTAGACTGGGCTCAGCGGCCACAACAGTGGCCACCCAGAGGCCTGGGCGACCACAACAGTGACCGCCCAGCACCTGGGCACCGCCTTCCCTGGACGGCCACACCTTGGGCCGCCCGGAGGGCTGGGCGGCCATCGGGCTGGCCGCCCAGACATGGGCCTGACTGGGTGAGGGCAGCCAGGGTGCTGGCCGCCCAACACCCCTGGGCGGCCAGGGAGCTGGCCGCCCAGACCAGGGCGTGGACGGCCACAAAGGTGGCCGCCCCCTGCGTTTACCCGCGGACAGACTGAGCTCTACCGTGAGCTCGGTTCCACGCCCCATTCGATCCCAATCGAAGGGGAAAACATAGGGGATCATTCTCCTGACCCTAAAACCCAAAAATGGGAGGAAGAAACGGAGAAAACGGCGCTCAATCCGACGAATCCGTCGCACGCCCCAAAAACATGATTTTCCCCCAAACGAGCAATACACCCCGCTCGACTCACCACGACCTATCAAACTCGCGGAAATGGAAGTACACGAGCTGGGGGTCCATCTCCCTACCTCCACCGAAGATTCCGTACACCGTGGACGCCGATCCAAGCAAAAATGCCCACAAAACCCCGCCGGTGCCCCACGCTCACAAATCGGCTTCACCACGCCACCACGCCTCGATCCTCAGCCCGTCCACGCCGCTCCTCGCCCCACGAACGTCGCCACCTCGCCCTCGTCCGTCTCCGTCGGCCGCCCGGAGAGAAGAGAGGGGGAGAGGAGATAACGCGAGAGAGAGAAGAGAGAGGGAGAGAGTGAGAGAAATGAGAGGAGAGAGAGGGGGGTATTTATATAGAAAATCTAAAAATTTCAAAAAATATTAAAAAATATGAAAAATTGCCTCCACGATCCTCGGAAAGCGCACAACGCAGTGGTAACCTTCCGGAGTTGGAGAACGCAACGGTTCGCCCTACACGGTGTTCCGAAGGTCCGATAGGTAAAAATACGCGTAAACCGCAAAACTCAATCCGGGAACCACAAAACGATCTGAAACCCACGGATCCTGACCCGATAAATGATCCGAAAAACCTGGGGCGTTATAGCAACATTCCAAAAGAGTCGGTCGGAGACGATCGCAGACCGTAGTAGAGGTAGAGCTCCACCGTAGAAATAGAAGGGAATCACGAGAGACGCATGAACAATGGGATCGCGAGGACACGATGGGGGGGGGGTCGTTCGAGAGAGGACGAACAGGGATGGGGATAAGTCATTCCAAGTTTTTACTTGGAATGACTTATCCCCATGTTTAATCTCATTTACGAGGTTAAACTCATTCCCTCTATCCTCGGAAAACCTCTCAAATTCTGGGCCTACCAAACACAGAATGGGTTTAATTTGGGGTTAACCCACCCCTGTCCCTATACCAAACGCCTCCTTATAGTATTATGTTAAGAGGAGTATATTGTTGTACCAAACTTAATACGTGTCTAGACATGTATTAAAACTAATACAATCACGAGTTTGGGGTCTAAAAATAATATCTCCTCCTCTTCCTCCACTCTAAAATTTGTTATTCTAATTTATTTTGTCATCGTTGATGCTGCTTCCATATTAATATCGATACTGATCTTTTTATAATCAAGAATTATTAATGTCAAAACTAATATTTTATCAAAATTAATACACCACCCTGACCAGGCATACTATATTGACATGGTTTACAAATATTTACAGCCCGAACAATTTATGCAATGCATTTGTAAAATTACAGAAAAATGACCCTCCTTTGGGCACGCGTTGATTCGCCAAACTTCGATTATCAGTTCCCCATCATCAAACAAAGTTCCATAGACTAAAAACTCAAACCAATCCATTAACTGCCCAATCCCAATTGCCCATAGCAAGTACATTTAGCTACGAGGAGCCCCGCAATGCAACACAATTGGACAATACCCAACTCATGGCAACCCAATTCAGAGAAAAACGTCATTCCATTCACGCTACACGTTTCAAGCAATGCTGATGGCATTACTAGCTACCATTGCTCAGTGACCAAAATGTTTTTAACATATTTCTGTGTGTGTGAATTTCTACGTATGGAGTGGTTAAACAAGACTTCCTAGGGCAAATAACCTAAATTGGTCTATATCATCAACGGTTCAATTCTAACCATTTACATGAAACGCATTCGTCTACACGAAACCGCATAGTTCAACATGCTTCAATGGCAAGCAACTTAGCAAGCCATTCTTTCATATTTACGGATTAATCTCTGTTCTAGATGTGTTATCTATATATCCTCATTTTACATATTTTTTCGATAAATTTTTAAAAAATACCTTTTCTTAAATATTGAAGGGGATTATTCATATTTACACAGGACATTTCATAAAATATTTTAAAAATTTGAGGAGTTATAAATAAATAACTATATTGGAGGGACTAATCTTTAGCTGTGACATATTATAGGAATTTAAAATTTAAAATCCCTAAATAATAACTATTAAATTTCATAAACTTTTAAGTTTGCGTGATACAGCCACGAGGAAGATCATTGACCATCAATCCTTCGGATTACGAGGACAAATGCTACGTGCATTCTACAATGAATATGGTTGCCGTTGTGTGAATACGTGGGGTGGTTTGCATTATCAAATTTTGTGAGATTTTATTTTTTCAAATAGTGAAAATTCATGAGAAATGACTTATAGTATAGAAAAAATAGCATATATTTGAAAATTTTATAGAAAAACAACTTAGAAGTGTGAACATATATTTGCACCTTTCACGTGAGATGAGGGCGCGAGGAATGGGGAAGTGAGGCTTGGGTGGGTAGATATTAGCTTATTTTTTGTTGATTTTGAAGCAAAAAGCAAGCAACTCTACCTACCTTATTTTCACAATAGAGTAAGTATTTGCTGCGCACTATATTATGTAATTTGTGTCTAGTTATTTTATACATTTACCTATTATTAGTTCACATAACATGATGATACTTAAGACGAAGAAAATTTCAACTAAAAAAAAATCAAAATATGGACCTCATATATTAAAAATGTTATTATTCTCTAATTTGTATTTATTCTTTGTAGACTCATATGTAACGAAGCAATCAGCAAGTAACACTCGATGTCGTATGCGCTGTCTTCGTTCGGCAGGCTGGGCCGCTTGGCCTGGTTTTGAAGGCCCTGGCCTATCCGACCCACGGACCCCACGCCATCGAGGAACGTCTATATTCTGCCCGCGACTCGACCCCAATGCCGAACCCTCGGGAGGGACGGAGAAAGCCCTAAAAACCCTTCTTCCACTCGACGGGCGCCTCTCCTGCTCTTTGTACAGGCATTTCCAGTTCTCCAGTCTCACGTCCCACACGGCGCCAACTTCGTAGCGAGCAGAGGTATCCCACACAAGCTTCTTTTCTCCGAACCCTAATAAACCAGAAGCGGGCGCCACGCTCGGGGCAGGCGTCGCCGCCACGCAGCACTCCAGCAGCAACCTGGTCCTCATCCTGGACTCGGTTCCCAGTACACCCACCTCATCACCCGCCATATCCGGCAGCTCTCCGTGCTGTCGCTCTGCATCTCCGGCACCTCCACCATCCAGACCATCGCCGAGCACAAGCCTCGCGTGGTGATCCTCTCCGGCTGGCCCCATTCCGTCCACGTCGATCCACCGCCGACGCCGTCTCTCTCTCTCTCTCTCTCTCACACACACACACACACAGACCGGCAGCCGCCATCGCTGCAGCCGTCGCGGCCGGTACAGTGCGGTACGCCCCGATCCGGCAAACCATCTCCTTCTCTCCGACCATCTCTCTCCCTTGCCCCCCTTCCTCCTTCGATCCCTCCATCTCTCTTTCTCTCTCCCCTGTCCGGGTCGCCTTCCCTTCGATCGCGCGCTATTTTTTACCCAAGGTCTCCTGGCATCGGTGGTTTGTTTCATCTCGTTTGCCGCCCAATCGTAGACTGACATTTTTGCTGAATTGGCCCCCCTCTCCTTCCATGCGCCCCCGCTCACATGACTGTGTGAAGAGGGCGAAGGCATTGTTTTAAGCTCCGGTAGCCGCCGCGCCTTGTTAATGGGGTTTGGCATTTTGTTGATGTATTTCTTCCGTCTGTGCAGCGGCCGATTTGTAGTGGTGATATAGAGTGTTCTTCTCCGAGGTTCCGGCCATGGCGGTATGGATGTTGCCTCATTTCCTATTTCAACGTTTGTTCGTATTGTTGTTTACTTACGGCTCTTTTTCTTTTCCAGATCGAGAGGCTCCTGAAGGATGAAGCAACCGAGGAGAAGGGAGATCGAGCCAGAATGGTAAAGGCGACTCCGTGCATCTCCCACCAGACCTGTTTATTTTATTTGTTACTAGGAGGTTGTTTTCGAATTTATTTGTATCTAATTGGTGCCACGCTACAGAAGTTCTATTGATACCCCCCTTTCTTGATGTTTATTTTCTGCTCGGATGCATAACATGGAGATCGTTGATCCATGGCATAAATGGCTATTGCTTACTCGATTTTTTGTCATCACTGTTTTTTCCCATTTGATGGTTAAACCATACATCATGCGGTAAAATGTTATTGGGATTCACATGTTCTTACACAAAGGTTATGAGACATAATCAATGGTGCCTTAGCATACTGACAATGGAATGTTCGTGAAGAGCATGTAGCTGTCTAACATGTTAATTAATGCTGTTTGGCTTGTGTTTTTTTCTTTTATTTTTTTCTTGTTGAAATCTGTTTTCTGCATATTTTGTTTTTCTCCTTTGTCTTAATGTCATTTTACTCTCATTTTTATCCAGGCATCCTTCGTTGGTGCTATGGCAATTGCTGATTTGGTTAAAACCACTTTAGGCCCAAAAGGAATGGTAACTGCTTATCAGCTTTTGATGGACCTAATACTTCTGCATAGTCAATTGCTCTTTTATGTCGGTGGCGATGTTTTATAGGATAAAATCTTGCAATCAACTGGTCGAGGACGTAGTGTGACAGTCACAAATGATGGTGCCACTATCTTAAAATCACTTCACATTGACAATCCAGCTGCTAAGGTTCTCGTTGGTATCCTTGTTTAATTAGTTCTTTTGCTATCTAGATTGACTGTTATTTGCTTTAAAGTTTAGGTATCCACTTTAGAAGCTTGTCAAGGTTGTGCAGGTTCTCCCCTCGATGTTTTTTATGTTGGTTTAAGTAATTTGCCTTTTATCCTATAACTAGCTCGTTACAATCTGGCTTAAAACTGTAAATTTCTTATAAGAATCAGACATTTCAAAAGTTCAAGATGATGAAGTTGGTGATGGGACAACATCAGTTGTTGTTTTGGCTGGAGAGCTTCTGAGGGAAGCTGAAAAGATGACCATGGCAAAAATTCATCCCATGACAATAATTGCAGGTCTGTTTAAAGTTTTCATCTAGTACCTAAGCTTCGCGATGATTCTTCCGAAGTGATGCAAAACCGTTGTGCAATCTAATTCTTTGTTTTGTTTGTTATTGCCTCTAAACTTGAAAGTATGAGTTTAACGTACATACAGTATTCACTTTCAAAGAAAATGTACATACAATATTGATGGGGGTGATTTGTATCTCATTTTGTCTTTATAAGTGGTGTATGTTTTTTGAGGGTGGAATTCATACTTTTTTTGGTCAAATATCTTATCTGATTACCTTGCTTATGTTTGGTTTTCTTATTATTTGGCTTATTTAAATTTTTTAAGGACCAAGACATAATTATTCAAAGAGCTATGTATATTTTTTTGACATTTTCTGGAAACTCTGATTATGCTATGACTCCAAATTCATGCCCACATTTCGTCAATTTTTTTTGTTTCTTTCAAAAATCAGGAGTTTTTTGTTAGAAAAGTTGACCATGATTAAATCGACGAGTTTCTTTAAGAGATTAATTCTTATCATTGTTATGGTTAATTGGACTTGTCATTTTTCTGGGGCAAATCTTCATGTTCTGTCTTACAACAATGATTGAAAGTTGACGGGCCTCAGATGCACAATTCTCCAACTTAGGTTCCCCAAAGACAAGCCCAGATTGTCCAATTAAAAATTCAAGGTGGTACAGAAGATGACAGAATAAAAAATTAGACAATTGAAATAAAGAAAATTAATCAGAGAAAAAAATGCTTCTTCAGAAAATCCCAATACATCTCAACGTTGTCATTAGAAATCGGAAGTTCAATCAAGGCAAAGACTCTGTGTCTCTTTGGTGATATCTGAGTGAGTGACTGAGAGGATGGAGAGGGACCGAGCTAGAGGGAGAGGGAGGGAGTGGGTGGAGAGTAGTGGAGAAGGTTGGAGGGTGGTTTGCAGGAAGAAAAAGCTTGCCGCCGGTCGGAGCTGCAGTGAGGAGATAGTTCATGCTGCAGGAAGCAAAGATGACTGTGAACAGTGGAGAAGGAAGGTGATTCTAGTGCAGCATGATCTATGTATCAGATGCTTAGAGAAAGGGCACTGGGCAAGAGAGTGTAGGAATGCAGTGAGTTGCCTGTATTGCAGGGGTATTGGTTATCGAAAGTGGGCTTGTAAGAAATATCACTTAGCAGGGGAAGGCAGGAAACAGACTGGTAGTAGAGAGTGCAGTGTTCTTGTACCCAATACTCCGAGGGAGGATAAGGATGGCCAGATTGTTGTAGACATTCCTTGGGCACCATCCTTTTTGGAAGGGAAGAGAAAGCTGGAAGCTTGTGGGGTGGCTGGTATCTGTCAAGGGAGAGATGGAGGACAAGATAGCAGCGGTGACAGATTTCCTGAAGCATACCTGGGGAATGGACTCATGGTGGATTAGAGAGCTGAAGAATAAAGATTTTCTGGTTTGGTTTCCCAGAGCCTACTGGTTGGATTGGTGCCTCAGCAGAAAGGTGTTCGATGGTCATAGCCATAGCCTGCTGTGGAAACCTTGGTCGACAGAAACTGCAGCCAGAGTTACACCGCACGGCAAGTCTCTTTGGTGCTTGTTGTCAGGTATTCCGTTACATAGGTGGAACCTAGAGACGTTCCATTCTGTTGCATCTTCTTTTGGGTATTTGAGGAGAGTAGATAAGCAGACACTTGATGGTGATGATCTGAGACAGGCTAGATTACTGGTAGAGGTGGATTCTCTGCTGCAGATACCGAAGGGGTTGGTGTTCAGAGTAGGGAGGAAGAAGTTCTGGGTCTCTATCATTGTCGAGCTTGGGGAACAAACACCACTGAACCAAAGGGATTCCATGGACTGGACATGGGCTGAGGTTGTTTCATGTGTCCGGAAGCTCCAGGGCAACGGTTCCACTCCATCCGGTGAGCTGGAGGCGAAGACAAAGGACATGACCTGTGAAGATGAGCTGAGGACCGGGCCTCTGAAGGTTCCGAGTCAGTTGACTCGCCTGAGTCAGATCAGGGTCGTTGATGGGAACCAATCAGCGGGAAGTCCCGTTTGGCTTCCAAGGAAAGCTTTCTTGCAGTCTGCTGCAGGCTCAGTTCTGAGACCTCACGGTCTCAGGAAGATGAGCTTGTGGCCTGCAGCTCGAAGGACATTGCCTCTGGGGGTTCTCAAGATTTCTTGTGTGGTTCTAAGGCATCATCAGTGGCGAAGCAAGATTCGTTGGCCGAGGTCTGCGAAGCCTCGGAGAAAAACAGTCCCGGTCACCCGGATCTGGTTTCAGGCCTGTGGATGCCCTATCGGGTCATGTTACAGGGTCCGAGGGTCCAGATATCCTATCGGGCCGTCGCAGTGCTTCTCTTTGGTCCGAGACTTTATCAGGTTAGTCATATGGGTCCGCGCAAGTGGGTATCGTTTCGGGTAAGTTGTCGGGTCTTCTCCTTCTACCTGAGGATTGTCTTCACCTGGTTCAGCTGTGCGTCGCCCTTTCTGCTTCTTGTGCCGATGCTGCCCGTTAGTTGGTGCTGAGTTCGTCGGATGGTCACCGGTCGGAGATTAGGCCGGCTAAAGTTCGCCAGCGCTTGGAGCGTTGCTCCTCTCTCGTCAGTAGCTTGGACGGCCATCCTGCATTACTTGACAGGCCCTTTTCCGCATGCCGCAAGGAGCTCCGATCGGCTGCTCATCTGGAGATGGGTAGAGGCCTCAGGTGGAAGTGGGGGTTTGCTAGGGAGGCTGGAGTTTCCATCTCTACCAGACACTGGCTCTAGCCATGGATGGCAGTATCGGCCGGAACCGATACGTTTCGGCCGAAACGTATCGGTTTCGGCCTATACCGAAACCGAAACGGGCCTTGTCACTGTAGCAAGTCCGATACCAATAAAAATTAATTTTTTAATGGTTTCGGTCCGAAATCAGACGGTTTCGGTCCGAAATCGGACCGAAACCGTCCGGTTTCGACCGAAACTGGACATGCTCAATAACATTTTTGCCTTTTCTGACTGTTTTGAACCTGTTTCGGTCAAAACCGAAACCGATACCGAAACCGGTACCGAAATCGATACTGCCATCCTTGGCTCTAGCTCCAAGGAGGGCGATGATCCTATTCTAACATCGGAAGAACAGAGCCAGATAGTGGCTGAAGAGGATGGTGACACTGCCAGTCCACTCTTTGTCAAGATGGGGTTTGCTCACTCATATCAGACACAAAGCTTGCAGTATTCAGAGGTGGGAGGCACTATTGGTGGGGAGGCCAATTCTGCAGATGGCTGGCAGGGCACAGTGATCGTCTGAAAAGATGAACAGGGGGATCTTGTTGAGTCCCAAATGTGGCAATCAAGAGGGGAGGGGTGAATTGATTGGCTAATAAAATTTTACTTCTCTTAAGAAAACTATGCTGATTAAACAAACAACCACTAATACTTGCACAAACAGGATCACACTCGTGAATGCGTGCGGAATGTGTTTGAAAGCTGTTGTAGTGATCTCTCAACTCACCGTGAAACCCACTCGACAAGAATCGGAAAATCCACAGCACATGAGACACACGGATTTTTTAGGTGGTTCGATTTCACAGCCGTGTCCCCTACGTCCACCCCTCACACTTGAGGATTAAAGCTTCACTAACGAGTGAATCACACACACGCTGTTTAGAACAGCAAACACACACACGCACACACGGCTTCCGATATGGTAGCCAAACGCGCATATGCGCACATACACACACGCGCGTTCGTGTTTCCGAACACGAACACCACACACAAGAATCTAAAGTTATGATTACACAAATATTCAAGATCAAGCTAAATGATTCAGAATGAGAAGTTTAGAAAGTGATTTATCATGATCGGTGCTCCCCCTATCACTTCAGCGAATTTCGTCGAACACTTGGTGCAGCCCGATGATCGTTCTTGACGATTGTGCTTGGATGTGGTACGATCTTGAAGTCCACGCAGCCAACCAGCAGGATATCAATTTGGAGGCTTGAATCCCTCTTCTTTCCTTCACTTTCACGCACACAACAAGGTGGAAGAAGGGTTGTAGCTACTGGTTGCGACCTGCACTCACAAAGGTTAGAGCAAAAACCCAAAATCAGAAGATGCGAATTTTTCTTAGGGTTTTCATCTCAATGAGATGATATATAGGCTAAGGGCGGTCAAGGGATGTCTAGGGGACAAGATCCACTTGTTATGGAGTGGATCACGGACGGCCACACAAGTGTGGTTGGACCATTTGGTCGAAATGCCAATAGTCCACATTCACGGCGCCGCCCAGACCAGAAAGGGTCGACCCTCGGGGTCGACCCTCGTGAGGGGCCAGAAGGGCCAGACGGCATGGGTCGACCCTTGGGGTCGACCCTCTCAGGAGCCCTTGCTGTTTTCACAAAACTGGCATCTGGAGTTTTCAGGGGGTCGACCCTCGCTGGAGCCTAAACAAGTAGAGCAGAAAGGGTCGACCCATGATGAAACCCGTTCTGGAAATAAATTCCTCAAGCAGGGGTCGACCCTTGGGGTCGACCCATTTGATTGGGAACCTGCCTGGCAGCAATGGGTCGACCCTTGGGGTCGACCCTCTTTCCTGCACTTCCTAATATGAAGATATAATAAGGCTAAGTCCAGGGGGTTCAAGTTGGGGGATTAAAACATGAATGCTCCACATCTAGAAATAAGTTCTAACAGAGTAATTGAGGAGTTAGGATCGATCTCACCAATCGTCCTTCAGTCGTTGAGGAGCTTTGGCCATATTGTTTTGTCCTGTCAAAAACAAAGTCTGAATTATTTCCACATTTTGCACATTGAAACCAAAATACTTACAATGAGTTGCTGTTCTTGAGCCTTCTTAAATACCATGTCTTCAAGTGATGTGTTCATTTCCAGAGCGTAGTTATGCTCATTTCCAGTTCATACAAAACCATTTGATCATCATCAAAAATCATAAGGGCCACTTTGGTAATGGGTTGGGTTAAGGGGGGGTGGTCTACCCGGGTTGGCCCACCCATCCCTTAACCTAACCCGGGTGGAGTAACTCATTCCACCTATTTAAGTGGAATGAGTTAATCCACTTTAACCCTATCCGACCCGGGTTAAGGGAAAAGGTATCAAACAGGGAGTAAGTCAACCGACCCTAGTTAACCCATCCTAACCCACCTTAACCCATTATCAAAGAGGCCCTAAGTCATATACATGAGGAGGGGGTTCAACAATCTCCCCCTTTTTGATGATGACAAAATACTATTTCACAAAAAAATGGAAACCACATTGTAAAGCATTCACATTTCATAATCATGAGTCAATCCATCAGTTCAAGAACATGGTCAAAAAGAAATCCATGAGATTGATCATCATGTGGCATAATCCCAAAGTTTTCTTGCCGACAATCAGTGGAAAAGGAACAAGGTCTGTAATGCAAATAACAAGATGCAATGCATGAAAACTAAAAGGAAATGCAACAGGACTAATGAACTAGAAAAATGATAAGGGATAAAGGCACACATTCATGCAAGCACACATCACACACTATATAGTAGCCGGGGCACATATAGGCCAAGAGTTCTCCCCCTTTGACATCATCAAAAAGGAGGGGGTGAAAGAGGAGTAGCAAAAGCGCCAAGCTAGAGGAGCAACGCTGTTTAGTCATCATCGTCATCCGGAGTGGAGGAACTAGGAGGACGCCTTATATATGCTAAGATTTCATCAAACATATGGGCTTGGTCGGCCAAGGCGTCGGTGACAAACTGAGAGTGCTCCTGGTGAGAGAGTTTCAGATCAGAAAGCTCTTGTTGCATAGCCTCCATAGTCTCCCCATACCTGTCTAACCGGTCATCAATTGAATCCAAACGGTCTATGAGTAGTTGTGCCTCCTCAGAAGGCATTCCTGCGGCAGGAACATGAGCATCTTCAGCCTGATCTTCATTGTCATCCTCATTATCTTCTGAACTGTCTGTTGGTACTGCCCTTTTCATTTGACGAACTAACACGCCATCTTTCTTTTCAAACCCCATGTGGTGACAAATAGATTGATAGGTGTAGATGTTCGCGTCACGGATAGTTTGAGATGCTTCTTTTGACAAATCAATATCCATATAAGTAAAGATGGCTGTCAAGGCCGCAGCATATGGCAGAGGGCGGTGCTTGTGCATCATGCTTGAACATATGTGATCAAGAATAAGGTGTGGAAATTTAATGGGAATTCCACCGAATAAGCAGTAAAACAAGAACATATGTTTCTTCGTAACCTTGTCATGGCCTCCTCCACGTGGCAATAAAATTGTTGTAATCATTCCGTGCAATATACGTTGTATAGGAGGGAAACGGTTTGCATTTAATCCGGCGATCGACCGGTCACCCATTTCTTCAGAAGTCATAAAGCGGTAAACAGTGGCATCCGAAACTTCTACATCACCAAATGCATACCCTTCATTTGGCAAGTCAAAGGCAAGTCCCAACAAGTGTGGTGATAAAACAATTTTCTGTCCATTAACCGTTGTAATTGGAACATCACCCGAAATACCCAAATTGCTATAAAATTGGTGTACCAAATTGGGGTAAATGCGGCGATGTGCAGACATGAAGGTTTCCAAATTCGGTTGGCTGCAAATTAGATCAACTAGTCCACGGAGATGGCGGGTGAGATTTACAAAGTTTACCGCCCGGGGACGAAGAACAGTGCGGTCCAAGACCTTGCTTGCTGGCGGAGCTGCAGCCGCCTTAGGTCGACGCTCACGGGCTGAGCTCGATGCTTCTCCTCGCTGAGAAGAATGCCTCTTCGGGGCCATCTAAAACATATACCGAATGAATCGTTTGATGCGGTATAGATCGAGATGGTTCAACAAGAGAGGAATGCTATATACGTAAGCCAAAAGATCCTCCACATACACCAAGAGCATACCTCAAGTGTGGGAAGAGAAAGGAACGACGCCCGGAGCCGCAAGATGAAGGATTCGTGCGGATGGCCACCGGAGGAACCGCGACTAGGGCTTGAAGATGTTGATTCAAGAGTGGGTGTTTAGGGCATCCAAGAGGTGGTGGCTTGGCTTTGAAGGGGTTTGGAGAGGGTATTTATGCATTGGGGGGGTCCAACTTAGGGTTGGGAGCCCTATTCGCGAGCGGCGCGGCGAGTCCGCCTGGCCGGTTTCGACCCAATGGGTCGACCCATTTCACTCTCCACCCCGGACAGAAATCGGGTTCGCGAGGGTCGACCCATTTCCTGGAACTGCGAGGGTCGACCCTTGGGGTCGACCCATTTTCTGGTTTTTAGCAAAAGTAGATCAAAAAGATGGGAAGATCAATGAAGGTTCGGCTCGAGTCTCCAATGACAAAAATTCATGGAAATCAAGAATATGAATAAATTGTGGGTTGATATCAATTGGGGAGATGTTTGTGAAAAAAAATACTAAGAGTATATAAGACGTTTATGGTCCACTTAATCGGATTTCTGATTTTGAACAAAATAGCTCCTTTGTTGGCAAAGTAATTGTATCCAAGGTGATTTTGGCTATAGAAGTAACAATGAATATGGGTGAATACAATATACATAGTAGAAACGCAGAAGCACACCAAAGTGATTTTTCACACAACATGATGCATATGCATGACAAGGGAATTACATTGTGCATGGAACTAATGCAATTACATGTAATGAAGTGACCTGTATACACATGATGCACATGGTTATGAATCATACTCTTCTATCCTACAAACCCCTAGTTCTCTTCTAAATGTAGTGAACTTATCTTCACTTAGAGGTTTGGTGAAGATGTCGGCAATTTGACGATCGGTTTCAATGAAACTGATTTCTACATGACCCTTACTTACATGATCTCTAATGAAATGATGTCGAATTTCAATATGCTTGGTTCGGGAGTGATGAACAGGGTTTTTGGACAAGTTTATGGCAGAGGTGTTGTCACAAAGAATTGAGGTGTTTTTAAAAGAAATGCCATAATCAATCAATTGTTGTTGGATCCATAACACCTGAGCTACACAACTACCGACAGCCACATATTCGGCTTCGGCAGTAGACAATGCCACTGAATTTTGTTTCTTGGAGGCCCATGAGACCACGCAGCCCCCAAGAAACTGGCAATACTCACTGGTGCTTTTTCGATCCACTTTGCAACCTGCATAATCGGCGTCAGAATAAGCAATTAAATCAACACTCGAATTACGCGGAAACCATAGTCCGAAATTAATTGAACCAGCAACATATCTGAAAATTCGTTTAACAGCCGACATGTGTGATTCTTTTGGGTTTGACTGAAATCTAGCACACATGCAAACAACAAACTGAACGTCGGGCCTACTGGCAGTCAAATACAACAAAGAACCTATCATGCTTCTGAAAAGTTTTTGGTCCACGGTTTTACATGTTTCATCTTGGTCAATTTTTATTGAAGTAGACATTGGAGTTGGTTGTGGTTTAGTGGTTGTCAAATTGAACTTTTTCAGCAACTCCATTGCATACTTCCTTTGATGTATGAACATCCCATCAACCGTCTGGTTCACCTGCAATCCCAATAAGAAAGTCAGCTCTCCCATAAGACTCATTTTAAACTCACTTTGCATTAATTTGGCGAAGTCTTTGCTGAGAGCATCTTTAGTGGAGCCAAAAATAATGTCATCAACGTAAACTTGAACAATTAAGATTTCCTTACCATTCAATTTTGTAAAGAGGGTTTGATCAACATTACCTCGTTTGAATTCATGTTGAATGAGGAAATCACTTAACCGTTCATACCATGCACGGGGTGCTTGTTTCAGACCGAAGAGTGCTTTGTCCAGCTTGTACACATGGTCTGGTTGCTTGGTATCTTCAAACCCCGGTGGTTGCTCCACGTACACGTCCTCCTGAATATAGCCATTCAAAAATGCGCTCTTGACATCCATTTGAAACAGTTTAATGTTGTTACAACAAGCAAATGATAAAAGAACTCTCACTGTCTCGAGTCTTGCTACTGGAGCAAAAGACTCATCGAAGTCAACTCCTAATTCTTGGCTATAGCCCTTGGCTACAAGTCTGGCCTTGTTCCTAATTACCACTCCTTGATCGTTTGTTTTATTTCGAAACACCTATTTGGTTCCGATCACGGAGTGATTCTTAGGACATGGTACGAGGAACCACACTTTGTTACTTTGGAACTGGTGTAGTTCTTCTTGCATGGCCATGATCCATGACTCATCTTTCAAGGCCTCTTCAATGGAGTGAGGTTCAGATTGAGAGAGCAAAGCTAATAAATCATGAGTTTCAACTTCCCTGAAGGAGGCTCGTGTCCTTATCCCTTCTTGTACATTGCCCAATACATTCTCCGGCGGATGGTCCTTTGCAAATGTCCATTGCATTGGTAGCTTCTGTTCAAGTTGAGGTTCCTGATTTGCATCCTCTTCTTTCGGTTCTTCCGCTTCTTGATTTTCTGATTTTTCTTCCTTCTTCTCGATATTGCCATCTTTCAACTCATCATCCTGCAAAATAGATTTTTCATCAGTTCTATATAGAGATGATTCATCAATAATAACATGTGGGCTTTCTTCAACTACAAGAGTTCTCAAGTTATACACTCGATATGCTCTTGAATTGAGAGAGTACCCAAGCAATATGCCTTTATCACTTTTGGGATCAAATTTAGCCAAGTCCTTCTTACCATTGTTATGAATGTAGCATATTGAGCCAAACTGTCTCAAGTATGAAATGTTTGGCTTCTTACCTCGGTATAGCTCATACCGAGTTTTCTTCAACAATGGTCTTACCATGGCTCGGTTTATGATGTAGCAGGCCGTGTTCACTGCTTCAGCCCAAAGTACCTCGGTAGTTTATTCTCGTTCAGCATGGTTCTTGCCATCTCAATCAGCGTTCTGTTCTTCCTTTCCACAACTCCATTTTGTTCCGGAGTTCTTGGTGCGGAGAAGTCATGCATATAGCCTTGAGCCCTGCAAAATTTGTTGAACTCATGGTTATCAAATTCTCGGCCGTGATCGCTCCGCACTGCTTTGATGCAATACCCTTTATCATTTTGAACAAATCTGCAAAATGCTTCAAATTCTATCAGGGCATCATTTTTATGAGAAAGGAAATAAACCCAACAGAATCTTGAATAATCATCCACAATCACAAATCCATATAATTTACCACCCAAGCTGTGAGTTCTGCTTGGTCCGAAGAGATTAATGTGGATGAGTTCAAGAGGCCTTGATGTGGTCACATCTTGTTTGGACTAGAATGATGTCCTTGTTTGTTTGCCCATGTTGCAAGCTCCATAAACTCCATCATCGACGGCCTTCAACTTGGGCAGTCCAATTACCAAATCATTTCTAGATAATTTTAGCAAAATATTAAAACTGGCATGCTCAAGTCGGCTATGCCATAGCCAAGCATCAACATTGTTCCTTGCAACCAAACATAAATTTTCACGAGAGACATCATTCAGATCAATCATATAAACATTGTTATGTCTGAAGCCAATGAATTTAATCTCATGAGTGTTTCTATTCACAACAGTGCAGTGGTTGGAATCAAAGATCACATTGCAACCTTTATCACAAAGTTGGCTTATGCTTAAGAGATTGTGATTCAAACCTTTCACAAGCAATGCATTCTCAATGACATGTTTTTGATTCTTACCTATTTTTCCTTCTCCGATGATTTTACCTTTATCCTTACCACCAAATGTCACTGTTCCACCATCCTTTTCATGCAGGTCCGCAAAAAGTTCCTTATTCCCCGTCATGTGCCGAGAGCAACCGCTGTCCAAGTACCACTTGTTCTTTACAGCTCTCAAGCAAACCTGCAACACAACCACAGTGCTTATGGAGATTTTGGTACCCAAGCAAACTTGGGTCCATGTTGGTTAGGAACATGATGCATATATGATTTATGTCTAATTCTAGTAGAATTTTCTTCATCATATTTCAGAATTCTACAATCATACATGTCATGACCCATTTTTCCACAATAGAAACAAGTGATGGCTCTATCTCTTTTTCTCCTTCTACCAACATTTGAAAAGGAATTATGCATGTGTTTCTTTGGTTTGAAGGATGCTGAACTTATGGGAGCCCAATGGGTTGTTTGAACTTTTGATTTTTCAAGGATGGCAAGAGCATCCTTTAGCTCTTTTATTTGAGCCATTTGAGATTGGCTTTCTTTTTCAGCCTTTACTTTGGCTTCATTGCAAGTAATGCTTTCAAGCTTTTCTTGTTTCATATCATTTTCCAATTCTTCATACATTTTCAGAAATGTGGATTGTTCTTCTCTCATGCATGAAATCTCTTCTTCAAACAGTTCAATTTTGGATGCAAGAATTTCATTTTCATGCTTCATGTTTTCATTTTCTGATTTTAAAGCATGGCACTCTTCACATGTTTTTTTTGTATGCACAAAATGATCAATTTTCTTTTTCAAATTTCTGTTTTCAGATTTGAATCTTTTACATTTTTCATATAAAGATTCATATGCAATTTGCCATTGTTCAGAAGTAAAAGTTTCTGTTTCAGAATCTACCTCATTTCCTTCTTCGTCATTGGCCATGAGACATAGATTCTGGACTAGCTCATCTAGTTCATCTTCATTTTCAGACTCTTCTAGGTCTTCATCGCTCCATGTGGCCATCATGGCCTTGGGCTTTCTGAATTTTCCTTTCTTCACCTTCTTGATCAGATCGGGGCACTCACCCCGCATATGCCCGGGTTTCTTACATTCGTAGCAGATTACTTCTTCTTTCTTGCTACTTTCACCTATGTTTGGACCTTGCCTTCTCGGTCCTTTTCTGAACTGACCACCAAAATTTCTGGTTCGTTTCACAAACCTTCTTGCTCTTCGTGTGATCATGGCAACTAATTCCTCATCTTCAGTGTTGCCAATTGAATCATTTTCACTGCCCTCTGAATCGTGTGGATTCACCTTTAGGGCCATTGTGGTGACAGCTTTCTTTTTCTTGTGATCCTCCTCGCTCCTTTTGATGTTTATCTCGTAAGTCATCAGCGAGTCAATTAACTCGTCCAGAGTTAAAGTACTTAGATCCTTGGAGTCTTCAATTACAGTGGCCTTTGTATGCCACTGTGGAGAAAGGGATCTTAGGACTTTTCTGACGAGTTCCTTGTTGGAGTACTCCTTGCCAAGTCCCTTTAGTCCATTGGTAATTTCTGTTAGCCTTGCAAACATATCAGAAATTGATTCTTCTGGCTTCATTGCGAACAGCTCATAGTCCCGAACTAAGAGGTTGGCCTTTGTTTCCTTGACTTCCGATGTTCCCTCATATATAAGCCGCAGCTTATTCCACATCTCCTGCGCAGAGGAACACGTAGATATTCGTGAGTATTCGTTAGGATGAACAGCACATTGAATTATATCCATAGCCTTAAAATTCGATGAACACTTCTCTATATCTTCTTCATCCCACTCATTTTCATTTTCAGATAAAACATATGGACCCCTACTTATGACACGCCAGACATCGTAGTCCTGGGCACGTAGGAAAACATACATTCTGTTTTTTCAATAGGGGTAGTTTGATCCATCAAAGAACAGAGGTCTTTGAATGGAATGCCCTTCGGGCATCATCCCTTTGTTTGCCATATGTACGGGATCAAGCTCTACGACCGTGTGGTCGAGACTAAACAGAGACCAAAGCTCTGATACCAATTGTTGAGTCCCAAATGTGGCAATCAAGAGGGGAGGGGTGAATTGATTGGCTAATAAAATTTTACTTCTCTTAAGAAAACTATGCTGATTAAACAAACAACCACTAATACTTGCACGAACAGGATCACACTCGTGAATGCGTGCGGAATGTGTTTGAAAGCTGTTGTAGTGATCTCTTAACTCACTGTGAAACCCACTCGACAAGAATCGGAAAATCCACAGCACATGAGACACACGGATTTTTTAGGTGGTTCGGTTTCACAGCCGTGTCCCCTACGTCCACCCCTCACACTTGAGGATTAAAACTTCACTAACGAGTGAATCACACACACACGCTGTTTAGAACAGCAAACACACACACACACACACACACACACACACACACACGGCTTCCGATCTGGTAGCCAAACGCGCACATGCGCACATACACACACGCGCGTTCGTGTTTCCGAACACGAACACCACACACAAGAATCTAAAGTTATGATTACACAAATATTCAAGATCAAGCTAAATGATTCAGAATGAGAAGTTTAGAAAGTGATTTATCATGATCGGTGCTCCCCCTATCACTTCAGCGAATTTCGTCGAACACTTGGTGCAGCCCGATGATCGTTCTTGACGATTGTGCTTAGATGTGGTACGATCTTGAACTCCACGCAGCCAACCAGTAGGATGTCAATTTGGAGGCTTGAATCCCTCTTGTTTCCTTCACTTTCACGCACACAACAAGGTGGAAGAAGGGTTGTGGCTGCTGGTTGCGACCTGCACTCACAAAGGTTAGAGCAAAAACCCAAAATCAGAAGATTCGAATTTTTCTTAGGGTTTTCATCTCAATGAGATGATATATAGGCTAAGGGCGGTTAAGGGATGTCTAGGGGACAAGATCCACTTGTTATGGAGTGGATTACGGACAGCCACACAAGTGTGGTTGGACCATTTGGTCGAAATGCCAATAGTCCACATTCACGGCGCCGCCCAGACCAGAAAGGGTCGACCCTTGGGGTCGACCCTCGTGAGGGGCCAGAAGGGCCATACGGCATGGGTCGACCCTTGGGGTCGACCCTCTCAGGAACCCTTGCTGTTTTCACAAAACTGGCATCTGGAGTTTTCAGGGGTCGACCCTTGGGGTCGACCCTCGCTGGAGCCTAAACAAGTAGAGCAGAAAGGGTCGACCCTTGGGGTCGACCCATGATGAAACCCGTTCTGGAAATAAATTCCTCAAGCAGGGGTCGACCCTTGGGGTCGACTCATTTGATTGGGAACCTGCTGCAAGGGTCGACCCATTTGATTGGGAACCGGCCTGGCAGCAATGGGTCGACCCTTGGGGTCGACCCTTTTTCCTGCACTTCCTAATATGAAGATATAATAAGGCTAAGTCCAGGGGGTTCAAGTTGGGGGCTTAAAACATGAATGCTCCACATCTAGAAATAAGTTCTAACAGAGTAATTGAGGAGTTAGGATCGATCTCACCAATCGTCCTTCAGTCGTTGAGGAGCTTTGGCCATATTGTTTTGTCCTGTCAAAAACAAAGTCTGAATTATTTCCACATTTTGCACATTGAAACCAAAATACTTACAATGAGTTGCTGTTCTTGAGCCTTCTTAAATACCATGTCTTCAAGTGATGTGTTCATTTCCAGAGCGTAGTTATGCTCATTTTCAGTTCATACAAAGTCATTTGATCATCATCAAAAACCATAAGTCATATACATGAGGAGGGGGTTCAACAGATCTGGTGTGTTGATCCCTTAGCCATTGAGGGGGCAGTCTTCGTGGAGCAATAGTCAGATGACTTGATTAAAAAAATAGGGTTTATGGTGGGTATTTCATCTGAAGGCAAGGAAGAGTATGTCAGGAAAACTCTGAAGAAGATGAGACGAGACCCTAACCTACAACTCAGCTTGAAAAAGAAAGGTTCTGGGGTGGGGTGAAAATTGGGAGTGGAGAGCTAAGGCTTGTGCAAGCAAATGCGATGATTGTAGCCTTAGACCAAAGAAAGGTTATAGTAAGGGGAAGATGAAGATGTACTAATGAAGATAGTCACATGGAACTGCAGGGGACTGAATGCTGAAGTCAAAAAGAGGGAAGTTGGAGCTATGGTGCAGAGAGTCAAAATGGATATTCTATGTATATAGGAAACAAAAATGGAGAAGTTGGACGTGGAAGGGGTAAGGAGGTTGGGTGGTAATATACTTCAAGAATGGAACTTCAAGCTTGCAGAAGGGAATAAAGGGGAATACTGGTTCTGTGGAACCAGGTGATATTAGAAAACTGTGGGGAGTCTGTGGAATAGCTCTCTATTTCGGTCAAGTTCAAAACGAAGAAAGGAGGATTCCCTTGGGTGTTTACAGGGGTATATTGCCAGTGTAGTAGGATCTCAAGCATATTTTTTTTCAAGAGTTAAATGGTATTCCTACAGGCATCAAGGAGGCATGGTGTATTGCAGGGGATTTTAATGCAGTCAGATATCTAGGCGATAGATCAAATCAACTCAATTGGTGCTCAAAGATGGAAACGTTCAATGAGTGGGTTCATTCAGCAGAACCCTTGGAGGTTCAAGTTAGCTCAGTGTTTTATACATCGATTGTGTAACGACCAAGGATCCGAGTATTGGAAATCAATAGACGCGACCCTAATCTTGACTCGCCACCCACGAGTCACAGTGCTTGGAAGGGTTAGAATAACGTTGCGGGAGTGCATACGAATCTAAAATGAATGCAAAATTTAAAGTGCAAGAATTAAAGTTTACATTTATTACAATTTATACAATTTTCAGTCTAGAGTCCAAGTCTATACAAGTATAGTCCAACAGAAAAAAAGTACACATCCATGGGCATATCCCGGCTGTAGCAACCTGGCAACTAAAAACCTCCACCGACGCCGCACTGATCCTTCAAACTGTGTGGAGGTAACGCCTCACCTGAAAGAAAAAAGGGTGAGTCTCATCTCATTGGCTCAGTAGGGGTCCCATGGATCTCCACCACACTAAACATCAACAGTTGAACAACAATGATAACTGGTAACGGTGGAAGGCGAGTAGCTAGTAGGAACAACGGTAAGTAAAACACCGCTACTACATCGACTCGCCTCGGTAGAATCACAAGTCCGAGTAGGTAACACGACACCTCAAGTGTCAGGGGAACCATAACCATGAGGAAATGCACAGTACCACGACTGTCGGGAAAACCACAAGCTCAACTGGCGAAAGAACCACAACCCACTAGTAATAAGGCCGGATGTGTCCATTGACATCTTATACCGCGCCTTCGGTCTTACGCATGGCCCACCTTCTGTCCAAGAGTGCGGCACGGACACACGCGCGCGCGCGCGTGCACACACACACACACACACACACACACTAGGACTAGCTGGGATCAGTGTCCCTGCACCTAACAACACGGCCGTGTCCCTGCAACCACGACACGGGATTCGTGCCTCTGCGATCATCAGCACGATACTCAAGTCGCTAACCCCGTGTGTCCATACACTAGACGGAGTCCTCGTCTGGGTCACAACTGGTTTTGCCCTAACCCGCGGTAGATGGAGTCCTCGTCTACGTAGGGGGCCCATGGTAACCGGCCCAATTGTCTCACAGGATTGCCCTCGACCTCTCCCAGGTCAAGTGGTGCATCCGCACCGAAGGTGACAACTAGTGGCACACAATCACAGTAAGAACTCCAAACCACGTAGTCGAACAGAGACCATAGAAACACCATCGGCTCACACACACGGGCTGCGAAAACGACGTGGCCCAATGCGGCTCGGAATCTCCCTCCCTCACCGGAGGATTGAAAACCACTAGGATGCTAGGCCAGATGGTAAAACTAATTGTCGTCGACTCAAATGAATAATGCGAGAACAACCCTCCGCGGGAACAATCCTCCGTGGAAACACGAGATCGCACGGGAACAACCCTTCGTGGAAACACGAGATCGCGCAGGAACAACCCTTCGCGGAAACATGGGGTCACGAAGGACATCCGACAACACCGGTCAAAGGAAAGCCCTTGATACTCTACATTGCTGCCATGGATGCTCCTCTGGGAGTCCTGCTGACACAAATAAATGAACAGGGCAAAGAGCAGCCATTATACTACCTAAGTAGGAAGTTGGTTGGCCCGAAACACTGCTATTCTCCGATGGAGAAAGTATGCTTGGCACTGGTGTTCGCCGTAA
This sequence comes from Amorphophallus konjac, assembly GCA_022559845.1. Classification (NCBI taxonomy): domain Eukaryota; kingdom Viridiplantae; phylum Streptophyta; class Magnoliopsida; order Alismatales; family Araceae; genus Amorphophallus; species Amorphophallus konjac. The sequence continues at coordinate 303,772,730 of CM040119.1, forward strand.
AGAAGTTAGATATTATCTTTTGTCTCATCGGGTGGAGTTAATCTCAAAGTACGATCCACTCAAGTTTCTTCTCAAACAGCCCGTATTGTCATGAAGACTAGGAAAATGAGTGTTACTCCTTGTGGAGTTTGACATAACTTTTGTCCCACAAAAAAAATTAAAGGATAGGGAATGGCGAAGTTTCTGGCAGGACACTCAATCCTGATGAACTCTCCACTCAACATTGGACTCCCTGATGAAGAAACACTCTTGCCTCAACAAGGACCAAAAGACCCAATCGAGGATACCTTGCCACAAAAGGAGGAGGACGCCCTTGCAATCGATATGCCATGTTGGGAGCTTTATTTTGATTGAGGTTCCTGAATAGTAAAGAAGGTTGACTGTACGAAAAGCCTCACGTCAGGGGCAGGTATTATCTTTGTGATTCCTCAAGGAGGAATCTTGCATAACTCCTGTGTGTTCATGAAGCCGGTAACAAACAATGAAGCGGAATACGGAGCATTCATTGTCGGGCTCCAATTAGCTCTTGAAATGGGCATCAAATGTATCAAAGTCTATGGAGACTTGCAGCTTGTTATATGGCAAGTCATAGGCGACTATGATGTTCGCAAACATGAATTAATTCCTTACCATACTGTTGTGATGAGGGTTAAAGAGAAATTCCACCTATTTGAAATAGGTCCTGTCTCCAGAAGCAGAAATTCTCAAGCAAATGCCCTAGCCAAGTTGGCCTCCGCCATAAAGCTTCCGTTCAAAGGAGAATTAGACATAATTGTCAGACACAGAAAGCTCATGTCAAGTGTCTTAGGCGAAGAACTCGACCCCCCAATTTCTGAGGTCAACACAATTGAAGAAGGCGATCTTACCGAGGAAGAGGAACAAGATTGGCGCCAGCCAATTATTGGCATAAAAAATGGTTGCCTCCCCCCAGATCGGACTCAAAGGGTTCAGCTGCTGCGAAAGATAACGTCATATCAACTAATAGGGGATCAATTATATAGGCTTGTCCATGAAAAAGGCAAGTCTGTTCTTCTGCGTTGTCTCTCGCCAAAGGAAGCCAAAATGTTTATGTGCGAGGTCCACTCATGGCTCTGCAACGCCCATCAAGCAGGGGACAAAATGAAGACCAATATAAAATTTAAAGGCTTCTATTGGCCCACTATGTATACGGATTGCAACCAAGACACCTGCACATGCCATCAATGCTAGGCCTTCGGCCCAGTGCCAAGAAGATCCCCAAACTCACTACACCCCACAGTCCTTACATGGCCCTTTGTAGAATGGGGATGGATATCATGGGACCCTTCCCATCGTCCACGAAAGGCTATATGTTCATTCTAGCTGTTACAGACTACTCCAGATGGGCTAAAGCCATCTCTCTTCGGGAGGTCACGGGAGAGGTAGTTGCCCAATTTGTCAAGCATCATATTATATACAGATTCGACACTCCCAACCAGATTATGTTAGATAACAACACTCCATTTAAAAATAGAATCATCCACCAGTTGGCGACAAAGTTTCACATCGATTGGAGAACTTCAACAGTATACAATCCCCAAGCCAATGGATTGGCCAAAGCATTCAACAAGACCCTTTGCAAGCTCTTAGCCAAAATATTGGGCAGCCACAAAAGAGATTGGGGCGAGAAAATACATGAAGCTATCTAGGCATATCGAACAGTCTATTAGACTCCCACTAGTTTTCGCCCTTCTCTCTGGTATATGGCGCAGAAGTCGTGGTGTCGATTGAAATTGAAATGTCTTCTTATCAGGTAGCCGTGCATTGATGCTTACCCAAGGAACAAGATGAAATAGAAAGAAGGCTCGGAGAATTGTCTAACCTAGAGAGCAAAGCGTTGGAAGCCTACAAACATCTTCAGGCATATCAAGCCTAAATGACACGAGCCTATGATAAGCTCGTAAAACGAAGGGCGTTTAAAAGAGACAACCTCGTTATGGTCAAAGAAAGAGAAGTCATGGCAGGCGAGTCCAACGACAAATTACAACTCAATTGACGCGGGCCTTACGTCGTCACGAGGGTCTATGAAGGAGGTGCATATATGGCCGTATACCACAAAGGAGAGAACCCTTTCCCTCTATTAAATGGAAAATATTTAAAACTGTATCATTCCCCCGAGCACGAGTTCGCGCAACGATCACAACTAGACGTCTCCTTTTCCGCTGACGGTTAAAAAGAAAAAGGGGATCAGCCCAGGTAAAGACCCCAGAGGGTACTACGGATGGTGATTTTTTTTAAAAATAAAGAGATCGAAAGAGAAAAAAAAAAGAAAGCTCGGTGTGGCTACTCCCAATATTTTTTGTTCTTGTCCCACCGCGGCAAGTCCAAAATTCCAAAGTTGACAGACTAAACCACGACTAGTCAGCCCCAAATCCAAAGTTCAAATTTGACTCCTAAACCTCAAATGGTCGGCCCCAAAGCCTAAATCCAAATTTCAAATGTCGGCTTCTAAATCACGAATGGTCAGCTCCAAATCCTAAATCCAAGTTCCAAATTCCGACTCTAAATCACTGATGGTCAACCCCAAATCTTAAATCCAAATCCTAAATGTTGATTTCTAAACCACAAATGGTCAGACCTAAATCATAAATCCAAGTTCCAAATTTCGGCTCTAAACCACGAATGGTCAACCCCAAATCCCAAATCCAAGTTTTAAATTATGGCTTTTAAACCACGAGTGGTCAGCCCCAAATCCTAAGTCCAAGTTCTAGATTCCGACTTACTAAATCACGAGTGGTCAAGTCCTAAATCCCAAATCTCAAATCCAAATTTGGCTTTAAACCACGAGTGATCAGCTTCAAATCTCAAATTCAAAATCCTAAATCTTAAGCCCCAACTCTCAAAACCGCCTGAGTAAGCCAGGGGATGAACCCAAAGTCACTCAATCCCAAGATGTAACCCTCAGCTCCAAGCATACAAAGGGTTCATTTCTCGCATGCACCCCCCCCCCCCCCCCCCGGCAAAAAAAAGGAAGGGGGCTTAAAATGGAGGTGCCCGACGAAGTTGGGCAATCGATTTACCAATTGCCTAAGGGCAAAAGGTCGTAACTCGGTTGAGGTGAAATCTCGAAAGGACGTCTTGGGCAAAAATGGGTAACCACTAGGCGTGAAAATCAGAAAAGGTACACTGAAAAAAGTTAAAGAAGGTTAGTTTTGGTGAAAACCCAAAGGGGCGCTAAGACTACTAACGTGAAAAAAAAAGAGGAAGAAAAAGAAGGAGAAGAAGACAGTTGAAGTATTAGAACAAAGAGAAATATTCAAGCACGATAATGAGCCCTTCATTTCTATCAACTCTGCTCTAGTCATTATCATTCATCTACAAAATTGGAGTCTGAGATAAGCCCTCGGGGTAACTACAAGAATGATGAATGCTGAAAAAAGAGAAGGGAGGAAACGTGGAGCCATCAACAAACCACGAAAGTACAAGAACTAGACTCAAAGATCGTGGGGCTTCTTCTTCATCAACTCATCTATCTGGGCTCACCTGATGATGATCTCATACTCGAGGTCGGAATCTTTCTGCACGAGGGTAGCTTCCTCAGCCTGCAATTGTTACACTGCCTCAACACTCGACTCCACTATAACTCCCAGCTTCCGCGCTTGATCACACAACGACTAAGTTGCTTTTTGAAGTTGGGCCATTTTCTTTTTATTCACAAGTTGCTCCGCCTCCAAAGTACTCCGGCGGTCACGAGTGGCCTCAGCTTTTGAATTTAATTCACAGGCTTCGCCTGACAATGCGGAGATCTCGTCCTCGAGCTGTTGGATTTTCAAACGGTGGCTTTCCCATTCGGAGGCTACGCAAAGACGTCGAAACTCCTCCCAAATACCCTCCACCGCTGCCATCCAAGACTCTTTCGGAAGCCCCAAGGCATGATAACCCTGTGTACCTGTCTAGAGAGCATCCTACACGGCCTCCACTGAGAGAAGAGTCTCCTGCTGAAACATAGCCCGAGCGCTACTAATGAGAGCGTCGAGCATTAGCTCAGGCCCTACGAAGGACACAGACTGGGGACCATCTGGCCACTCAACTCCATGTGTTGGAAAATCAATAGCCAGGGCTGATTTATCCCGCTCATACCTTGCGCTTGGAGGGGCATTGTCTTGCAAGGCTGCACAAAGAAAAAAGTCGGGATCAATACCATTACTTTCAAGGGTAGAGGAACCGAACAAGGGTAAATATATATGCCGCCGAAAGAAAAGCAAACATGCCCTCGTTTTTATACCTAAGGATGCCCCCTCCTCCAAAGTTTCTTCTCTGGAGCTAGGCTCAAGCATGCCTTTCTCTACAGACCCCATACTAACGGGTAAAGAGAGAGCTGGCTGTTCTCTAGTAGGCTCTATTGTGCCCAAGGAAAGTACAAAATGTAATGCCTGTCAGATATATCCAAATAAACTAAGAGGCCATGATTCAAAGAAATCAACTACCTGACGGGGTAGCAACATCCACCTAGAAGGAGAAGGTGCGATCTCCTCCATGCTAGGGTCGCCCACATGCATTGAAGTTTCCTCGGCACCCTCTAGAAAAAAAATGAGTGAAATGACAAGAGTTAGTCTAAGGGATGGAATTAACCATACCAAAGAAACGGAGAAGCAATGAAAAAATAAAATACCTTGCAAGTCTACATTGACATCCTCATTAAGGGATGGAAATGCAGACCCCGAGGTTGAAAGAGAGGCCTCTGCATGCTCCACGACTTCCCCCTCTACTGGTGGAGCCGCTTCAATGCTCCCCATTATAGGACAACCTAAAAGGAAATGAAATATCACCATGAAGGCCATCCAAATGTTTTAAAAAAAAGTAGAAGAGAAAGTGAGGAAAGAAAAGTATCTACCCTCAGATTTCTCGCCAAAGGTCGGAGCTTGATTTTCTACTGAAGAGCAAGCCCCAGCATCTTCGGCGTCAGCTCCTAAAACCCCAGCACTGGGCTCTGTCACCAAAGGATCTCCATCAGCTTCTTCTGGGGCATGGAGGGTCCCTGCGACGGGAGAACTCGTCGTTGCACAAAATAGGAAGCCAACAACACAATTAGATAAATATCTCAGCGGCACATAAGATCAAAAGGAGTTTTCAATCATATGTACTCACGAATGGTGTGAGAAATTTGGGCCACCGCCAAACTATGGGAAGCAACCAGGTGACCAGCTTAATCCACTTGGGGGTCTGGCTCCAAATCCTTTTCTGCACAAATCTCAACTAGCAGGGCTTTTAAAAAACTCGTCGCCATCTCCCCATCAGTGGGAAGATTGGCTAAAAATTCAGGCAGATCCTCATTCAGTCCAGAATTCGGGAGTGCTGTAAATTCCCCTACGGAAAGGGCTACGCTCGGGACCAGAGGATCTGAAAATAAGAGATGTCAACACAATCCTCCAGTCAATAAACAAAAAAGGGGTTTGTATAGAAGCTCACCAGAGGAACCCAGATCGACATCCGAATTTGTTCCATGGTCAGGAAGTGTCGTCTCATTGTCGACCTCAAGAGTCTCCTCTGCGAAAAGATGAAGATATACCTTCAGGGGTTCATCAGAAAAAGAAAGAGAGAAGTAAAGTATCCATAAGTATGCACAATGATCAGCATAGCAGTCAAAGCACTGTCAGCAAGCTCTCCACACGAGAAAGGTGGCGAGGCACCCAAAACTAGATTATAATCATCATTCATTAAATCTAAGTTGTGCAACTTGCCCTCTTCCTCAGTTGCCCCCATTTCAAGGGAAGCATCCTCATCCGTGGGAGAGAGATTTCCTACCCTCTCGACAGCCGAAGATCCTGAAAGCAAAATAAGACGATAACATCATTCAACAGAAATTGTTCTGGTAAGATAAATAAGGATATGCAAAAATTACCTTGCGGATGTACCTGTGAGGTAACCCTCCCAGTGAGAGGACGAGGAGATTTCGTGCTAGGACTCCCATCTTCGTTGGATCGTTGTCTTTTCAAGGTGCCAGAGTATTTCTTTCCCTTGGTTGAGACACTTTTTGTAACAAAGATCACTGGAATAACAAAAGGAAGAGATAACATAAGCATCATCCAAGGCAAAATAAATTCAGTAAATGAAGAGAAAAAAAAAGGAGATGAGAAAATTGTTGGCTACATATCCTCTGGAGCCGGCGAGAAAGTTGGTTGCAGCACCACTTGCTCGGGCTGAAGGCCGACAACCTTTCCTGCTTTTGTAACAACATCCCAAATGTCTTGCAAGGTTGTGTCATTTTCAATAAGTGAGACGTACTCAAATGGGCCAACACGAACAATAGAGCTCATCAAGTGTCTTTCCCACTGTGGCCATAAATCATTGTTGAATCCCTCAGGAGTAAGCTCAGTGTTCTTTGAAACATTGGGATAATAGCCACAATCTCACAAGAAATGCTCCCACCAAGAGTATACCTTCTGAACTATTGAGGTTTTACTTTGTCCCGAGGAAGTCTCAACTGGACGTCTTAGAAGTCCCTGAATAAGGCCATTAATCTATGGTAATGGCCCCATTTTTGGCATCCCATTGTGCTCGAAAATCTCTAACAACCCTGGCAATCTGTGGAAACTTGGTATCAAGAAAGGAATTTTCAATGGCAAGTGGGGGTAAATCAGTCCTCCCCAAGCGGGCTTCCTCCACCTCTCTTAGTTTCTGCGGAGGTTGTCTAAAGACATTGCTGTGCTTGAACCACCAAGGGGCATAATATATATCAACTTGGCCAACCTGCCTTCTCTCTGGGAGAGTGCATCTCTGATTTGGCACATCTCTAAAGAAAAAATCTCACTAGCTATTTGCAACCAAGTGGGTGTCATGACTCCTGCAGAATTTTCCCTCCAAGTCACAGTCAACATCTGGAAAAATTGACTGATCATAACCAAAATTCCGAGCGAAGCGGTGTGGATAGTAGGGCTCCAAGAAAGTGGTGTTCCTCTTCCTGAAAACAAGAACACTCGGTCTGATGCAACAGAGCCAATCCTCATAAAAAGAAAGACCGGAGGTCAGATGATGGGCAAGATCATAAGATATTCCACTCGGGTCATTAATATTAAATGGTTAGAAATCATATGAGCTGTGAGCAAAATTCAACCTCTCTTCCCCTTAGGTCGGGACATAAGATAATAGCCTTCGTGCTCCTGACAAATGCTCCAGCGGACTCTAGTCTGGGTGGTTCCGGATCAAGAAAATCAACGGGGATGCTGGAATTTCAACAGTTACACTCTGATATAATGCTGGCAGCAATAAGCTAACACGGGCACACTCCCGTCCCTGGGAGAACTATAAAGTAACAGATAGGTGCTTGCCCATTATTTGACAACTCAAAGTTCTCCCAGGGAAGGGAGTTTGTTCATGGCCACCCATTATCTGAGCGCCTGGGTTGGGTTATTGCTGCGAACATTATGTCAAAGTGTAACTGTTGAAAATCCAACAACCATGTTGATTTTCTTGTTCCGGAACTGCCCAGACTAGAGTCTGGTAGAGCATTTGTCGAGAGTACGAAGGCTATTATCTTATGTCCCCACCCAGGGAGAAGAGGGGTTGAATTTTGCTCACAGCTCATATGTTTTATGGCCATTTACCATTGATGACCCGAGTGGAATATCTTATGATCTTGCCCATCATCCCACCTCCCGTCTTTCTTTTTATGAGGACTGGCTCTGTTGCATCGGACCGAGTGTTCTTGTCTTTAGGAAGGGGAACACCACTTTCTTAGAGACCTACCATCCACATCGCTTTGTGCGGAATTTCGTTTATGATAAGTCAGTTTCTCCCGATGTTGACTTTGTTTTAGAGGGAAGATTGTGCAGGAGCCATGGCACCCACTTGGTTGCAGGTAGCTGGTGGGATTTTTTCTTCAGAGGTGTGCCAGATTAGAGATGCGTTCTCCTAGAGAGAAGGCGGGTTGGCTAAGTTGATATATATTATGCCCGTTGGTGGTTCAGGCACAACAATATCTTTAGACAATCTCCGCGGAAGCTGAGAGAGGCGGAGGAAGCCCGCTTGGGGTGGACTGATTTACCCCCACTTGCCATTGAAAATTCCTTTCTTTATGCTCAATTTCCACTGATTGCTAGGGCTGTTAGAGATTTACGTGCACAGTGGGAGGCCAAAAATGGGGCCATTACCATAGATTGTCGGCCTTATTCAGGGGCAATCAAGCCTTTAAGACGCCCAGTTGAGACTTCCTCGGGATAAAGTAAAACCTTAATAGTTCAGAAGGTATACTCTTTGGTGGGAGCATTTCTTGTTAGATTTTGGCTATTCTCCTAATGCTTCAAAGAGAGCTTACTTTTGGGAGATTCAACAATGATTTATGGCCGCAGTGGGAAAGGCACTTGATCAACTCTATTGTTCGTGTTGGCCCATTTGAGTATGTCTTACTTATTGAGAATGACACAACCTTGCAAGACATTTGGTATGCTATTACAAAAGCAGGAAAGGTTGTCGGCCTTTAGCCCGAGCAGGTGGTGCTGCAATCTACTTTCTCGTCGGCTCTAGAGGGTATGTAGCCAACAAATTTCTCTTTTCTTTTTTTTCTCTTCATTTACTAAATTTATTTTGTCTTGGGTGATGCTTACTTCTGTTACATCTTCCTTTTGTTTTTACAGTGAGTTTTGTTACAAAAAGTGTCTCAATCGGGGGAAAGAAAGCCCCTGACACCTTGAAAAGGCAACATTCGAGGCGAAGATGAGAGTCCTAGCACTAGGGCTCCTCGTCCTCTCACCAGGAGGGCTACCTCAAATGGACAACCGCAAGGTAGTTTTTGCATATCCTTGTTTATCTTACCAGAGCAATTTCTGTTGAATGATGTTGCCGCCTTGTTTTGCTTTGAGGATCTTTGGCTGTCAAGAGGGTAGGAAATCTCCCTCCTGTGGATGAGGATACTTACCTTGAAATGGGGGCAACTGAGGAAGAGGGCGAGGTGCACGATGTAGATTTAATGAATGATGATTATAATCTAGTTTTGGGTGCCTCGTCGTCTTTCTCGTGTGGAGAGCTTGCTGGCAGTGCTTTGGCTAGCATGCTGATCTTTGTGCATATTTATGGATACTTTTCTTCTCTCTCTTTTTTTGATGAACCCCTGAAGGTATATCTTCATCTTTTCGCAGAGGAGACTCTTGAGGTTGGGAATGAGACGACACTTCCTCTGGTGAGCTTCTATACAACCCCTTTTTTTGTTTATTGACTGGAGGATTGTGTTGACATCTCTTATTTTCAGATCCTCCGGTCCCGAGCGTAGCCCTTTCCGTAGGGGAATTTACAGCACTCCCGAATTCTGGACTGAATGAGGATCTGCCTGAATTTTTAGCCAATCTTTCCACTGACGGGGAGATGGTGGCGAGTTTTTCAGAAGCCCTGCTAGTTGAGATTTGTGCAAAAAAGGATTTGGAGTCGGACTCCCAGGTGGATGAAGTTGGTCACCTGGTTGCTTCCCATTGTTTGGCGGTGGCCCAAATTTCTCACCCCATTCGTGAGTACATCTGCTCGAAAACCTCTTTTGATCTTCTGTGCCACTGAGATATTTATCTAATTGTGTTGCCGGTTTCCTGTTTTTTGCAGCGGTGAGTTCTCTGGTCGCAGGGTCCCTCCATGCCCTAGAAGAAGCTAATGGAGATCCTTTGGTGACGGAGCCCGGTGTTGGGGTTTTAGGAGTTGGCGCTGAGGATGACGGGGCTTGTTCTTCAGTAGAAAATCAAGCTCCGAGCTTTGGTGAGAAATCCGAGGGTAGATACCTTTTTTTTTCCTCACCCTTCTCTTCTACTTTTTTTTAGAACATTTGGTTGGCCTTCATGGTGATATTTCATTTCCTTTTAAGTTATCCTATAGTGGGGAGTATTGAAGCGGCTCCATCAGTAGAGGGGGAAGTCGTGGAGCATGCAGAGGCCTCTCTTTCAACCTCGGGTCTGCATTTTCATCCCTTGACGAGGATGTCAATGTAGGCTTGCAAGGTATCTTATTTTTTTATTGCTTCTCCTCTTCTTCGGTATGGTTAATTCCATCCTTTGGGCTGACTCTTGCCATTTCATTCATTTTTTTCTAAAGGGTGTCAAGGAAACTTCAATCCATGTGGGCGACCCTAGCATTGAGGAGACTGCACCTTCTTCTAGGGTGGATGTTGCTATCTCGTCAAGTTGTTGATTTCTTTGAATCATGGCCTCTTAGTATGTTGGCAGATATCTAACATGCATTATACTTTGTACTTTCTTTAGGCACAACAGAGCCTACTAGAGAACAACCAGTGCCCTCTTTACCCGCCAGTATGGGGTTTGTAGAGGAAGGCATGCTTGAGCCCAGCTCCAGAGAAGAAATTTTGGAGAAGGGGGCATCCTTGGGTACAAAAACGAGAGCATGTTTGCTTTTCTTTCGGTGGCATATATTTACCCTTGTTCAGTTCCTCTACCCTTGAAAGTAATGGTATTGATCTTGACTTTTTTCTTCGTGCAGCCTTGCAAGACAATGCCCCTCCAAGTGCAGGGTATGAGTGGCATCAATCACTGGCTATTGATTTTCCAACATATGGAGTTGAGTGGCCAGATGGTCCCCAATATGTGCCCTTCGTGGGGGCTGAGCTAATGCTCGACGCCCTCATTAGTAGCGCTCGGGCTATGTTTCAGCGGGAGACTCTTTTCTCAGTGGAGGCCGTGGAGGATGCTCTCCAAACGGGTACATGGGGTTATCATGCCTTGGGGCTTCCGAAAGAGTCTTGGATGGCAGCGGTGGAGGGTATTTGGGAGGAGTTTTGACGTCTTTGCGTAGCCTCCGAATGGGAAAGCCACTGTTTGAAAATCCAACAGCTCGAGGACGAGATCTCCGCATTGTCAGGCGAAGCCTGTGAATTAAATTCAAAAGCCGAGGCCACTCGTGACCGCTGGAGTACTTTGGAGACAGAGCAACTTGCGAATAGAAAGAAAATGGCCCAGCTTCAGGAAGCAACTCAGTCTTTGTGGGATCAAGCACAGAAGTTGGGAGTTATGGTGGAGACGAGTGCCGAGGCAGTGCAACAATTGCAAGCTGAGGAAGCTACTCTCATGCAGAAGGATTTCGACCTTGAGTATGAGATCAACATCATGCGACCCCAGATTGAGGAGTTGATGAAGAAGAAGCCCCACGATCTTTGACTTTAGTTCTTGTACTTTCGTGGTTCGTTGATGGCTCCACGTTTCCTCCCTTCTCTTTTTCAGCATTCATCATTCTTGTAGTTAACCCGAGTGCTTGTCTCGGGTTCCAATTTTGTAGATAAATGATAATGACTAGAGCAGAGTTGATAGAACTGAAGGGCTCATTATCGTGCTTGAATATTTCTCTTCGTTCTAATACTTCAATTGTCTTCTTCGTCTTCTCCTTCTTTTTCTTCCTCTTTTTTTTTCATGATACTAGTCTTAGCACCCTTTCGGGTTTTCACCAAAATTAGCCCTCTTTAGTTTTTTTCCAGTGTGCCCTTTCGGGTTTTCACGTTGAAGGATTACCCATTTTTGCCCGATGCGTCCTTTCGGGTTTTCACCTCAATCGGATTATGACCTTTTTCCCCCTAGGCAATCGGTAAACCGACTGCCCAAGTTTGTCGGGGAACCTCCATTTTACCGGTGGCATTGAACCAGAGGGGGGACCGGAGGGTCGCTTCGGTTATGCAAACCGGGGGGAAACCCCCTCCGGTGGGTTGTAGATCGGAGGGTGGCCCCTCCGGTCATGGCAGTATCGGAGAGGGACCCCCTCCGATGCATTACAATCAGAGGGAGGGGGCCTCTGGTCCCTTCTTCCTGTACAAAAGGAAAAAAAGCAAAAAAAAAAGAGAACTAAAAAAAGGAAGAAAGAAGAAGAAGAAGCCATGCAAGGGGGAGGGAGTCATACCTTGGCCCTTCACCTTCCACCGGAGCTCCACTGCCTCTGCCGCACGAGCATCGACTTAAGAGTTAAAAAAAAGGCCTCCAAGTTGAAGAAGACTTCCAAACTCAAGGAGAAGAGAGGAGAAGAAGAGGAGACTCAAGAAGAAAAAGATAAGAGGAAGGTTGTGTAGCCCTCCTTTTGCTGCCTCTTCCCTCTCAAGTTTGAAGAAGAGCCAAATTGCAAAAAGGCCCTCATAGAAGGGTATGTTGACTAAAGTGTCCCACGGGCATGAAAGAAGCTTGTGTATTGTTTGGAATATCTAATGGAAGTTAGAAAAATGAATGAATGTTAGGAATGCATCAAAATTTGGCACATTGATGAAAATTGTGGAAAAGTCTCTGCAAAACTTTAGAATTGTATTTTTCTCCACAAATTTCATGAAATTGTGCAAATATCCATGCAATTCAGGAAGAATCCAGAAAATTCAGAAATTAAAAGATGGTTCAAATAGATGACAATGTTCTTCCAAATTGGAGATATGTCCTCGTTTCATTTCAAATAGTGCAAAATTGCAATTTTACCCATAGTTTCCATAAAATTGCACGAAGGCTTAGATATATACAGAAAAATAGAGAAGAAATTCAGAAAAAATCAAGGACTATATAAGAATGTCCTGATTATGAAGAAAATTGCAAATAAACCCCTTCTAAGAAAAAATTGCAAATAAACCCCTTCTATGGGGAAAATTGCAAATAGATCCCTTCTAAGGGGAGAATTGTGTTTAAGAGAAAAATTGCGCATCGGTCCTCTTATGAAGAGAAAATTGCACTAACACTTTTACCTTAAGGCAATGGAATTTCTCCCCGGGGCAAAAATCTTCATTGTAGTTGGTACCGTAAGGGCAAAGGAGATATTTGGCAGTTAATCAAAGGTGTTCGGACTTGTTTCGATGTAAATTAACATCGACTCTGATTAGTTGAGAAAAGTTTTGTACATGAACTTTAAATTGTCTGATAAAATCAAAAGTGCAGAATTAACAAATATGTTGAAATATACACATATTTATCCAACGAAATGGATATCAAAAATTCCTTGTGTTAAATAGTTCTCAAGCTGTACCATCTCCTCTTGTCTAAGATCCTTCCTGAAGGTCAGAGCTTAGGCCCCTCCTGGGAGGAGGGAGTTGAGAGCCTGAGGGACTGATCCCAGGGTGATGGAGGCATCACCCACGACTCCCTTTGGCTCGGGTCCACTTCTTCACATTCGGGAGCTAGTTGAGTTTGGGCCTCACTCTATTAAGGCCCCTTATCCATTTTGTAGTTTTCCTTTGAGTCATTTTGATGTATTTCCATTTTATTTGAGTCATTTCCCTAAGTCTAGCACTTATTTTCCTATGTTTGGTATCATCATGATGTCTAATGTAAGCTATTGAGCCCCATTCGTTGGACTAGGCCTATTAGCACTCCCAACCCCCTTGGTTATTTGTAGTTGTTTATTTTGTCAGGGACTTATTGTAAAGAGTGGGTTGCCTATATATAGGACCCCACTCCCCTCATTTGAAGTTAATGAATGATTACATCCTTTTGAGTTAAACTTGCCATTTGAGTTCAAATTGGAGTGATTCCTCTAGTTTTTTGAGTGAGAGACCCTAGGGGAGAGATTCCCCACCCATTCCCCTCTTAATCTCTCTATTTCACCCCTCTTTCTCTCTCCTCCAACCCCAAATCCGAATTTCCTTCTCTCTCCTCCCTCCTCCCATCCACTTCCAACCTCCAACCACCTCCTTTAATGCCCTCCACTTCCCCATGGCCTCCATTATTCCACTCCCTAGTTCCTAGGTAGAAGTCTCCCCATTCCAACACCTTCCTCCACCTTCCAACCAAATCTACTCCATTCCAATGCAAGCACTCCACTTCCCAACATAATCACCCACCTTCCAAGACCTTTTGAATTTGAAATCCACCCTTCCCTCCACTCACTTGTGCCCCCCTCACCTTCTCCTCTCACCCACCTTCCCCAAATTCGTAGCTCTTCCTCCTCCACCTGCTAGCACTTGCTTCCAGCCATTCTCCACCTCATTCCCCATCACCATTAGCTCCCTTCTCCACCCCACAAGAGCCCCCACTCTCCCTTAGGTCATTCCTACCATTTCCCTCCACCAAAGAAGCCATATCTCCCTCTCATTTCTTCTAGTAGGTTGGAGCTGTGCAGATCTGCAGAACAACCCTTGTTGCAGCGTCAACCACGGATTCATCCTAGTTCTTCAGAAGGCGTGGCCTACCTTTCTGGAAAGGCCTTCCAGTCTACTTCGCAGGCGAGGTGGAATCAACACGATCGGAGCTCGGAGCTGCCAGATAGAGCCATTCTCCCAACAGTGCGCAGAGAGGTCTTCATCCTGGACCAGAGCGTGGAAGATCCTTCTGCCACGACAAACCCCAGCGGATTCAGGCTGAAGCCCCTTCATCAAAGTTCTTCCTCTACCGGTCATCTTTCAATATCAAGAAACAGAACCCCGTTCGGCCACCGGAGGAAGAAGTTACGAATTTTCTCCCCCGATCTATCTAGTTCTGTTTTCTGCTGTCTACTCCGACCAGTACCCACTCTTCTGGGTGCCCCGGCCATCCTCGACCTCTGAATGCATCTCCGTCACCTCCTGCTGAAAGCTACCTCGACCACGAAGATGATGCCGCTGGTTTCGTGCTGATCGGAGCTCGGGAGGGCGCTCAGTCACTTCTGCAACTTGCTGTTACAGTCCAGACAGTACCTGCGGCCAGACAGAGGAGGCTACTTCCTGTTGCTGGTGCAGCCACCTCCGATCGTCTGAGCTTCCCCAAAAATTCTGGAGTCCACCTCTTCCAGTCAGGAAGCTTCAGGAGCTGGTTTCGATCAATTTGGAGTCCGGACAAGCCCGGCATAGCCATCACAGCGACCCCCTGTCCAGAATTCCAGATTGAAGCTGCAACTTCCCTAGTTCTCATTTCTCTTCGTTTCGGTCCACCAACCCCTCCCCGCTTGGCCGGCTGAAGGCCCCACCCTGCGTGGTGGTAGTGTTTGAATGTATCATATTAACCCCTACCCCAAGATCCCCCCTCCTGCGAGAGGAGTAGTTTTGTAAGTGGTTTGGCAAGTCAAGCGACACCGCCGCGGCGTGTGGGGAACCACCGCCTCCCCGCTCGCCCTCGTCTCCGACCGGGACCGGTTTCTTCAAACCGGTCGAGTAAGTGTCTCTTCCTTGCTCACCTAGTGTAGCTCTCTCAATATTTGATTCATGCACCGCTGAATTCGTGAGGAGCGCCCGATCCTCAAGTCCATGACTTAGAGTGATCGCCGTGGGTTAGTGTGACCCGGTGCCGAGTGCACTTTGTCGGCCCCAATCGAATTGGGCAACCAACCTTGGGGAATCAATTCTTGGCCTTGCTGGCCCTCTACCAGCAAGGGTCCATTCCCATAAGTCACCCTTGGTATCACATAGTCACCCCGGGAATAGAGTGCAACGAAGAGAGCGGTGGCCCATTAAGGCCCATTTGGATGCTTAGATGTGCTTGTTTGACTAAGTCCGAGGTTGTGTCACATCAAGTGGTATCAGAGCAAGTCCTTGACTTGTCTCTATCAAGTCTAAGTCCTAGGACCTTTGCATTGTGTGTCCAACCACTTTGGCCCTTTGTCTTGCATGTCCACCCGTAGTGGTACTAGCTACCAACCCGGTTCTTCATCTTCGATTCCAACCATGGATCCCAATCCTCACCAACTCAACCAAGATGTTCCTAGGGAGGAACCCCAAGAAAGGGTAGAGGCTGCCCTCACAACCATCCTTGCCCAACTAGAGTCCCTTACCAACCGAATTGCTCGGTTAGAAGACCAAGGGTACCACCCAAGGAACAATGAGCCTAGAATTCCCCCTCCACAAGATGAACCTCATAGGGAAGATCCTCACCCAAGAATCAATGAGCCAAGAGTCCCTCCACCACATGGTGATTATCATAGGAATGGTTTTCCCCAAAGGAACCAAGGCCCAAGAGTCCACCCTCCACATATAGAGCCTCATAGGGATGAGTTCCACCCAAGGAACAACGGCCCAAGAGCCCATCACCCACATGCTGAATTTTATAGGGATGAAATGGACTATGACCATTATTATGAGTATGAGATACCTCGCCCCCATCAAAACCATGACCGGCGTCCACGGGATGATCCGGATGACCCCCTTTTAAGGATGATCAAGGTAGAGGCCCCAAACTTTGACGGTTCACATGAACCTAGTGTTTACCTAGAATGGGAGACCGCCATGGACCAATACTTTGAATGGTACCCCATGTCCGACCAAAGAAGAGTTAGATTGGCTAAGATGCATCTCACTAAGTTGGCCAAAACTTATTGGCTAAATCAAGAGGGTCTAAGGCGGATTAGGAGGGATGAGCCTATTAACACTTGGGCGGATATGAAGAATCTACTTAGGAACAAATACCTTCCCCGAACCTACCACCAAATGCTCCTAGATGAATGGCAAAGCCTCACCCAAGAAGGAAAGACCGTGGTAGAGTACATTGAAAAATTTGACTCTTATCTTCTAAAGTGTGGAGTCCATGAGGATGCGGATGTCACCTTATCCCGCTTTAGGAATGGGCTTCAAAGCCACATCAAGAGGGAACTATTCATGAGAGATGTTGATAACCTTGAGATAGCTTACCAAATTGCTAGAGATGTGGAAAGGTTTTCTAGGAGTTCCCGATTTATCCCTCCCCGACCCACCGACCCCAAAAACATGGGACCACGTCCCATTCCACCCACCCCCATGAGAGCTCCTAGCCCAAGTGGGAATGCCCCTTTAAGGTCCTACAACCCTCCCCCACCCATCACTCCAAACAAACCCGCTCCTAGTCACCCTCTTCCACGGAAGGATGACAACCCCAAAGGCCCAAGTGTAGGAGCCACCCCGGGAAGTGGGCGCCAACAATGCTATAAGTGTCATGGGTATGGTCATTTTGCGGGGCAATGTCCATCTAAGGGGCTATCTAGCTTGCTTATTGAGGAAGAAGTCCAACCCCAAAAGGAACAAGAAAATGTCATTGAGGAACATGAAGCCTTAATAGATTGGGAAGAGGAGTATGAAGCCCAATGTCTAGAGTCGGGTCTAGATCATTCCACTCCTTCAAACAACTCCCATCTAGGAGTCATTAGGTGCACTCTCACCCAACCTCAAGAAGAGGATTGGCGACGGACTTCAATTTTCCACACCTTTGTCAAGATAGAAAACCATGTGAGGAAAGTGATCTTGGATAGTGGTAGTTGTGTTAATGCCGTATCACCCGACACCGTCAAGCTCCTTGGGCTTACTCTCACTCCCCACCCAAGTCCATACCGGGTCTCATGGATCAACAACAACTCCATCCCGGTCAACACCCAATGCCTAGTGCCTCTCACTTTCTCTTCCTACCATGGCCAAATATGGTGTGACGTCATACCTATGGAAGTGGGTAGCATCCTTTTAGGAAGACCTTGGCTCTATGATGTGGATGCCACCATTCTAGGAAGAAGCAACATATGCACCTTTGAGCATGAGGGTAAGACTATCCGTCTTAACCCTTCCCCACCTCGTCCCATGCCCAAGAGGGACACTCTCCCTCAAGGATCACACCCACCACTCCACAAGTCTCGGGGAACTCCACCCCTCCAACTCAAGCCCTTATCCAAACCCCAAAACAAAGTAGAACCACGGGGTTGACCAAGGGTATTCATCTCATCACTAGGAGAGAGCTTGAAGAGGAAATTGCTCAAGGGGTGCCTTTGTGTGCGGTTGTCATATGCTTAGGGGAACCTACCCCTTCTAATCCCCATCCCATAGAGATCCAACAACTATTGGAAGAATTTCATGATGTGTTCCCGGAAGAGCTCCCGGACCAACTCCCTCCCATGCGTGATGTGCAACACGCAATCGACCTAGTGCCGGGAGCCACCCTTCCAAACCTTCCTCATTATCGCCTCAATCCTACGGAACATGCCGAACTTAGGAGGCAAATAGAGGAACTCATTAGGAAGGGCTTCATCCGCATTAGTAAGAGTCCATGTGCCGTCCCGGCCCTCCTTACCCCCAAGAAAGATGGATCGTGGCGGATGTGTGTGGATAGCCGGGCCATTAACAAGATTACCGTCAAGTATAGGTTCCCTATCCCTAGGCTTGATGACATGTTGGACATGCTAGCTGGAGCCACCATCTTCTCTAAGATAGATCTCAAGAGTGGTTACCATCAAGTTAGGATAAGGCCCGGGGATGAGTGGAAAACGGCCTTCAAGACCAAGGATGGTCTCTTTGAGTGGTTAGTCATGCCATTTGGGCTTTCTAATGCCCCAAGTACTTTCATGCGTCTTATGACGGAAGCACTTAGGCCTTTCATTGGGAACTTTCTAGTGGTATACTTTGATGATATTCTCATCTATAGCCACACCCATGAAGCCCACCTCGAACACCTTAGGAAAGTTTGCACCGTCCTCCGGCAAGAGAGCTTATTTGCCAACCTAAGAAAGTGTCATTTCATGACCACTACCATCACCTTCCTAGGATATGTGGTGTCAACCAAAGGAGTCTCCATGGACCCCGACAAGGTCCAAGCTATCATTGATTGGCCTGAACCCCACACCCTTCATGAGGTTAGAAGTTTCCATGGGTTGGCCACATTCTATAGGAGATTCATTCGGGGGTTTAGCACTATCACCGGCCCAATAACTGATTGTCTCAAAAAGGGAACCTTTGTTTGGACCAAAGCCGCCTCTAAAGCCTTCCTTGAGCTTAAGGAAAAGTTGACCCAAGCCCCGGTCCTATGTCTTCCCGATTTCTCTAAAGTTTTTGAGGTCACTTGTGATGCATCCGGGATTGGGATAGGAGGGATTCTTAGTCAAGAGGGACACCCGGTCGCCTACTTTAGTGAGAAGCTATGTGATGCTAGGACTAGATACTCCACCTATGACAAGGAGTTCTATGCCGTGGTCCAATCCCTCCGACATTGGAGACATTATTTGCTTCCCAAAGAGTTTGTCATCTTTTCCGACCATGAGGCACTCAAATACCTCAATTCCCAACAAAAGTTGAATGCCCGACATGCCCGATGGGTTGAGTTCATACAATCCTACACCTTTGTCATCAAACACAAGGTCGGGAGTGAGAATAAGGCCGCGGATGCCCTTAGTAGGAAGATGTCCTTGTTATCCACTATCCAAGTGGAAGTGATTGGCTTTGACAAGGTCAAGGATGATTATCCTAGTTGCCCCGACTTTGGACAAATCTATGCCAACTTGACCACTCATTCTAGCAAGGAGCATGAAGGATTCATTTTAGAGGATGGGTTCCTCTTCAAGGGACCAAGGCTTTGCATTCCTCGGACATCTCTTCGAGACTTCTTGGTTTGGGAATTACATGCCGGTGGGTTAGCCGGTCATTTTGGGGTCCACAAGACCATTGCCTTAGTTGAGGGTCAATTTTATTGGTCAAGCCTCAAGAGGGATGTAGGCAAAATAGTGGGTCAATGTCGCACATGTGCTTCGGCCAAACAAGTAAAACAAAACACCGGCCTATACACCCCACTTCCCATTCCCGACCGCCCATGGCAAGATTTGAGCATGGACTTTGTGCTAGGTTTACCCAAGACCTCTAGGAAGCATGACTCCATCTATGTGGTGGTTGATAGATTTTCCAAAATGGTCCACTTCATCCCATGCTACAAAACCTCCGATGCCTCCCATATAGCCCGGTTATTCTTTGATGAGGTAGTCCGCCTCCATGGGCTACCCAAGACCATAGTCTCCGATAGGGATGTCAAATTCACTAGCTATTTTTGGAAGACTCTTTGGCACATGATGGGTACCCTCCTCAAATTCTCCACTGCCTACCACCCCCAAACGGATGGCCAAACTGAAGTGGTCAACCGGAGTCTAGGGAACCTCCTTAGATGTCTTGTTGAGGATCGGCCCGGAAATTGGGATCTCATCTTACCACAGGCTGAGTTTGCATACAATAATTCCGTCAATAAGTCACTAGGGATGAGTCCATTTGAAGCAGTGCATGGGTACAAACCAAGAAAGCCATCCGATCTCATTCCCCTTCCCCAGCATGCTAGAGTGTCCATTTCTGCCGAGTCTTTTGCACAACATATTAGAGAGTTGCATGAGGAAATCCGCAAGCACATTGGCATGAAAAATGAGGCGTATAAAAGGTTGGCCGACTCTCACCGGCGTCACTTAGAGTTCCAAGTGGGTGACTTTGTGATGGTGAGGACGGAGAGGCTCTCCCCAGGAGCCAACTCCAAGTTGAGACCACGTGGGACTGGGCCCTTCCAGGTCTTGAGGCGTATTGGTGCGAATGCTTATGAATTAGATCTCCCCGAGGATTATGGGGTAAGTCCTACATTCAATGTCGCCGACTTAGTGTCTTACAAGGGCCCCACGGTGAGACCTAGTGAGGAGATCGAGCCCACTCCCTCCTTTGAGAGAGCACCCACCCGAGAGGAGAGTCCACTAGCCAAAAGAGCTCAGCGTGATCGCATTGAACAAATATTGGATGAGCAGGTCACTACCACCCGGAGCAAGGTCTATGAGCGCTATCTCGTCAGGTGGAAGGATCGGCCTCCGTTGGAAGACTCATGGGTAAGTCGGGAGGACCTACAGCGATTGGATCCAGATCTCCTCGAGCGGTACCTTAGCCAGATGGACCCTTACTCGACGGAGTCGAGCTCTTTGCGGCCCAGGGGATTTGATGGAGGCATCACCCACGACTCCCTTTGGCTCGGGTCCACTTCTTCACATTCGGGAGCTAGTTGAGTTTGGGCCTCACTCTATTAAGGCCCCTTATCCATTTTGTAGTTTTCCTTTGAGTCATTTTGATGTATTTCCATTTTATTTGAGTCATTTCCCTAAGTCTAGCACTTATTTTCCTATGTTTGGTATCATCATGATGTCTAATGTAAGCTATTGGGCCCCATTCGTTGGACTAGGCCCATTAGCACTCCCAACCCCCTTGGTTATTTGTAGTTGTTTATTTTGTCAGGGACTTATTGTAAAGAGTGGGTTGCCTATATATAGGACCCCACTCCCCTCATTTGAAGTTAATGAATGATTACATCCTTTTGAGTTAAACTTGCCATTTGAGTTCAAATTGGAGTGATTCCTCTAGTTTTTTGGGTGAGAGACCCTAGGGGAGAGATTCCCCACCCATTCCCCTCTTAATCTCTCTATTTCACCCCTCTTTCTCTCTCCTCCAACCCCAAATCCGAATTTCCTTCTCTCTCCTCCCTCCTCCCATCCACTTCCAACCTCCAACCACCTCCTTTAATGCCCTCCACTTCCCCATGGCCTCCATTACTCCACTCCCTAGTTCCTAGGTAGAAGTCTCCCCATTCCAACACCTTCCTCCACCTTCCAACCAAATCTACCCCATTCCAATGCAAGCACTCCACTTCCCAACATAATCACCCACCTTCCAAGACCTTTTGAATTTGAAATCCACCCTTCCCTCCACTCACTTGTGCCCCCCTCACCTTCTCCTCTCACCCACCTTCCCCAAATTCGTAGCTCTTCCTCCTCCACCTGCTAGCACTTGCTTCCAGCCATTCTCCACCTCATTCCCCATCACCATTAGCTCCCTTCTCCACCCCACAAGAGCCCCCACTCTCCCTTAGGTCATTCCTACCATTTCCCTCCACCAAAGAAGCCATATCTCCCTCTCATTTCTTCTAGTAGGTTGGAGCTGTGCAGATCTGCAGAACAACCCTTGTTGCAGCGTCAACCACGGATTCATCCTAGTTCTTCAGAAGGCGTGGCCTACCTTTCTGGAAAGGCCTTCCAGTCTACTTCGCAGGCGAGGTGGAATCAACACGATCGGAGCTCGGAGCTGCCAGATAGAGCCATTCTCCCAACAGTGCGTAGAGAGGTCTTCATCCTGGACCAGAGCGTGGAAGATCCTTCTGCCACGACAAACCCCAACGGATTCAGGCTGAAGCCCCTTCATCAAAGTTCTTCCTCTACCGGTCATCTTTCAATATCAAGAAACAGAACCCCGTTCGGCCACCGGAGGAAGAAGTTACGAATTTTCTCCCCCGATCTATCTAGTTCTGTTTTCTGCTGTCTACTCCGACCAGTACCCACTCTTCTGGGTGCCCCGGCCATCCTCGACCTCTGAATGCATCTCCGTCACCTCCTGCTGAAAGCTACCTCGACCACGAAGATGATGCCGCTGGTTTCGTGCTGATCGGAGCTCGGGAGGGCGCTCAGTCACTTCTGCAACTTGCTGTTACAGTCCAGACAGTACCTGCGGCCAGACAGAGGAGGCTACTTCCTGTTGCTGGTGCAGCCACCTCCGATCGTCTGAGCTTCCCCAAAAATTCTGGAGTCCACCTCTTCCAGTCAGGAAGCTTCAGGAGCTGGTTTCGATCAATTTGGAGTCCGGACAAGCCCGGCATAGCCATCACAGCGACCCCCTGTCCAGAATTCCAGATTGAAGCTGCAACTTCCCTAGTTCTCATTTCTCTTCGTTTCGGTCCACCAACCCCTCCCCGCTTGGCCGGCTGAAGGCCCCACCCTGCGTGGTGGTAGTGTTTGAATGTATCATATTAACCCCTACCCCAAGATCCCCCCTCCTGCGAGAGGAGTAGTTTTGTAAGTGGTTTGGCAGGTCAAGCGACACCGCCGCGGCGTGTGGGGAACCACCGCCTCCCCGCTCGCCCTCGTCTCCGACCGGGACCGGTTTCTTCAAACCGGTCGAGTAAGTGTCTCTTCCTTGCTCACCTAGTGTAGCTCTCTCAATATTTGATTCATGCACCGCTGAATTCGTGAGGAGCGCCCGATCCTCAAGTCCATGACTTAGAGTGATCGCCGTGGGTTAGTGTGACCCGGTGCCCGAGTGCACTTTGTCGGCCCCAATCGAATTGGGCAACCAACCTTGGGGAATCAATTCTTGGCTTTGCTGGCCCTCTACCAGCAAGGGTCCATTCCCATAAGTCACCCTTGGTATCACATAGTCACCCCGGGAATAGAGTGCAACGAAGAGAGCGGTGGCCCATTAAGGCCCATTTGGATGCTTAGATGTGCTTGTTTGACTAAGTCCGAGGTTGTGTCACATCACAGGGGGTTCGTCGCAACCGCGAAGAGGCTAGGGAACAAAGTCTCTAAAGAGGACTCACCGCACCACCTGTCCTTCCAGAAAATTCACCTGTTGTCATTTCCCAATTGGACACGTACGTCGGAGGCGAGAACATCCCCGCAAGAGAAGACATCCCTCCAAAGGGGAGAGGTCCTATGTAGAGGCGCCAGAGCCAAATCCCAGACTCTTCTTATGTCAAAGTGATCAACTGTGCTGACAACCCCTTCTCTCCATGCCCTAGCCTCCACAGCCACTTGCACAGGAGGGTCATCTTAAAGTCTCTGACATTGTTGATTCTTAGTCCTCCCTGTTCCTTACTAGTAACCAATTTGCCCCATATTATGTCATGCCAGTCCCTACATTTCCCCCCACTGTCATGCCAGAAGAACCTGCACTACATGGAGTCAATCTTCCTCACCACCATCTTTGGGATCCGAAACATGGATAGGAAATAAGTAGGTAAACTATCCAACACAGATTTGCACAATATCAATCTATCTCGTAAGATAGAGCTCTAGTCTTCCAACTCGCCAACCTAGACTCATACCTCTGAATGATGGGAAGCCAGTCTGCACACTGAAGAGAGCCTGGGATAAGAGAGAGACCTAAGTAGGATAATAGGAACACACCGATCTTACAGCCCAGCAAGCAAGCTGCCATCAAAATAACCCTGTCCTCCAAGTACACTCCTACTAGAAGATTTTTGTAGAAGTTAACTTTGAGGCTAGTGACCTTCTCTAGCAACTCCAGCAGTAGTCTAGCCATGTAGTACTGTTGCTCTCCCCCTACTAGGAACAAAATTATATCATCTGCATACTGCAAGTGAGTAATAGAAGGAGCATGTTTGTCCACCTGAAAGTCTGTGATCAAAATAGCAGTCTTAGCCCTCTGCCACACCTTGCTCAGGACACTAGCCATGAGCACAAAAAGGAGAGGAGACATAGGATCTCCCCGGCGAAGCCCTCAGCCACTGCGGAACCAAGGGGACAACTTCCCATTAATAAGGACCGTAAAGGTAGCTGAAGAGATACATGCCTTGACCCAGCCAATCCATCAGTTTCACCAGTTTGGAGACGGAAGTTGGTAAATGTCCATTTTGCGAGGCAGATGTGTTTTTGTCTTGTGTACTTACGTATTCTTAACTCCCTGTTCTATGGAAAGACTTCTGCCATCCAATTATGAAACTGTCTTTATTTCCTGCAAGGTTCCTTACATCTGATTGGTGCCTTCATCAAGTGAGAGGAATGTAAGAGTGAAAGACGTGAAGGCCATAGAAAACAAAATGATATTTTTGGTTTTATGCCTTCTTGAATTTTGTTAGTAGATTGCCATTGAAAGAAGAATAGTACAATAATCAAGTGATGCGTATGCCTGATACTTATTCCAAAATCACTGTAATTCAAGCTTAAGCTTTGCAGGATTGTGATCTTATTTTATGCTGGATTGTTTTTTAGAAGGTGGTATTTTATGCTGGACTTTACAAGCAAATTTACAAACTTTTTGTTCTTTATCTGATTGGGTGATGTTCTTTTGAGTTGGTTTCTGCTCGAACCATGCATGGTTTTTAATCAAATATCAAACTACTGAAGCAGCAGCGCAAAATATGTGGTGCATATATCTGACTCTAAATTAACAGGTTACCGTATGGCTGCTGAATGTGCACGAAATGCTTTGTTACAGAGAGCCATGGATAACAAACAGGATCCAGGTAATCATCAAAGGATGTAGTATTGCTTCAGGTTGATGGAACAAGGATTCTGATGATGTAGCTAAGACAATGCATTATGTTCTTTTAGTTTACTTTGAAAACCTTTTCCCTTTGTTCTTGCATAATCAACTTTTCTCCGTACATTCACATTTTGAACTTTTCCATAAATCAGCTTTTTCAGACAAAAGATCTCTGTTATGTTTGGGCAGTAAAAGACAGGGAAATGTTTTTCAGTAAAATTAACTGGGCCTTTTCATCACCTCTATTTATTTATCGGACGGAACTTGTGCTGTGAGCCAAGTCCAAATAATTTTGGTGGCAGTCTTATATTTGCAATGTGGACAACTAAATTTGTTTCAATAATTTGAGGATACAAGAGCAGGACACAGGTTCTCAGAATTCTCCTTTCTTTGATGTTGAGACCAGGAAAGTACATGTGCCTTGAATTGTTGTACAAGTATGCACAGGTTTTTGCAGCTTATACTCATTCTTTGTATTTTACTTTTCTCCCTCTTGTCTGAAGCAACTGTACTTTTAGTGACAGTAACAATATGCTGTCTGCGCCCAGTTTCTACTTTATAGTCATTACATGATGCCTTGAGTGCATGCCTTTGACTTTTTAGCAACTACCCCTGTAAGTCCCTGTTTACTTCCACGAAGATCCTGCAGAATTGAGGCACAATCTTGTATGCGGAAGTGTATGATATGGGACTCAAACGTAGGATCCACTAGCAGTATCTCTCAGATGTTAGAGAAAGGCATTTTGTTGGGATATGCAGATGGCATTAGAATGTTTTGATATTGATCGTTGATGGAGAGGCATCTCGTGTGGACCTTGGGGTAAATGTTGAACAGGAGCTTTCGCTTCTCATTTCTAGAAAGTAGACGTTCTTTTTCTCTGCCAATCCTGCGTAGATTGAGGGGAAATTGATAAGACTGAAAAAATGTCACAAACGCAAACTTCTGGGTTTGATAATCTTTTTCTGCTTTTCCATGACCTTAAACTGTATATGACGTTCTTATGTGGTATGGATGAGGTCTTTTCCTTCTCCCTCTTTCACTCTCCATGCCTCTCTCCACATCTTTCATTTTTGGTCTTTCTGTAAAAATGGCCATGCTAATATTGTTTTAGTGTTCCAGCCGTGCTGCACGTAGCATGCCTGCTTCTTTTGGTTTGCTTTTGGCAGACATTGCTTATATGCCTGTTTTCTTCCCATCACTATAAATGCCCTGTGTTTACTCTTTATGATGCTTTCTTTCCCTTTTGTGTTATGTAGAGAAATTCAGGGCAGATTTGATGAAGATCGCAATTACAACCTTGAGTTCAAAGATTCTCTCTCAGGATAAGGAGCACTTTGCCAAACTCGCTGTAGATGCTGTTATGAGACTTAAGGTAATGATTTCAGTTTATATAAACATTGTTGTTCTTTAGACATCTGCATTGTTCTTTCTCTAATAGATCTAGAATGAGGGGTGAAGCAGATAAAGTCACTGCTTTGAGGCTTAATAAACTGTAACAGTTTCATATATAAGTATTTTATGCCATTCGTATAATGGGATAAGGCTTTGATGATGATGGTGATTATGTCATTCGTAATCCCTTCTTTCCCAGATTCTCTTTCATGTTGAGGGAGGCAAAGATCTCCATTTATTCAGTGGATGAGTCTCAGCAAAGGTATGGTTCCTGCTTTGGTTTCATAGTGGACTTGGGCTGAGGTAATGGAGAAGCACAAATGATACAGGGAAGTTAGTGCATTGGTGACTGAGTCTCATGAGGCAGGAGAAGATGAATCTGGACGTGGATTTTGCTGAGCTCAGACTCCAGACTAAGTCCAATTGCACATCAGGTTTCTGTACCCCTGGAGGTAGACTATCCCAACTGTTGGTCTTGAAGCGTCAGAGGCTCTCATGTCTGTTGTTCCTGATGTGATGAAGTTGCTAATCAATCCTGGTGCTGGCTGAAAATGTGAGAAAGGAGAACCAGTGATTGAGGTTTAGACTCCTTCCTATGATGAGTGGATGAGGTACACTAAAACCTTCTCTGAGTGGATACTGAAGTTATTCAATTCTAGATGGTGGCAAGCTGCCCCTGAAAACTTCTCTGCAGTGTTTTCACTGGAGATCTATGTAGAGGTGGTGTCATTTTCTGCCTCTGACGTGGGATCTCCCTTCATGAAGGTTCATTGGGGGTAAGGATGTAAACGGAATTTGTTTTTCCAACTATCCATCCATTTCAGAAGCTGTTCAGATACATTCGGATGAGGATACAGATAATAAGGATACGGATAGTATCCTTTGGATTAGCTAGTAGTTGTTCTGTTGTTTTAGGTTGTTGCAGGTATTTGTAGCAGCTGGCAAGGAATGTGTTGCAACATTTATCGAGGTCTTTTTTCCTATTTTTAGTTGTATTGTAAGTTGTGTCTGCTCCTGTAGAAGAGGTCTTTTGCCTTTTTATGCTCCTGGATGTGTCACTTTTGTTTATTACATTAGTTAAGTTTGTGGGGGACCCCACCTTTATTGAGAAGGGGTGGGGCGAGCAAGAATAGTAAAATCTGTGTCAATAGATTAATGGAAATAGTCACATGGAATATCCAACTAGCCCATTTCAAGTCTTCAACTTAGTGATCCCTAATTTGGTTAGGAGATTATCACTTGTATTTTTCTTTTGTAATGAGCATATAGCATTTAGTGCACTGTGTATCTATCAGTTCTTTCTTCTCCTGGCTTCTTCCCCGAACCCCCTCTTGTTTTTTTTTTTGGGGGGGGGTGTGGGATGGGTGTGGGGGTGGGTGGGTTTGGGTGTGGGTCTGCGGCGGAGTTAAGTCGTTATAGATACTTGTATCTTTGCACCTTTTGGTGGGGTGGAGTGGAGTCATTATAGATGCTTGTAAATTTCCACCTTAATACATTGTGATTGCGTCCACAGTCTATCAGCTTCTGTCCAATATATCCTTTATGACTATCCATGGAGCATGTGCATTCTTGAAGTTTAATTGTTCCTAGCATTTGTATGCCTATCTCATTTTCATTTGGGAACACATGGGCAAGGCAAAATGTAATTGTGCTTAAGAACCTTTCCTTTTTGGGTGTGACTTCACAAGATAGTGTATAAAACATGTACCTCTAGGTTAACACTATGGCTCATGGAAGCTCATAAACTATGAATGAACAGGAATATTGGAAAATCATAACCATGTTTTGTTATTTCTCTTGATAAAGGAAAAAGCATCTATCATTCATCTTACTTTCTAATTGATGAATTGTCTGATTTCCCTTTCACTAGAGGAATTATTGCTTCACAAATCTTGATGCAGTTTTGTGAATTCTGAAACAAGTGCTTAAACCAAATTTTTTCTAGTCCAGTTAATCCAATTTAAACCCCCTACCGCCATATGCATGGTAGATTCATAATCACTCCGCTTGGCAATTCATGACATTTCCAGCAGTTCTTTCCTTTTCCAAGTTTTTTTTGCAGCAGATTCTTCAATATCTTTTGCTGTTTCTTTCATTTTTATTCAATGATGATTTGTCTGACAAGCTAACCTTTTTTTGTGATGCTGTTTGCAGGGAAGCACAAATTTGGAGGCCATTCAAATCATCAAGAAAGCTGGGGGGTCCTTAAGTGATTCATTTCTAGATGAGGGGTAGGTGTGCTGTTTGGATGTTCTTAATGTGTATATGATAGCAGTTTTAAAGATTCTTAATTTGTGTGTCTCTTTCAAACATTGAACTTAAGTTTTGGCAAATCAGTGAACTTAATGATCAATTGGTCATTGTACATTGCTTGACTGATGATGCTTTTGTTGTGTAGTGTAGTCTAGATCTCAATAAATAGGCCCTCGCCGAAAATGCTCCTTGTTATTCTTGAAAGGCCTTAAATGTGGCACATCATAATGGCAAAAGTTTTACCTGCTTCAACTAATTCGTCCAAATAATTATGCCATTATAAGGATTTATCCCTTATCATGCTTTCAAAATGACAATTATAGAATTGTGGTTCTTTCCACTTTAAGAGAAATCTATAGCTGGGTTCTGTTATTTTTTCTCATAAAAATGGTTTTTGTTATTGTATGCAGCGTATATCTTTGCTTATTGAACTGCCAAATTTGTCCTTTACCTGCATCATATGTACATGTCATCCACATCCGTTTACTTTTAATTTTAATCTTAATCTTAACTAATTTCATCGATCTGTCTTTGTCATCAAATTGTCATATTTGAACTCATTTTGCCCAATTCAATCCCAACATTCTGTGCACGTTATACACCATCCTACTTTTTTCTTTTTTGGATTGAATCTGTAATATTCTTGTTGTGTGGTTCTATATGTGAATTGGGTTGGCTCTGTTGATTGCTGCTTTTTGATAGCTTTGGCATATAGTATAATGTGTTACCGTTTGGCACTGACTGTTCTTTCAATCATTCTCCTGCAGTTTTATTCTTGACAAAAAAATAGGGATTGGTCAACCCAAACGGATCGAAAATGCAAAGATATTGGTGGCAAATACCGCAATGGATACTGACAAAGTCAAGATCTATGGTGCTCGTGTTCGTGTGGACTCTATGGCTAAGGTGGCACAAATTGAGGCAGCTGAAAAAGAGAAGATGAGAGAGAAAGTGCAAAAGATTGTTGCCCATGGAATTAACTGTTTTGTCAATCGTCAGTTGATCTACAACTTCCCAGAGGAGCTTTTTGCAGATGCAGGAATTCTTGCCATTGAACATGCTGATTTTGATGGAATTGAACGACTTGCTTTAGTAACTGGTGGTGAAATTGCATCGACATTTGATAATCCTGAGTCTGTTAAACTTGGTCATTGCAAACTTATCGAGGAAATCATGATTGGGGAGGACAAGTTGATTCATTTTTCTGGAGTCGAAATGGGCCAGGCATGCACAATAGTTTTAAGAGGTGCAAGGTAAATCCTTCTGTAACACACACATGATATATATATATATACACACACACACACACGTATTGATATATTATTTATTTAAGGAGTTTGGAAATCTTGAATCTTGCTTTCGCTAAATTCTTATTTTGCCTTTCTCCGTTCGGCACTTTCCATAAATCTTTAGTCATTCCTCAGATAGAGATGATAGCATTAAATATTTTTTCCCAGAATCGGAGTGGCATTGATTTTCGCATTGTAATGTGAACATGTTTGATTTCAGTTCCCATGTTCTTGATGAAGCTGAAAGGTCATTGCACGATGCTTTGTGTGTGCTGTCCCAGACAGTGAATGATACGCGTGTTCTGTTTGGTGGAGGCTGGCCTGAGATGGTGATGGCAAGAGAAGTGGATGAACTAGCTCGGAAGACTCCCGGGAAGAAATCACATGCTATCGAGGCTTTCTCCCGTGCTCTCCAGATCATACCAACTACCATAGCCGACAATGCGGGTTTGGACAGTGCAGAGCTAATTTCCCAGCTTCGTGCAGAGCACCACAAGGAGAACAGCAAGGCCGGAATTGATGTTCTCACTGGCCATGTAAGTTGCAATGTTATTGTGCCTGTTCTGTTTGTTGTTCTAGTCCTTGGTGCTCGTTTTTCCTGATGTATGGCCTATATGCCCTTCGTAGGTTGGGGATATGGAGAAGCTTGGAATATCGGAATCCTTTAAAGTGAAGCAAGCGGTGCTGCTCTCTGCTACGGAGGCTGCGGAAATGATTCTCAGGGTTGACGAAATTATCACTTGTGCTCCGAGGAAGAGAGAGGACAGAATGTAGTTCATATAAATTGTTTTTCCCCTCCAAAGACTCCGGATTGCTTACCTATCATCAATTATCTTAACCACCGCAGTAGTTTTGACTTCGGAAGGGTGGCCATCAACCGGAATGGTTTGATTTTGATGATGATGAATCGAATGGAGAGTTCAGCTTTGTGGCCATTTTGCTTGCCCTAGTGTTTTGTACTTCAAAGATGAAGGCCTCTTGTTTTAACTTATATTGACGGGTAACGGGTAATTTAATGTTCCTACCTAAGTATCTGGCTTCTCACTGAACGTGAGATCACATTCTGGTTTAGATTAAACTTTAGTAGGAAGTTTACATTCTGGTTTAACTTTAGTTTGAAGTTTGTGTAAACCTTAGTTAAAAGTCCTGCAATTTTGTATGAGCGTGGTACATGAAAACTCTATTGGTGCCCCCCCCCCCCCCCCCCCCCGCTCAACGCTGCGATGCTTGCGGCATGATTGTTTGCACCAAACATTTCGCGGTTATCTGCTGCGGAACTTTCGACTGAGAATTGTGACGTGAACCTGTTAAACAGCACGACCTCCGGAACATGTCATCCGAAAAGGGGCTGGGATGACAATGCATAAGTCCCGTTACTTGAGTGCCGATAACCGTAAATAATGCCTTTTTACTAGCCAGGTTAATCAACAGGTATGAGCTATCTCTCCGCCCTTTATGGCGAGACCACCTTTATCTGGAGGCCTATTTTCAAGGGAAGACATTCAAATGACAGGAAGATCATAGCTGCGTTGTCCAAAAAATGTAATGAGAATCGATTGCAAAATCAAAACGGGAACATATATATAGGAGCAATCTCAACTTTGTATCGCCAAGTGAGGATCTCACATTGCAAGGCCCCGTCTCTTCTTCCTCCGGAACAATGGAAAGATTACGAATACGACAATTGGGGGATCTCATACGGTAAGCATTCTATCGGTGAGGAATAAAGAATACGAAAAAGTGCAGCACTCATCTTGTCGAGTTGTCATAAGTGAGATCAACGGGTTTCTGTTTCGCTTGATGAATTGGAAGCCATGGTCCAATGGAATGTATGAATCTAAACTTTTGTGGAGTACATAGTCTGCACGGAAAGGATTCCATGAACAAACTCCCTGAATCTCATACTGTTAACAAGAAATGGAGGATGATGAAAGCCCAACTAAACTAAAATCAAACAAGGGTGTAATTAGAGCACAGTGCCAAATATTCATATATAGATCAATTCATGGCCACTATCAAAGTGAGTTGGACCTAAAACACACATTATTACAAGAGAAAACCAATATTAGGAATGAAAATATTAGTACGTCTAAGATGAACTCACATAATAACAAGGTTGCTATATCTTCGAGGTCCAGTGTCAAATTTGCTCATGAAGGAATATTAAACATGCCTAACACTTTGCTAACCAAGCTAATTATCTTTGAAACAGCAACAAAGAGACAATTGCTTTGGGATAGAAAGAGATTCAATGTAACCCAGTAAAATGAAGTAATACATATATAATTCATTTCAAAGTATCACCACAAGTAGTAGTATTCAGAACAGAATTGAACTCTGAGCTTGCAATAAAGCCTCTAAACGTTCCATGAAACATTTACAGAGATTTACAGAAATATATACAAAAACAAGCACATTATATGGGGAAAAAAATCACTTGTGGGACCAAGATTTTCCTATACACGATACCTACTTCTTCGACTCATGTACGCCAAAGGGCTCATATTCAATTCTCTGCAGCTGAGATGCATTCCCTTCAGGGAAAAAAACTGAGGGCCGTATGTCCAAGGAAACAAAATCTTAATTCTCTGCAGCTGAGATGCATTCCCTTCAGGGAAACTGAGGGCCGTATTTCCAAGGAAACAAAATCTTAATTCTCTGCAGCTGAGATGCATTCCCTTCAGGGAAAAAAACTGAGGGCCGTATTTCCAAGGAAACAAAATCAACCCCCTGTGGCATTTGGTGGGGTTTCTAGATCTGTGTTGATGTGGACTTCTTGTGATCCACCTAACTCCAAACCCTGCATAGAAGTTGAAGCACTTCATAAGTTGTTTGTGCAAATACGACAAGTTGCAATCTAAAAGGAGGGGTTACTTTTATGTGTCACATAACAGGAACAGTTAATTTGAGTTTTCTCTGTTGATACCTGAAACAAAAGGGAGCTCTGTTGATACATGTAAGGAGCAATCTGACGTCCTCTCATAGATGACATGTTGGATTGAATTGGCGGGTCCCAATTAAGCCCATACGTGAACTACACAAAATCAAAGGACAATTTTGTTAAGTTAAACTACGGCTTTAACTTGATGCAAATAGGGTGACATTTTTATAAATGAAATACATGCCTGAATTGGTAGACCAGGTGTTACTTCTATATAACCATGTCGTTGATCATCCTGTGAAATACGCTTACAGCTTGGTGGAGCTATAGAATGACCTCTTGCTTTCTTGCTTGTATTCTTTCCCAATATCCCTGTTTTCCTATGCCTATTACACTCTTCCTCTTCTCTTCTTTTGGCTCCCTTCACTATTTTATGTTCTGTTATTCCAGTGTTGGCACCACTCACATTGTGAACATGGTTTCTAGCGTCATCAAATTGATTGCCATCTTCTACATCTTGGCTCTGATCACTTCCATTTATAGTTGTCGAGTCATTCAAGGGCAACATTTTCAGCATTTCATCTATCTCTTGACTTGCTTTTATACATATACTTTCAACATGTTCATATGTTTGCTTGTGTACAGCAGCTATTGTTGACAACTTCATGAAATTTGACAGAAGGCTGCTATATCGAAAAGAAATTAACCTCTTCTCATCAGCAACACTTGCATGGGTGTTTGTAGATTTGGATATGATTAATTTGGATGCGTCTCGAGTCCATCTCTCCAACACATATTCTTTGGGAGTATATCTTATTTGTTTATAAGAAAATATCCGCATGATGTGACGGCAAAGAATACCAACAAACTCAAATTTCTTACAACTGCACCTGCATCTGACCATGCCATCAATTAAACTCAAAGTCACCTTGTGAGGGTGTTTGTCATCATCAAAAACCTTCTATGTTGACTCAGAGACTCTCTCATCACAAGCCTCAAATATCAAGTCAGTTCCCATTACATATTGATCCTCAAAAATCTCATAGACCTCGGGAGTATATGACTTTTGTGCTTCCTGTAAAATCTTAGCGGGCACACAACATCTTCTAAAACTTTGCCTCATGTTGACATCTGCACGGGTTTCTTGATATCTCCTGTCCTCTACCAATTCCTCAAAAGTGTCAAGAAACTCAAGCATCGACTTTTTTTCATCCAAGTGGTCTTTCAGAGAACTAGTAAGACTTTCACAACGTTGGGTGCTGGCGATATCGGCAGTAAATGTATCTCTACCATATACCAAAGCCCACTTTTCCCTTTCTTGAAACAACCATTTCAGCCATTCATCAGCATGCAAATCATAAGTGCAGAGCATATTTTGCCAGGCATCAAGGAACTTTTCTTCATCCTCATAATTGTAAACACAATCTTCAAAAACCTTCTTGAATTTCTCTGTTGCAGTCCAAACATGACTTAAGTGCTTAGATGTGTTTTGGTACATGTGCCATGCGCATATTCGGTAGGTTGTATCTGGGAGCTCACTAGCAACTCCAATGGCCACGGCCTCATCATGATCGGTTAGTATGGTCATTGGTTGCTTTCCAGACATTGTCTTTAAAAATGTTCTGAATAACCACTTAAAAGTATCTGCAGTTTCATCATAAAGTAGTGCAGCCCCAAAAATAACACTCTGCTTATGGTGATTAACTCCAATAAATGGTATGAATGGCCGTCCATAGTTACACATCTTGTAAGTCATATCCAAGCAAACTATGTCTCCAAAACGTTCATAGTCTAAGCGCATCCGTGTATCAGCCCAAAAGATGTTTGTTATGAGATCATCCTCATCTAGTTGTATGGCATAGTGGAAGGATGGATCTTCAATTTGCTTCTTCTGAAAATACTGCAACAATCCCCCAGCATCAGAGTGCAACATTTTCTTCATCCTTTTGGTACCCAAATAGTTCTTGTGATTCTTTAAGAGATCACTACTAATGCCTCGCCACCTTGCTTGCCTGTAAATAAAATCAAGGGCCACATTTGATGCTAGGCCTAAACTCTTAAAAACATGAGCTGGTGCAGCATGACTGATTGTAGATTTCCTGTGTGATCTCAACATGAGTGTTGTTGCTGCAGTTTCGAGATCATGATTGTGAGTTGCCTCGAAGTATGTCACGCGGTATTTGCCATTTACATGTAAAGCGACAACCATGCCTGCCTGACAACCCAATCTTGTTTCCGCACGATGCACCTTGACCTCCCGTTTATCTTTTCTTCTCCAACCTTCTCTAGAACAACAAAATGATCTCCTCTTTACAATACCTTTTGAGCTCTTCCATATATGTCCCTTCCGAACACTAAAGCCTGTCCTTTTAGCATAATCATTGTAATACTCATAAGCCTCCAAATCACTTCGAAATTCCATGCCAACCGAAATATGTGGTGCCTCAGAAATTCTCTTGTGAATATCTTCATTTGCATGAATATTTGTGCTGTCTGTAGACTCCCTTCTGTAGATAAAATAAACAAGAAGAGAAACAAATTACAACAATCAAGGATCTGAATTTTGCTTGATGGTCCAAAACATAGCAGAGTAAGCTCCGATTCAATACTGAACAGATCATTTGACCTTCAACCCTCCTTCCCCCATCTCTCTTTTTGGCTGATGGATTGTATACAAGATATCCTTTCACCAAGGCTCCATAGCAGAAAATGGTTGAAATACATTGAATTCTCGATATCACAACCTTTTTTTCGATTTTATGAGGGCCGCGAATACATATCAGCTGGTTATTCCCTCCTTCCGCTGGATATACCAACCCCAATATATTCTAATTGCCAAACAATTTCAGTGAACGCACCCATTCAACCCGTATTCTGTCTATTGATCTGCTTGCCATCAAGGGCTGGGTCCTAAACTCACAACAAAAGATATGATGACAGATATCATATCAAGAGGTCGATGTAAGAACAGCAACTCCCACACCGTGTCTTCTCTGAAAGTTATATTGAGGCTGTACACAACTATCACAAAGCACTAAATGTGGCAGAAAGAGATGAAAGACCTTTAACAAGAAATAGAAACAACAAGGAAATCAATAATCTGTGGTACAGGCCAGCGGAAACAAAAAGAAAACACCTGAACAACAAACAGTGAGGAAGTAGGAAAAAAAGAAAACAAAAGCTAACTCAAATTCTTATTATCTGATAAATAAGCATTAACATATACTACTGATATGCATCCTGGCTTCCAAAATCTAGTGTTATTATTAACACCTACATTTCTGGAATCAACAATGTCTAAGTGGTGTGTTTCATATGCTCAACCTACATGTTTCTAGAAAAGCAAGATAATTTACGGAAGGGCACGTATAGAAAATAAGAAAGAAAAAAAGATCTTCGGAAGATGGCAATAAACATACATGTTCCACTCATTTCCATATCGGTGACCAGAAAGAGAACGAGGTTTCAGAATGATCTCGAGGGAATTACCGCTGGGAACAGGAGACATTTACAGCGATCGGCGCGGACGGAGATTGCGAAGATGCCGCCGCCGGTTGCACGGCCGAACACGATGGCCGTGCTTCGGGAGAAGGCGCAGCGGCCGCTGAAGCCCTCGGGGCAGACTGTGAAGCCCCCGTCGCTTGCAGCATTGCAGAACCCGGGCACCATGCTGAGATAGGAGGCGCAGCCGCCGCCGAAGCCCTCGAAGAAGGTCGCGAAGACGTCGCAGCTGGCTGTGCAGTGGAAATCGGCGGTCGCGTGGAAGGAGCAGAAGCCTCCGGGACCCTCTCCGGAGACCGCGAAGGGCTCATCGGTCGCTACACCGTCAGCGAACTCGGTCGCCGCATCGAGGTAGGAAGCGAATCGGCGGCAAGGGCCCTCAGCGACGATGCGAAGAGCTCGTCAACTCGCTTAAGCGTCCCTCCACCGCTCACCAGAGTTTGCTAGTGTTACTGGTCATCGGGGGGACTTGGAAGCGGCAGCGGGAAGGAGAGAGAGATGAACGCACCGGCAGCCATGGAAGAGAACCGTTAAGGTGGGCGCATGGAGGGCGGCGCCGCATCTCCCGGGAGCGCCGGCGGACGAGCTCGCCGGAGTGGGAAGATTTGGCCGGCCCCGGGGAAGAAGGTGTCCTCGGGAAAACTAGGGCTTTTCTTTCCACGTCCGAATGGATGCTTCCCAGAGGTGGCGGAGGAGAAGGTCCGCGCGAACTCCGGGAACCGCCACGTGTCGTTTAGAAAACCTGCGACGATGCAGGTTTCGAAGTGCTGGGGTCATCTGGGGTACGTGGCGCTGTTTAGTGAGTTGGATCATATAGCTCTTGGAGTGGGCAGAGATGCGGGCCAAATAACATAATGGGCTTTTTGGACATGTCATTGCTCTGAGAAATCCATTGTGTGTGTATACGGACATATAGGTCGTTTTGGGCCGGCCTACTTTTTTATGGAAAACAAAAGAGAGATGGTTGCGCCACTGCGAGACGCAGTACAGGTAAAACTCAATATTTTTATATTCTTTTTTTTTTTTGCTTCTTTGAGCACTTTCTTTCCTAAATTGTTTTTCGTAAGTGTTAGATTGGTACTCGAGGTATTGTTTTTTTGATGATTAGAGAGTATTACCGGATCTATTTGCCCACCTTCCCCGGTGGTGGAGGGATGCATCCGCCGTCACAAAGAGGGTGTCGGAAGATTAATGCATTCACCAGCCTCGTTAACTTCTTGTGAGAGTTGGATGCCGCTCTTGCATCTCACAAAGAGGGTGATTGGTGATGACTTACCATCTTTAAAATTTTTTATTAGACATGTTAAATTATATTGGTTATTAGATATAGAAAATTGGATTAAATGATTGAGATAGAGTACTAGTGATCACCGAAGACGACTATTACTTCAGTTGAGGGAAAAAAAGATGCTCTAACTGTTCAAGGACATAGTTTTAGAACCAAACAGAGTCTAGTTTTCAAGCATACACATTTTCAGCACTTAAGTATACATTATCCCATCATCCCATGATGTGCTATTGTATTCTTTGGTTAACTTTGTAGTTCAATAATTTTGGAGGTCTAATTCCATCTTGAGAAGCACTTGCTACACATCATGATGTGTAGCTAAGGGGACACAACCCCATTTGCATATATAGACCCTCTTTGACATAGGGTTAGATAAATGGAGAGATATCCTTCTTGGATTAGTCTGTTACTTCACTTAGTTGGTAACTTAGTTGGTTTGAAACCTTGCTTTACAACATAATGTCGTGCGATTGAAATTTTATAAAACACATTCTTTTCTTGAAATCTCTCTAGAATCATTACCAAATGAGTTAAATCAAAGCCAAACAAACTTCTTAAAACCGAGATCAATATGAGTTTCAAAGTTGATACCTCAGGTATTACACAACACACCTTAACTAATTGAGCTATTAAATAACCTAAATATAAATTAATAATTTTATTTTTAATAGTTATATTGAAGATGTATAAATAATTTTTATTTATTTTATCTCGGTATATAATAGTATCATACTGTATCATACTGTACCAATTTGTGATTAGTATGATCGATACGATCAGATCGACAAACTTTACTCCTAAATTCTCGTTCTATCAAGTGACGCATGGGTCAATCTAAATCAATTATAATTGATCCAGCAAGAACTTTCCCCAGGCAAATACTAGCTGGCGTGCAATTGATATGCATCATATTTGGTTCACATGAGATGATAAAATTAAAGTGTCACTTAATTTTTAACCCCTACAATCTATATTATATTTGTAATAAGTCTCGTAATCTCACTATTTATAAATAAGTCACTCAAATCTTTTAACCCTTTAGAAGAAAGTCTTTCTGGTTAACATCCATCTTAAAAATAGAATAATTCAGATAATATTCCTTCTCCTACCTATTAAATATTTTATTCTCCATTTTATCCATCCGTTCTCTCTCTTTCTCTCTCTCTGAACACACTCCCACCATTCTAGAATAAGCCCACCTGTCGCCCATGACTTGGTTGTTGTGGGTCGCCGACAACCGGTGTCAGAGCTCCCAGCCAATCAACGAGTAGAACAACCCCATACCCACTCCCCCTTTCTCAGTCATTTGCACGTCGTGATCATGATCTTATCAAAGTCGATGTAGTCCGCGGGGACGTCGGTGTGCAGGATGGTGAAGCAAGATGGCGACATAAGAAAAAAAGAACTTTTGTCTTCTCTGTCTTTCTCCACTGAGTGGGGGTGCCATCTGTTCTCCCTCCATCCTTCAATTCTCTCACTCTCTCTGCTCTCTCTTCTCCCGTTCTCTATATATCTCTCTCTTCTCCCATTCTCCCATTTGTTGGGTTCGGTGCTATGTATTCAGAGGGGGGGTGAATGAATACCCTTTAAAAATATTCTCTCAAATAGAAATTCTAATGCTCAGAACAGCGGAATAACAGCACTAAGACTAACTAAGAGAAACTAGTTCAGTCATCTGTGAACCTGTAGGCAGAGTACTCCTAAGCAGACATCTAATGAGCACAGCAATTAGACAATTCAAACAACACACAATACCAGTGTCAAATAGATAGCTTGCGCAGCTAATCAACTCTGTTGAACTGGAAGCAAACACATGAAGCGCCCCTATGCAAGCATCTAGCGGAAGCAATAAAACAGATGAAGAAATCAACCCACTGCACAGAGGTTTTTAGGTGGTTCGGTCCAGCAGACCTACATCCACCCCACACTCAAACCAGAGTGTGGATTCCGCTGACTCACAGCTTGAACAGCTGGGCATCACAGCTTGCCATACAACCGCTGGGCAACACAGCTTGCCGTCCAATAGAATCCACCACTGCAACCGCTGACTAACAGCTTGAAGAAAGGATAAAATGGAAAATGAAAGCAAGAACCAAACAGCACCGGAAAGCTGTAAACAGTGAAGCACAAAATGTGGCTCTTAAAGAGCTGACTGGAGTGGATCTGATCCAACTTCCAGTGGGAACGATCTTCTCTGCTTTACTCTTCTCTCTCTCTCTTCTCCTTCACTTCACACTCTGCTCTCTCGATCTCTCACTCAATCTCTCTTTCTTTCTCTTTCTCTTCTTCTTCTGTCTGGATCGAAGGCTCTCTGGTGTATAGACTTTGCTGCTCTTCCTTTTTTTTTTCGATCGATCAGCCTCCATCTGAAGACGAAGGCTTCAATATATACTGCAGCAATTAGGGCGAGCGTGTGCCTTCCACATCTCCCGCCAAAGGACCCCAGTCCACGTGTCAGCATTTCAGCACAGTGCATCCACGTGTCCCGATCAGGGAACCTCGTCCTCCTTGGATCACGTGCCTTCCATTTGCCTCTTCGAAGGGTGCCTGTCAGACAGATAAGAACTTTATCAGGTTAAGTGTAAACATAGCAGTGTATAGACTTCGTTGTACACACTTGTGAATTTGAATGCAAGACAAGGCTGTACAGACTTGATGAATAATGCAAGTTAGACGAATGTATAGACTTGCATTCATTTAGTAAATGGATGTACAGACTTTGTTCATGACGCATGCAAGCAACCCAATGTACAGACTTGATCAAGGCACATGCGTTTGAGTGTATATGTAATATCCCGGACCTTTCGGATCCTTCTTCGTGGGTCCCGGATCTGGTTTTCGGAGCGTCCAGCTCTGTTGTGTCCGAAATTTCGTTTCGGACATCTTTCGTGTTCGGATAGGCGTGATCCGGAGTCGTTTCGGAGGCCCGGAGGCGTTCCGCGGCTTTTCCGCGTGTGTTTTCCGATTCCCGGCGTGTGTTTCGGCTTTTCCTTCGGACGCTCGCTGCGGGTTAACTGGGCCGTTCACCCGGGCACGAGTGGTACCGTTGCGATCGGTGCGTTCCGAGGATTCCAGAAATGTATTTTTCTATTTTTTGGTATTTTTCTGAAAATTCGGATTTTCTATAAAGCCCTAATTCTTTTTCTTTTTCTTTTCTCCTTTCTCTTTCTTCTTCTTCCTCTTCCTTTCTTCCCACCGTGAGCCCCCCTCTCTCTCCCTCTCTCCCATTCGGACGCGGCGAACCCCTCTCCGGCTACGGACGGCGGCGGGGCGACGGCGCGGACGCGTGGGCGACGGTGAGGCGATCTCGTGGGCGTGCGGCGAGCGTGGGAAGCGTGGGGAGTTCGTGAAGTTTCGAGCATTCTTCGTGATTCGTGATCGATCCGGCGGAGCATTCGCTCCATTGAGGTAGGGTGACGTTCCTTAGTCTCATGCCGTTCTTTTTCGTGATTTATAGGCCGCGGGGAGGCCGAGAGGGGATCATTTGAGCGTTTTTGGGTTTTTCCATGATTTGGGGAGAGCTCGCCCGATCTATGGATTCAATGCATGGATTCGTGTTTTGAGGGCCTAGAATCATGCTAGGGGTCCCCAGGGGTCTTCCCCTTTATTTTCCCCCTCTCCTATGGAGGTATGGGGGCGTGGTTAGAATTTTTGGGCGTTCTTACCGTTTTCGGCCGCGGACTGAGAACGCGCTATACTCCAGTAGCGCGTTCTTGGAGGTCGCGCCGCCCCGACCGAGCGCGTTCATCGGAGAAGATGAACAGGAGGCGGTTCCTGTCGCGCTATGGGGTCATAGCGCGATCGTCCTTGTCGCGCTAGGAGGACCTAGCGCGATGGTTCCTGTCGCGCTTGGGAGACCTAGCGCGATCTTCCCTGTCGCGCTAGGTGTCCCTAGCGCGATCTTGCCTGTTGTTGGGTGTTTCTCTTGGGCCGTGTGTGCGCCCCGGGCACCCCGTGGAGTTCCGTGACCGTGTCTTTGGTGTCCGGAAGTCCCGTTTGCCTCGGTTAGGCGTTTGACCGTGGGCAATGCGTCTGTTTCTTTTCCGACCGTGGTCACCGTGCGACGGGGCTGGTGCGTGGGGTGATTCCCACACGTTGTCGGATTCGGACGTCGTTTTCCGTTGACTCGAGAGTCTACTCCTTCAGTGACCCTCCACTAGTCGTAGCCTACTAGTACGCGGGTGCTAGTCGCACCAGGGAGTGGTGTACGGGCCGACCTTTCGAGACGGTTTGTGGACCGGTTACCGTTGGGCCCCACGTCTTGCAGCCAGAGTCCGGCTGAGGGGAAAACCGGTCAGAGGGCCAGACCTGGGACGCGTGGTCTGTGTGTGCACACGTGGTTGGGGGCGGTTGGACTCACGTCGACGGGCGTGACCCCAGCTAGTCACTTGTTTGTGGTTACTTGTACGGTGTTCGCGCCTCGGGTAGGACCTACCACGTCAGGCGGTTCACCTGCGGTGCGGTGTAAGACGTCAGGGGACGCTACCGGCTGTGCTTCTAGTGGGTGGTACTCCTGTCGAGTACGGAGTGTCAGACTGTCAGTCGTGTGTTTCCGACCTTCGGGTTTTGACGGTTCGACCGTTGAGTTTCGGTCTTCTCGTATCGTGGCACGTGTGTCGGTTTGCGTGCCGTAGGGTCTAGTTCTGTAGAGTACAGGGCTTTCCTTTCTGAGGTACTTTCCTACCGCTAGAGTAGTGGTTTCTCATTTTTCGAGGTAGGGTTCGAGTGATCCCTACTGAGTCTTGTTCTGAGACTCATTCCCTGCGTGTTTTCACCGTGTTTCAGGTGAGGCGCCACCTTCGGGGAGCGCGTCAGGAGCGCAGCGTGGTGCGGGTGCCCAGAGGTAGTGCCAGAGGTCAGAGCCGGGGGATGCCCCGTGTAGCTGTACTTTTCTTTCTTGTCACTGTACTAGTCGTGGACTACTGTTGCTGTTGTTGTTATTTTATTGTGGACCATGTAAAATGTTAATTTATTTCCTGCTTAATATTATAACTGTTTAATTTCTACAATTATTTGTGATACTTGTGTAGTTTCCACACCATCCTTTTAACCCTTCCGAGTCTTCGGACTCGTGGGTGGCGGTACGAGTCTCGGGTTATCGGGCCTTCCCGGTAATCGGATTCTCGGGTCGTTACAGCTGGTATCAGAGCGCGGTTGTGGAATTACATGAGAATCATAGGAAATTGTAGTGGTCCACTAGTCCACAGCGATGATGTACAGATGACGCTGGCATTGGGCACCGTGTGTTTATTTTGACATTGCCGTTTTCGTGTTTTTCTGTCTTGTGCTTCAGGAGCGAGTATGGCGCCGAGGAGAAGTTCTCGCTCTCAGCAGGGGCAGTCGGCTGGAGGTCAGGAGATCCAGCAGGGGGTCCAGAGGGACAAGGAGGAGCATAGCAGAGTTCCGGGAGCTACCGAGGCCGCGGATGCTGCGAGGGCTCCGGGGGCCGAGGATTTCTTCCGTGGCATGTACCATCTCATGTCTCAGCAGTTTGGCGGAGAGGCTGTTGAGGGCTCGTTTGCTAGGGGTGGGCCAGGCCGAGCAGTGAGGGACTCCATGCAGTTCCATCCACCTTACTTTAGCGGCCAGGCAGACCCTGATGCGGCTCGTGATTGGCTCGATGAGATGGAGCGGGTGTTCAGTTCTGCGAAGAGTACTGCCGAGGACAGAGTGGTGTTGGCCTACAACCAGTTGCAGGGTACGGCTCGGAGGTGGTGGTCTTCCGAGTGGAAGATGTCCTTTCAGCTTCGTCCACTTGAGCAGGTCGAGTGGGATGACTTTGTCAGTGCTTTCGAGCGTACGTACTGTCCAGATGTTGTTGCTATGCAGCGGATGCGGGAGTTTCTGGAGATGGTGCAGGGTGACATGTCCGTGTTGCAGTATAGGGCCCGATTTGTCGAGCTGGGTCGGTATGCACCTCATATCATGGAGCATGAGAGGGTGAGGACCACGCAGTTTGTGCAGGGCTTGAGGTTGGAGCTGAGGCACCATTTGATCGCGAATGGAACCACTGATCTAGAGACGGCGTCTCGTGTTGCGATTTCCTTGGAGATGGATATGCAGAGGACTCGAGGACCGATCAGCCAGGGGCAGTCTGTGTCAGGTCGCAGCCAGCAGTCGGCTACCCAGCAGCAGGGTTCCTTCCAACATGCGATGAGTGGTTCAGGAGTGCCGGCACATGCAGCTTCGGTGACAGGATCTGCGTCCTTCGGCTCGAAGGTCAAGAAGTTCTTCAAGAAGGGGTTCGGCAAGAAGAAGTCCAGAGATCAGGGGCAGGCTTCATCGGGCAGTGTACAGCAGCCGATTCATTTGCAGCGTCAGGGATCAGTGGGTGGATCGCGAGGATCTTGTCCACGGTGTGGTGGGACCCACCCAGGCAGGCAGTGCACGGTGCCGATTATCTGTTTTCGGTGTGACCAGCCAGGGCACATGGCGCGTGACTGTCCTCAGAGGCCGCCGCAGCAGCAGGTTCCCCAGCAGCAGCAGCAGCAGGGACAGTATCCGCCACTACCCAGGTCAGCTAGCGTGGGAGGCAGGCAGAGGGCTCGTGGCCAGATCACGCACTTGACCAGGGCAGAGGCAGTGGCGTCGCAGCTCGTGGAAGGTACCGTTCAGATTTTGGGTTGTGCGGCTCGGGTTTTATTTGATTCTGGCGCGTCTCATTCGTTTATTTCGGAGGATTTCGCGTCGAGCGTCGAGGAGCCGGTGACCCAGTTGTCCTGTGATTTGGCAGTGGAGTTGCCTTCGGGTGATTTTATGGTCACTCCGTATTGCTTCGACCAGGTTCCGGTGTGGATCGATGGGCGGAGTATGCCAGGCAGGTTGTATGCGTTGCAGCTTCGGGATTACGACGTGATTCTAGGCATACATTGGCTCGAGACTCATGGAGCGGTGGTGGATTGTGGGATGAAGAGGGTCTACTTCCAGCATCCGAGCAAGCGGACCTTCTATTTCCAAGGTATCCGTTCCGCCTCTTCTCGATTTCTTATCTCTGCTATTCGAGCCCGTCGGTTGCTTGATTCCGGTTGTCAGGGTTTTCTCGCGTCCGTGGTTGTGTCTGACCGGATGGAGCCGAATGTCGAGGACATTGCGGTGGTGCGCGAGTTTCCCGATGTTTTTCCTGAGGAGTTGCCTGGATTACCTCCCCAGCGGGAGATCTATTTCGTGATCGAGGTTGTACCTGGTACGGGACCTTTGGCGAAGGCTCCCTACCGTATGGCCCCCGCTGAGTTGAGGGAGTTGAGGGCGCAGTTGCAGGAACTGTTGGCCAAGGGTATATTCGTCCGAGTTTTTCCCCTTGGGGTGCGCCCGTGTTGTTTGTGAAGAAGAAGGACGGTAGTCTGCGGTTGTG
The DNA here is from genome assembly GCA_022559845.1 of Amorphophallus konjac. Classification (NCBI taxonomy): domain Eukaryota; kingdom Viridiplantae; phylum Streptophyta; class Magnoliopsida; order Alismatales; family Araceae; genus Amorphophallus; species Amorphophallus konjac. The sequence continues at coordinate 303,817,347 of CM040119.1, forward strand.
CATTGACTATCGGCAGCTGAATGACGTGACCATTAAGAACAAGTATCCGTTGCCGCGGATTGATGATTTGTTCGACCAACTTCAGTCTGCGCGAGTGTTCTCGCGGATTGATTTGCGGTCCGGTTACTATCAGCTGAGAATTCGCGAGTCCGATGTGGAGAAGACTGCGTTCAGTACGAGGTACGGGCATTATGAGTTCTTGGTGATGCCGTTTGGGCTCACCAATGCCCCAGCAGCCTTCATGGACTTGATGCAGAGGGTGTTTCATCCGTATTTGGACCAGTTCGTGGTCATCTTCGTGGATGACATCCTTGTTTATTCGCGGTCTGCTGAGGAGCATGCGTACCATTTGGGTGTGGTGCTGCAGACGTTGCGAGATCACCACTTGTATGCGAAGCTCAGCAAGTGCGAGTTTTGGCTCAGCGAGGTGCACTTTCTGGGGCACGTGATTTCTGGTGATGGCATTTCCGTGGATCCCGCCAAGGTCGAGGCTGTGATGCAATGGCCGAGGCCGAGGTCGGTGACGGAGATCCGGAGTTTCTTGGGGCTTGCGGGGTATTATCGTCGGTTTATCCAGGATTTTTCTCGCATTGCGACCCCGATGACTAGGCTCACGCGGAAGGATGTGCCTTTCGTTTGGTCCGAGGAGTGTGAGCAGAGCTTCAGTGAACTGAAGAGGTTGCTCACCTCGGCTCCGGTGTTGGTTTTGCCTTCTGGATCGGGAGGTTTTGTAGTGTGTACAGATGCTTCCGGCGTCGGATTGGGTGCTGTTCTGATGCAGCATGGTAGAGTGGTGGCTTATGCATCTCGGCAGCTAAAGCCCCATGAGGAGAACTACCCTACCCATGATCTTGAGTTGGCAGCAGTGATCTTCGCGCTGAAGATCTGGAGGCATTATCTGTACGGTGAGAAGTTCGAGGTGTTCACTGACCATCAGAGTTTGAGGTATGTGTTCTCGCAGAGAGATCTGAACCTCAGACAGAGGCGTTGGATGGAGTTCATGAAGGACTATGACTTCACCCTGTCTTATCAGCCGGGCAGGATGAATGTCGTCGCCGATGCCTTGAGTAGGAAGGTGGCGATCTGTACCTTGATGTTGAGGAGGTGGAGGCTCTGGGAATAAGTGCCCGAGGTATCTTTCAGGCTCAAGATTCCCCAGGAGCCAGGGTTGGCAGTGCTTGCGAGTCTGACTGTCACTCCTGCTATCCGTCGTCAGGAGACAGAGGCTCAGCATGCGGACCCCGAGTTGCCCCGGATTCTGGCTATGGCTGACGTAGAGCTCGGCGAGGACGGTGCTGCGAGGTTTCGTGGCAGGCTGTACGTCCCGGCCGAGGAGCAGGTTCGTCGTGCGGTGTTACGCGAGGCTCATGGGAGCAGGTACACTGTACACCTGGGTGCGACGAAGATGTATCGGAACTTGCGGAGGCAGTTCTGGTGGCCTGGCATGAAGAGAGATGTTGCCGAATTTGTGGCCAGGTGCCTGATCTGTCAGCAGGTGAAGGCGGAGCATTAGCGACCAGGAGGTACTCTCCAGCCTTTGGATGTTCCTGCTTGGAAGTGGGACCATGTGACCACGGATTTTGTGGTGGGGTTGCCGAGGACCCCGAGTGGGCAGGACAGTATTTGGTTGCTGGTGGATCGGCTGACGAAGGTGACTCGATTGTTACCGGTCAAGGTCAGCTGGAGCGTGTCCAGGTTGGCTCGTCTGTATGTGGAGCGGATCGTGCCGTTGCATGGGGTTCCCATTTCGATCGTGTCGGATCGAGATCCGCGCTTCACTTCTGGATTCTGGAGGGGTTTCCAGCGAGCTCTTGGCACGGAGTTGGCATTTAGCTCGGCGTATCATCCACAGTCAGATGGTCAGTCTGAGAGGACCATTCAGACTTTGGAGGACATGCTGAGATCCTGCTGCCTGGAGTGGCAGGGGAGTTGGATTCATCACCTACCGTTGGTGGAGTTTGCCTATAACAACAGCTATCATTCGAGCATCGGCATGGCTCCCTATGAGGCTCTGTATGGGCGTCCTTGTCGGACTCCACTTGATTGGTTTGAGGTGGGTGAGCGTGTTTTGACGGGACCGGAATTGGTGCAGCAATGTGTGGAGGTTGTGCACCTGATTCGTCAGAACATGTTGGCGGCCCAGAGTCGGCAGAAGAGCTATGCTGACCGTAGGAGGCAGCCCCTTGAGTTCGCCGTGGGTGATCGTGTGTTCTTGAGAGTTTCTCCGATGAAGGGGGTGATGCGTTTTGGACGGCGTGGGAAGCTGAGTCCCCGCTACATTGGTCCTTTCGCGATTGTGGAGCGCATCGGTGAGGTTGCTTACCGGTTGCAGTTACCTCCTGAGTTGGCGTCGGTACATGACGTGTTCCACGTCTCGATGTTGCGGAAGTATATGCCCGATGACTCTCATGTGCTCGAGTTTTCCGTTTGGCCTGAGGTGACTCCAGATCTTTCTCTCCCAGAGTTTCCGATCCGCGTGGAGGATAGGCGAGAGCAGCGCCTGCGGAACAAGGTCATTCCCTTGGTAAAGGTCGTGTGGCAGCGACACTCTGGTGGTGAGGCTTCGTGGGAACGTGAGGACGAGATGCGTCAGCAGTTCCCGTATCTGTTTGAGTGAGTCTTCCTCTTCTTTCCCCGTTGGTTGTTCTCAATTTCGAGGACGAAATTCCTTAAGGGGGGAGGGCTGTAATATCCCGGACCTTTCGGATCCTTCTTCGTGGGTCCCGGATCTGGTTTTCGGAGCGTCCAGCTCTGTTGTGTCCGAAATTTCGTTTCGGACATCTTTCGTGTTCGGATCGGCGCGATCCGGAGTCGTTTCGGAGGCCCGGAGGCGTTCCGCGGCTTTTCCGCGTGTATTTTCCGATTCCCGGCGTGTGTTTCGGCTTTTCCTTCGGACGCTCGCTGCGGGTTAACTGGGCCGTTCACCCGGGCACGAGTGGTACCGTTGCGATCGGTGCGTTCCGAGGATTCCAGAAATGTATTTTTCTATTTTTCGGTATTTTTCCGAAAATTCAGATTTTCTATAAAGCCCTAATTCTTTTTCTTTTTCTTTTCTCCTTTCTCTTTCTTCTTCTTCCTCTTCCTCCGTTTCTTCCCACCGTGAGCCCCCCTCTCTCCCTCTCTCCCATTCGGACGCGGCGAACCCCTCTCCGGCTACGGACGGCGGCGGGGCGACGGCGCGGACGCGTGGGCGACGGTGAGGCGATCTCGTGGGCGTGCGGCGAGCGTGGGAAGCGTGGGGAGTTCGTGAAGTTTCGAGCATTCTTCGTGATTCGTGATCGATCCGGCGGAGCATTCGCTCCATTGAGGTAGGGTGACGTTCCTTAGTCTCATGCCGTTCTTTTCCGTGATTTATAGGCCGCGGGGAGGCCGAGAGGGGATTATTTGAGCGTTTTTGGGTTTTTCCATGATTTGGGGAGAGCTCGCCCGATCTATGGATTCAATGCATGGATTCGTGTTTTGAGGACCTAGAATCATGCTAGGGGTCCCCAGGGGTCTTCCCCTTTATTTTCCCCCTCTCCTATGGAGGTATGGGGGCGTGGTTAGAATTTTTGGGCGTTCTTACCGTTTTCGGCCGCGGACTGAGAACGCGCTATACTCCAGTAGCGCGTTCTTGGAGGTCGCGCCGCCCCGACCGAGCGCGTTCATCGGAGAAGATGAACAAGAGGCGGTTCCTGTCGCGCTATGGGGTCATAGCGCGATCGTCCTTGTCGCGCTAGGAGGACCTAGCGCGATGGTTCCTGTCGCGCTTGGGAGACCTAGCGCGATCTTCCCTGTCGCGCTAGGTGTCCCTAGCGCGATCTTGCCTGTTGTTGGGTGTTTCTCTTGGGCCGTGTGTGCGCCCCGAGCACCCCGTGGAGTTCCGTGACCGTGTCTTTAGTGTCCGGAAGTCCCGTTTGCCTCGGTTAGGCGTTTGACCGTGGGCAATGCGTCTGTTTCTTTTCCGACCGTGGTCACCGTGTGACGGGGCTGGTGCGTGGGGTGATTCCCACACGTTGTCGGATTCGGACGTCGTTTTCCGTTGACTCGAGAGTCTACTCCTTCAGTGACCCTCCACTAGTCGTAGCCTACTAGTACGCGGGTGCTAGTCGCACCAGGGAGTGGTGTACGGGCCGACCTTTCGAGACGGTTTGTGGACCGGTTACCGTTGGGCCCCACGTCTTGCAGCCAGAGTCCGGCTGAGGGGAAAACCGGTCAGAGGGCCAGACCTGGGACGCGTGGTCTGTGTGTGCACACGTGGTTGGGGGCGGTTGGACCCACGTCGACGGGCGTGACCCCAGCTAGTCACTTGTTTGTGGTTACTTGTACGGTGTTCGCGCCTCGGGTAGGACCTACCACGTCAGGCGGTTCACCTGCGGTGCGGTGTAAGACGTCAGGGGACGCTACCGGCTGTGCTTCTAGTGGGTGGTACTTCTGTCGAGTACGGAGTGTCAGACTGTCAGTCGTGTGTTTCCGACCTTCGGGTTTTGACGGTTCGACCGTTGAGTTTCGGTCTTCTCGTATCGTGGCACGTGTGTCGGTTTGCGTGCCATAGGGTCTAGTTCTGTAGAGTACAGGGCTTTCCTTTCCGAGGTACTTTCCTACCGCTAGAGTAGTGGTTTCTCATTTTTCGAGGTAGGGTTCGAGTGATCCCTACTGAGTCTTGTTCTGAGACTCATTCCCTGCGTGTTTTCATCGTGTTTCAGGTGAGGCGCCACCTTCGGGGAGCGCGTCAGGAGCGCAGCGTGGTGCGGGTGCCCAGAGGTAGTGCCAGAGGTCAGAGCCGGGGGATGCCCCGTGTAGCTGTACTTTTCTTTCTTGTCACTGTACTAGTCGTGGACTACTGTTGCTGTTGTTGTTATTTTATTGTGGACCATGTAAAATGTTAATTTATTTCCTGCTTAATATTATAACTGTTTAATTTCTGCAATTATTTGTGATACTTGTGTAGTTTCCACACCATCCTTTTAACCCTTCCGAGTCTTCGGACTCGTGGGTGGCGGTACGAGTCTCGGGTTATCGGGCCTTCCCGGTAATCGGATTCTCGGGTCGTTACAGTATAGACTTCAAAGTGGAACGACGATAGAGCCAACAGTGTACAGACTTCAAGAGAAACGACGGTAAAACCACCGATGTATAGACTTGAAGGGAAACGTATGTGAAGCTTCCAATGTATAGACTTGGAAGAACACTTTTGGATGTACAGACTTGATCAAGAGTCCAAGACAGACTTGCCACCGACCAATGTATGAACTTCATGAATGCATGCTACAGTGCCAATGTGTAGACTTGATGAAACTTGAGGCCAATGTACAGACTTGGCGTTCCACTGTGGATGTATAGACTTGAGTGAAGTGAACGGATGTTCAGACTTTGAAGATCCACTGTGGATGTATAGACTTCGAAGGATGAATGAACAGTCAATGTATAGACTTCACTTGAGTGCATTGGCTGTACATACTTTGAGCAATGCAAAGGCAATCGGATGTATAGACTTGGAGAAAGGCAACTGAACACTGTACACACTTCCAATGTATAGACTTCATATGAACAGTCCAATGTGCATACTTCCCTTCGATGCATCTACAGTGCAATGTATTGACTTGACGAACATTATGCAATGTATGGACTTGATGAACAGTGCACTGTATGGACTTTGATGAAGGGCCCAATGTATGGACTTCACCTGAAATGCAGGAACCTGGGCGCTGTACAGACTTGAGTTTTCAACAGACCGATGTACACACTTGGAAGGCTTTGAAGGCAATGTACATACTCCACCAATATGCAGACTTTGCCTAAACTGCAGTGTGTAGACTTGAGATATGATGCATGAACAGATTGGCGTTGTATAGACTTAGAAGTCTAAAGGGGCGTTGACTCATCTAATCAGGGGGTCGACACATTGATGCATGAATGAAATATACTTCCAATGTGTAGACTTCGGACTTGCCATGATGTGTAGACTTGGAGCACAAAAGCCACGATGTACAGACTTCGTGAGACTTCAATGAAGACAGACGATGTATAGACTTCATGACTGAGGCACGATGCAGACTCGTCCAATGTATACACTTGCTCAATGTTCAATCTTCACGAATGATGTACAGACTGCCAATGTGCAGACTTGCCAAGACAAATGAACGATGTACAGACTTGAACAAGGCACGGTCTGTACAGGCTTTGAGGTTCATAATGTATGGACTTTACAAGACAAACACAATGTGTATACTTGCTCAGTGTATGGACTTGTTTGAACAAACAGGCATTGTATATACTTGAGGCATGAAGGTCAATGTACAGACTTCGTGAGCGCCTAGAGGATGTACATACTTAGTGACTGTACAAACTTGGAAGGCTCAGCGAAGGCTGTACAGACTTCAATGAAGAGATGCACAATGTACAGACATCATTCAAAGGCCAGTGTGAAGACTTCACAATGTATAGACTTTCCAAGTGAAAGGCTGATGTGTGGACTTGCACAGTAGCCCAATGTATAGACTTGATATGTGTGCTTCGGCTGTACAGACTTCACTCTAGCAGGTAATGCAGCAAAGTATATACTTTGAACTTGAACGTGTAGTGTATAGACTATGCACAGTCCAATGAATGGACTTTAACTAAGGTGGACAATGTACACACATGTAAAGATGATGCAATGCGTTGACGCTGCAATGTATGCCAATGTAATGCATTGACGCTGCAATGTATGCCAATGTAATGCGTTGACGCTGCAATGAGACGAGTGTATAGATGTGTTGACGCTGCAATGTATGCCAATGTAATGCGTTGACGCTGCAATGTATGCCAATGAGCCATGCAGTGTATAGACTTATGCAGACAGAACACATGCATTCTCCAGATAATATACCAGTCACAGTCATATGCATTTTCCACAGAGTATATCAGTTATGCATTCATATCAGTTATAAACATTCATGTTGCTATCATTCAATGTGGTGACTCATTCATGTTGCTATCATTAAAACACCACATCATCAACAAAGCACAAGGGGCACAACAATCTCCCCCTTTTTGATGATGGCAACATAATGAGTCACACTGACTCGTCAAACTATTCTCCCCCTTTGACATAATCAAAAAGAGAGGGAAATGGTTTGAGAGACAAAATGCAGTACACAAAGACACAGAATAAAACAAGGTTCATGGATAAAACATCTCTCCCCATATCAATATGCATGAATGACTTCACTCCCCTTAAATGCAGATAAACTATAACTCCCCCTGAAGCACAAGAATGAGCTCTGGTTATCCAATAAATCAATCTGAAATTAGCCATACCAAGGAATCTGAAGTCTGGTGAAAAGACCGCAGAATCAGAACTTATTGAAGAATAAGATGGAAGATTCCAACAGTGTGGAGAGTAAAGTGATTGATGATAGAAGGGCAACAATAAGTGTGATACCAATCATCACAAGAGATCTAAATGAATAATCAGTCAGAATCAGATCTGGCTATCTGGAAAATCTGATCATGAGGGAATTTTCATGCGTGCATCACTTCAATAAGTCTTAAGAAGTGTAGACTCTTCTATCATAAAGGGTTATGAAGTGGTAACTTAACCAATCTGATTTAATATTTATGTATACCAAATTTGTCAAATTAAACTCAATACTCATATCTGAATTTAAGTTTTAATAAAAATGAACCAAATATTCAGATAACACTCAAAATCAATCATCTTTTATCTTACACATATGACTCAATAGCACCTTTCAAAAGTACACAGATTAGTACTGAAGTTAAACACTTTTTCTAGAACATGAGTTGAGAGATTTTTTCAAGATAATTTTATTTGAAGCACATTTTATTTTTCCTTATCAATTTAAGTTGATCAACACCTTTTTACATGAGGCACAACACGTCTCAGGTGAAGTGACCCAGTTACTCAGTGTGATAACTGTCATTGCCTCTCACTTTGAGACCAGAGTTAGCAATATAAGTATCTTTTTGCATGAGGAGACACCTTGATTAGAGGCCAGACTCCCCAGTTACTTAACATAAATAAGCCATTGCTCTGTCAGATTTTGTTTTACTAAATTTTATCAGATATAACTATGGCACCTCATGACATGAATTACTTTATTTCATTGATAAAGAACTCAGTTTCTCAGTGACCAAGTCATTGCTCCGAATTCACAATTTTTCATTTGGTCAACATTTTTCAAGTTAATGTTTAACACCAATACACACTCTATGCAACTTAACCAAAGTAGCCCTGAATTCAAATTTTCAGATATCTGATGAGAGAGTCTAAGGTATACATGGCACATGTGGTTACAGTTTATTAAACCTTATCATTCAGATATTTTTCAATTCATTTAACTACAAACCTGAGAATACATTAATCTTATATCAGTCTGATTTAGTGATAATTCTTAAACCTATATGATAAGAGTTTCTACCAATTTCTCAGACTGAATTGCATGACATGCAACATAAGTTTCTCAGATCAGAACAATGAATTCAGCAGCCAACAATCAATAGTTGAAATAGATCAGTCACACCAGCTGAGAAGAATGTGAAAGGTGAGTATAAACTGGTGCAAGAGTGAATCAGCGATAGAGAATAGCATCAGAAGAGATTTTATCATCAGACAGTAGCTGAGTCTGGAATACAGACAGATCAACTATTTTAGAGATATCAGCAGAGAATTCAGTTGAATAGCGCATAGTCAATAGAATGAATCAGGTTACTTAAACAAAGGGAGTTCATGAGGTGAAGAAGATATGAAATGGGAATGCTCCCCCTGTCTAAGTGCAATGAATTTCTTTTTAGGTTTTTCAAAATTTTATAATATGCACTGTCCTACATATGCAGTATGCAACAATTCTAACAAGGAGAGCATGATGATCAATCAACAGCAAACAAGCTCCCCCTGACAAAATACATGATGTGCAATGAATCATTTCTTTTCGAATTTTATTTTCTTCAAATTTATGATATGCAATACACTGCTCTATATGAAAACTAAACCCATGGTACTAGACGGAGAACCTGGTCACAAGGACCATCTCACACATAGTAAGAACTTCCAGACAGATTTCCCTGCCTTTTAATAACTTACTATTTGATATACCAGGGTTATGCAAATAATATATGCAGTCATGGTTTGCCGACCCGGTGCGTCTCGCACCGACCCGCACGACCCGACCCGACCCAGGCCGGGACCGGGTCGGTCGGGCCGTGGGTCGTGGCCGGGACGCACTGGACCGCATGGTCCCGTGCGTCCCGCCGCGTACCGGAGCGGGTCGAGGCGGGCCCGGTCTGGTTCGTGCGGGACGGCGCGTACGTGCCGGGTCGCCCTTATAGCGGGCCGGGTGCGGGCGGGTCTGGCATCCGCAGCGGTGGAAGGCGGTGCAGCGGTGGAAGGCGGTGGCCGTCGGTGTGGGCGGTGCAGAGCGGCGGCGGACGGCACCGGACGGCAGCGACGACCGGCGATCAGAGGTAGGTGCCCTAAATTTTTGTTTTAGGGTGAGGAGGGGGGTGGGGGGGTGACGACCGGCGATCGCACTGGCACCGCCGCCGGTGGGGGGCGGGGAGGGGGGGGGCGTCTGCACCTCCGGTGGGGGGCGGTGAGGGTGAGGGGAGGGGGGCGTCTGCACGGAGGGGGGGCGGTGAGGGTGAGGGGGGGGGGCGTCTGCACGGAGGTGGGGGGCGGTGAGGGGAGGGGGGCGTCTGCACGGAGGGGGGGCGGTGAGGGTGAGGGGAGGGGGGCATCTGCACGGAAGGGGGGCGGTGAGGGTGAGGGGGGGGGGCGTCTGCACGGAGGTGGGGGGCGGTGAGGGGAGGGGGGCGTCTGCACGGAGGGGGGGCGGTGAGGGTGAGGGGAGGGGGGTGTCTGCACGGAGGGGGGGCGGTGAGGGTGAGGGGAGGGGGGCGTCTGCACGGAGGGGGGGGGGGCGGTGAGGGGAGGGGGGCGTCTGCACAGAGGGGGGGCGGTGAGGGTGAGGGGGGGGGGGGGGGCGTCTGCACCGCCGCCCCCACCTCCGGTGGGGGGCGGTGAGGGTGAGGGGGGTGGTGTTTATTTTTTTTAGTTTTTAAATTAAAAAATCTAGAAAAATATTTTATTATATTATTTAATATTAATAATAATATATTATTTAATTCATGTTATATAAGTAATATAATTTTTGTTTAATTGATGTTGTATAAATATCATATATTTGATGTATTATTTAATTCATTTTGTAGAATTAATATAAATAATATTTAATTCATGTTGTAGATATAAATTTATTTTTTGATGTGTTATTCAATTCATGTTTAAATATTAGATTTAATTTAGATGTATTAAATTTTAAATTTAATCTTGTATGTTGTAGAAGTAATGATATTAATATCATTATTAGTTGTAGATGTAAAATATTTTTAAATATTTAATGTATATTAGTTAATTTAATTGCATAATGTAAAAATATAATGTGTATGTATATATTTTTAATGTAAATATAAATTTAGTGTTTACTATTTTCTAAATAATTTTAAAGTTAATTTATATATATAATGTAAATTATTTAGAGATGTTTATAATTTATATGTGTCATGTAATTTAATTAGAGATGTAATTTTAAATATCTAATTAGTTATATTTTAAATATCTAATTATGTCATGTAAGTTAATGTATATGTATTAATTATAAATATTAACCTTAATTGTATGTTATAGAAATAATGATATTATTTTGAACTAAATTATATGAAGATGTATTAAATATTGAATTTAGTCTTGCATGGTACGCAAATAATAAAATTCTGTTCATTGTTAGTTGTAGATGGGAAATAATATAATTTCATATTTTGAATTTCTTAATTTTAGGAGATAACACTCTATGGCTCCTAAGGAATGAACAAATGATATTGGGTGGTCACACGGAGTTTTGTTGGATGGCAACCGTAGGTGTTGGCGTTGTAACTATTGTAAAATAGAACACCGGGGAGGAGGGGTGTCTCGGTTGAAGAAGCATTTGGCAGGAGGAGCCGGGACAGGATACTCTGAGGTTGCTGGGTGTACCCATGTGCCTAGAGATGTGAAACTTGCAATGGCTAGGCACCTGCGGGAGAAGAGAGCTGAGATGCAAGAAAAGGAAAAAAAGAAGAAAAGGGATCAAGCGGCAGTGAGCGGGCGCCCAAGTGACAGCAACGAGGAGGAATGTGCATGGACACCCAGTGACGAAGACGAACAAGCACGTACTGAGCAGCCTGATGTGTATGTCACTGTGAATGATCCATACGAAGCCCAGTTTCGTGAGGCAGTACGTCAGAGCAGGGAAGAGTCAAGACATCCCGAGGAGACTGTAGTCCGTAGTCGCGAGGCGGCGAGGACCGGAGCATCAGGGAGTGGTGGTTCATCTACGACTCGATAATCACGAGGCATAAGGAGTTTATTGACTGGTGACTCGGGGACACAAAGAAAAAGGACACAATCGATCAACATTGAAGATCTGGAGCCCGGTGCACTATCCCGAGAGCATGGTAAGCAAACGAGGATGAACGATGCATATGGCCAGAAGGGACCTAAATGGAAACTTGGTCAACCTGTTACAAAATGGTGGCACCACACGGGTCTGCCTTTCAATGCAGCCAATAGCCCTTACTACAAGCCAATGTTTCAGGAAGCACAGGTCCTTGGGCTACACGTGCAGCCACCTACAGCGAGAGAATTGGCTGGCGTATACCTTGATGAACAAGTTGCTGAGATCAAGAGTTACATTGACTCATTTAAGCAGAAATGGACAAAGTACGGAGTCACACTGATGTGTGATGGATGGTCAGGTACCACAAAATCTAGCCTGATCAACTTCCTTGTTTATTGTGACAGACATGTATTCTTTCACAAATCAGTGGATGCGTCTGGTCAAATTCACAGTCACCAATATATTTTGTCATTGATGGAGCAAGTGGTGACTGAGATTGGGGAGGAGTACATTGTACAAGTGGTGACTGATAATGGGTCGAACTATAAGAAGGCTGGGGAGGAGCTAATGAAGAAAAAACGGCACATTTTCTGGACCCCTTGTGCAGCACATTGTGTAGATCTGATGCTGAAGGAGATTGGGCAGCTTCGTATGATAAAATCTGTGGTCGAGGTGGCACAAAAAATCACGAAATATATCTACAACCACACACTTGTATTGGCATGGATGAGGGAGCACTGTGCCGGCGAACTGTTGAGGCCTGGCATCACACGATTTGCCACCAACTACATCGCATTGCAGAGCCTATTGAAGCACAAAGATGGGTTGAAGCAAATGTTTAGAGGTGAGACCTGGCTGAGTTCCTCTTTTGCTGCTTCACGTGAAGGGGCGGAGGTCGAGGGGATTGTCAACACCTCGAATTTTTGGGATAGAGTGAAGGTATTAGTGTCATTGATAGAGCCACTGTATGAGGTTCTACGATGCGTGGATGGGGATAGAGTACCAACCATGGGGTTGGTGTACAGCAAAATAGAAGCAGCCAAGCGGAAGATCCTTACAACGTCCAAAAAATATGGACCCACCATTCTAGAGATTGTGGAGGACAGATGGGACAGACAAATGAGCCGCGATCTTCACATGGCAGGTAAACACTTACATTCTCGTCCAATCAATGAGCTGTGATTTTCAGTTGATACTAATATGTAATTCATTGTCTTACGATTGCAGCGTACTATCTACATCCGGCCTTCCAATATGCTCGGGCCCTTGCTTATGACGATACGTTGATAGAATCGGTCAACATTGTGGTAGACCGATTGTCTTTCACCCCAACAGATGCTGCTGATGCGTTGAATGAGGTATAATTAGATATTTTAACATTGACAATATTAAATGAAATATACACTTCATATTTTTTGATAATGCAGATGAAAACATTTAGAGAGGGAATTGGTTCATTTGCGACACCTAATGCCATGGCCAGTCGTGATAGACTCGACCCAGGTAATGTGTCTTCACAATGTACCTTCTATATCTCGAGAAGTAATTTTTACATCCAATTATTATATTGTACGTGATCTGTCTTAAACGCAGCTGAGTGGTGGCTAAATTACGGCACAAGTGCACCCGTATTAAGGAAGATCGCAATGAGAGTTCTATCGCAAACATCCTCGTCGAGTGGGTGTGAGCAGAATTGGTCGACGTTCTCCTTCTTGCATACTAAGCTGAGGAATAGGCTAACACACCGCAGGCTAGACAAAATGGTGTATGTTCATTACAACATGAGGCTAAAGGTCCGGCATGTACAAATGGATACAAGGAGAGGAGAGGGAGATTACGACCCAACGGATGCTGTGTACTTGCGAGAGGATGATGACCCTATGGTAGCATGGGTTGCAAGAGCCACAACAGAGCGTGGTGAGGCAGAATTGGACGAGGAGGGTGAAGAACCTGACGAGACACCACGGCCTAATACTTTTCTCGCATCGGCTGTACAAGATGTAGTGGGGGAGGGAGATGACACCCATGTGCATTTGGGTGGTGACGAGTCAGCAACGGGATGCGATGATGAAGTTAATTTAGATGAAGACCTTGTCATTGGTGGTGGAGACACATCGTATGCGTACGATGATACATCATGGGAGCGATTGATATAACCTCCAATTTTTGAGCGTCAAGCGCCACCTCAGGTGAATTAATACATGAAAATCGAATCGTAAATTTCATTAGATAGTGTAGTCATAGATTGATGTATGATGATGTAAGAAATATATTGCAGGTCGGTCCGACAAATGACAACATTGCGGGAGAACAATAGTCTCGAGTTACTGCACCGCGGCATTCAATATCTGCGGAACCAAGAAGGTTATCCACTTCAAGAGAGGCTAGGGGGAGTTCCTCATTTAGAGAGGTGAAATTATATTGTCATTTCTACATTTGTTAATATATAATTCATTGGTAATTGAATATATTCTTCTTTCAATTGTGTAGTCTTCGGTAGCATCGAAACAACCATCTCAGTCTGCTGCGCCCCGACGCTCAACATCTAAGGCTAAGGCACCCAATCAGTCTTCTCAGGTATACGTACAGACTTACACAATAGAAAGTAAATTGAAAAATTATCTAAGCAGGCTTCTGCTTCTCAGGCATCTAGAGGGACACAACATGCAGCATGTATGCCGCCCCCTGCTCCACAGAAGAAAAAATCATCATGGACCACATTATTCACCAGCAAGAAGGACAAGGGACCACCATTAAATCCGATAGATATTGCAGACATGGAGACATTAGATCCCAATGCAGATGACGACACTCCCGAGCCCTCTGTTGAGCCCCGCATTAGTGGGAGTCATGACTCCGATGCTGATAGTACACCCACAGGGTCTTCATCCCATGGAGGTGGTGGTTCTCAAGGTGACCAACGGAGTCCTCGTGAGAATACTAGTGCTGGTGGTAGAGAGTACAACAGTGGTCATAGTAGAGGTCGTGGGGGCCGTCAACATGGCGCATGGACAGAGGAGCAGCACTTCACACATGCCACGCAAGATGAGGACCACGGTGCTCCACCCGCAGGGACGAGACGGGCAGCTGATCAATGGGATCCCTACTATGGAAGTTCGGTTGCAGACAGTACAAGCTATCAAGGCATGTTGTCTGATTTTGAGAGGATGAGCACACATGACTCCCAGGGATCTGGAAGCTCGTATGGACGGTCATGGCCGCAGCAGCCGATGTATCATGGCGACTCAGATAACAGTAGTTCATTTTTTCCATCGTATCCATATCCTTATGCCACAGCTACGTCAGTAGAGATCGTGTACGCACAAGGTTCGCAGGAGTATGAATACTACGTACGCATGTACTGGGAGAACTATTCAGGTTCAATGCGCTATGAAGACTATCTGTCCTATCTGCGGACCACATTTAATGTCAGATTGTTTGGAGATGGGCACTGGCCCAGTTTGGGTCCATAGTCTTTATTAGTATGTATCATTTGGTTACATTTATAACTAACTAATAATTAATTGCAGATTTCTTCATATATAGAGTTCTGTACTTGTCATTGAAATCACTAATGTAAACTTTTACATCATTTGCAGGTCATCATGGACGGACGGCGTCACCCTGCGTGGGAGCATGGATACTCTGTTGAGGGTGATGGACATGTGCACTGTAGATACTGCGAACATCGCGTCACCGGCATACACAGGTTTGCGGAGCACCTTGCGGGAGTGGGACGCGATGTTCGTGCATGCGACCGAGTTCCGGGAGATGTTCGACATTCCTTTCGGACACAGTTACAGGATAGATACGGTTCTCGTAGCACACCGAGGACATCTTCTTCTACGTCCCGGGTACCTCCACCACGAGCACAGGGCGGAGCAGGATCTTCCTCCACGTCCAGAGTTCGAGCAGCACCAGCACCAGCATCAGCACCAGCACCAGCACCAGTCGCACATGATAGAATTGAAGCTATAGATGTAGAGAGGACTTTTTTTACAGATTTTCATGTACCCTCCACCGCAGCACACGACCCATCATTTGTGTAGATGGTTACATATTTTCAGTCCCACCCACATGTACCTCCACCCACTAGGATAGAGTTAGATTATACGGGTGATCAGTCTCATGTATCTGATGATGAGTTTTGGGATTCGGGCTTCACTGATGATGATGATTAGTGAGTTTTGGGATTCGGGTTACACAGATGAGGATGATGAGTGAGTTTTGGGATTCGGGCATCACAGATGGACAAGGATTAGTGAGTTTTTATATTTTATACTTCATGAATGAATGCCATTATTATGTCACTGTTTACTTTTACATATTTAGTAATTGAAATAAATTTTTATGTATTATATATAATATGATGTTTAATTAAGCAGTGTAATATGTAATTTTTATATAATTTATTATGTATAATTTAGTATGGATCTATTATCATAAATAAACTATACATTCTAATATTTTTAAATATATATAACATTTAATCTTTCAAAATAAATTTCTTAAAAATTTTAAAAAAATTCAAAAAAAATCGCGTGGAGTGCCAAAGGGGCGGACCGGGTCGCTGTGCGACCCGCCCGACCCGACCCGTCCCGCGCCGAGACCGGGTCGGCCGGGTCGGGCAGGTCGGCAAACCCTGTATGCAGTGCAGAGCAGATTTCACAAATAGTCATGCAAATGATGTATGCAGACATTAGACACATGCATTGACTATATGCACTATATGACCCATACAAACTCAGTGCAATATATGCATTTAACAACAAGCACGCAATGCATTGACACAAAGTCTTTATAATGCATTGACTGCAAACATGATTATGTAGTGCATCTAGCATCTCATTTATTCAGAGCAAACATCAGTGTGAGAAGAGCATCAAATATGTTCAGCATTAAATTCAGTAGCTGAGTCTGGAGTGCAGACTGATCAGCTAGACAAGAAGAAGACATCAGAAGTCAAGCAGACAAATCAACAATATCAGATGAAGAAATTTAAACAAAGTTTAGAACTGACCTGATGTGTAGTCATAGGGTTTTCATTCTTGAGTGCCTTAGTTAACCCCTTTTATTCTTCAGCTTCCAAGGCACACCTTCAAGATAAAATCAAGTTGATCCTGCAGGAACCCAAGAAGTCTTGGGTCTTGAATTACCCCTATCAGGTGTTCTAAATAATTTCTTAACAATATTGTCATCAAATTTCATTAGAGAGCAATCAAACATAGAATGTCCAAAATTTCCACAATAATGACATGAACCAATAGATTTTCTGGTCCTATGATGCATATCTACAGCAACATGAGACCTATGAAACTGAGCATGAATTTTTCTATTGTAAGCATGAATTTTTGATTTACCATTACCTGCCCACCATCATTCAGAAGCTCGGTGGCCAGGTTTTCCACATTCATAACAAACAAGAGTCTTTTCTTTAAAACCAGCTTTATTTCTGCCTAATAAATTTTTGTTTGCAGGGAGTCTTACAAATTTGGAATTAAAATGATTTCCCTGAGTAAACCAGCAGTCCTTGACTGCATGCCCATACTTACCACATTCAAAGCATCTAAGATGCTTGCTGTTTAATTCATTTTTGCCCCTGTGATTTCCTGACCAGCATTCATTTACCTTATGCATAGGCTTGTTGAAAGTGAAACAGATAATATGCTGGCCTGAAGTAGATCTGTGTCTATGTGGGTCATGAGCATGTGTAAAAGATCTAGAATTCACATTGTTATCTTCTTTCAGTTTGAAACATGCATTCATTAAATGACCACGCCTACCACAATAATAACATGATGCATTAGATTTCTTAGTGGCATGGTTTCTATCAAAAGATTTCCTTGAATGCACTGATTTACTAGCATGCTCATCTTCTTTCAGTATTCTGCAATCATCCATGATATGCCCTTTCTTGCCACAATAATAGCATGATAATTTCTTCTCTGATGCATGTGAGTGAGTGGATGAATTGTGAGTGACATGTGTCAGTATATCAGACTCCACACTGCTAGCAGAATTCACATCACATGCAGGGATAATTTTGACTTTATTCAATTGACCATTCTTTTTCAATTTATTGTCCCCTTTCACAATTTTTGTTTGCTTTTCATTTTTTTGGACTTTGAACTGAAATACAGATGAAGATGATTTCAGATTTTCATTTTGTTTTGGGGATTGCTTTGAAGTACTAGCTACATCTGAACCTTGCACAAAGGTGTTGTATAGCTGGCTTTTAGTGATTTTCTTAACATCAGAAGTGCAATTTGTTCCCCCCTTTGAATTCTTATCCTCACTTTTCACAATAGTTTTTATTTTTATTTCAGTTTTTGCAAACTTGGATGCTGAGTTTTCCAGGTCATGAATTTTATTTTCCAAGGATGCTATATGAAGCTCATAACTGGCTATCTCCTGTTCACTGTAATTTACACATTCACTTAAGACTTTATTTACAATTTTACACTTCTCAACTTCTTGTTCCAGATTGATCAAAATTTGTGATTCTTCATCATGGACAACTTTTCCTTTTTCTATGGTGAGAAGTCTTTCGGACAAGCCAGTGTTTAACAACTTTAGTTTTTCAATTTCATCCTTCAGTTCATTATTTTCTTCCTCAAGATTTTTAGCATTAATTTCATTTCCAGCACATCTTTCTCTTCCAGACATTTGCTCCAGTTTTTCAATCAGTTCCTCTTCTCTTTCTTCTGCTTTAATTTTCTCAGCAAGCAGATTTTTGTGATCTTCTTTAAGTGAGGCAGTTTGTTTGTTTAACCATTCATTCTCACTAAAGAGATCTTCATTACGTTCTCTTAATGCTGAGCACATTTTACAATTTGATTTAGCAGAAGAAGACTGTGAAACCTCCTCATTGATTTCATCATTCTGACCATAAGAGTTTTATTTTTCTTTTGAAGGTCTTTATTCTCCAGTTTCAGTTTGTCCATTTCAGTATTAACTTCAGTAAGTTCCTGCATGCCTTTTAGATGCTCATTTTTCTTATCATTCAACTGATTCTCTATTTCTGACATTTTATCCAAGCATGTTTATTTTTTAATTTTTAGAGAATCATTTTGTTTCTTAAGATTCTGAACATCTAGCATGCATGCATCATAAGACTTTTTCATATTTGGACAGTTTTCACAGAAATCTTTCAGATTTATTCTATCACATTTCTTTTTCAACTTTTTATTCTCAGATTTTAATTTCTTGGATACTTCTAACAAATTTTCATACATCTCTATCAATTCATCGAAAGAGTATCCATCTGATTCAGAGCTTACCTGAGATGAGGTCTCATCTTCATCATCTCGGTTGGCCATCAAGCAGCTATCACCTTGTTGGTTATGCACAGAAATGACTCCGTCATATATCTCCTTTCCAGATGTGCACCTGAGAGCAAAAGGGTGCATATCAGTATTGATTGTAGCTCTTAAGATGTTAAGGATTATGACATTGTCACGGTTCTTTATACTGTCCTCTTTAGACCACTTGGTCTCATCATGAAGCAGTTTGTGTGGGCCTTTAGATAGTAGCCTCCATAGTTTGGGATCTATGGAGTCTACGTACACACATAGGCCTCCTAGCCAACTATCAAAGTTAGAACCGTCATACACCGGAGGTTGACCCATTTGAGTAAGAAGCAAACAGATTCAGCGTAGTAGACCAGATGACAGGGAATGCAGTAGAACTAGATGAGCAAAGCAATGCACAAGTCGATGAAACAAAATACCGAGCACTGAAAACACACTCTGAAATGCACCAAGAACTAGCAGGATCCTCTGCACATTGTTAGATCTGTTTAGTCAGAGACCCGCTCTAATACCAATTGTTGGGTTCAGTGCTATGTATTCAGAGGGGGGGGTGAATGAATACCCTTTAAAAATATTCGCTCAAATAGAAATTCTAATGCTCAGAACAGCGGAATAACAGCACTAAGACTAACTAAGAGAAACTAGTTCAGTCATCTGTGAACCTATAGGTAGAGTACTCCTATGCAGACATCTAATGAGCACAGCAATTAGACAATTCAAACAACACACAATACCAGTGTCAAACAGATAGCTTGCGCAGCTAATCAACTCTGTTGAACTGGAAGCAAACACATGAAGCGCCCCTATGCAAGCATCTAGCGGAAGCAATAAAACATATGAAGAAATCAACCCACTGCACAGAGGTTTTTAGGTGGTTTGGTCCAGCAGACCTACATCCACCCCACACTCAAACCAGAGTGTGGATTCCGCTGACTCACAGCTTGAACAGCTGGGCATCACAGCTTGCCATACAATCGCTGGGCAACACAGCTTGCCGTCCAGTGGAATCCACCACTGCAACCGCTGACTAACAGCTTGAAGAAAGGATTAAATGGAAAATGAAAGCAAGAACCAAACAGCACCGGAAAGCTGTAAACATTGAAGCACAAAATGTGGCTCTTAAAGAGCTGACTGGAGTGGATCTGATCTAACTTCCAGTGGGAACGATCTTCTCTGCTTTTCTCTTCTCTCTCTCTTTCTTCTTCTTCACTTCACACTCTGCTCTCTCGATCTCTCACTCAATCTCTATTTCTTTCTCTTTCTCTTCTTCACTCTCTTTCTTCTTTTTCTTTTTCTTCTTCTGTCTGGATCGAAGGCTCTCTGGTGTATAGACTTTGCTGCTCTTCCTTTTTTTTTTAATCGATCAGCCTCCATCTGAAGACGAAGGCTTCAATATATACTGCAGCAATTAGGGCGAGCATGTGCCTTCCACATCTCCCGCCAAAGGACCCCAGTCCACGTGTCAGCATTTCAGCACAGTGCATCCACGTGTCCCGATCAGGGAACCTCGTCCTCCTTGGATCACGTGCCTTCCATTTGCCTCTTCGAAGGGTGCCTGTCAGACAGATAAGAACTTTATCAGGTTAAGTGTAAACATAGTAGTGTATAGACTTCGTTGTACACACTTGTGAATTTGAATGCAAGACAAGGCTGTACAGACTTGATGAATAATGCAAGTTAGACGAATGTATAGACTTGCATTCATTAAGTAAATGGATGTACAGACTTTGTTCATGACGCATGCAAGCAACCCAATGTACAGACTTGATCAAGGCACATGCGTTTGAGTGTATAGACTTCAAAGTGGAACGACGGTAGAGCCAACAGTGTACAGACTTCAAGAGAAACGACGGTAAAACCGCCGATGTATAGACTTGAAGGGAAACGTAGGTGAATCTTCCAATGTACAGACTTGGAAGAACACTTTTGGATGTACAGACTTGATCAAGAGTCCAAGACAGACTTGCCACCGACCAATGTATGAACTTCATGAATGCATGCTACAGTTCCAATGTGTAGACTTGATGAAACTTGAGGCCAATGTACAGACTTGGCGTTCCACTGTGGATGTATAGACTTGAGTGAAGTGAACGGATGTTCAGACTTTGAAGATCCACTGTGGATGTATAGACTTCGAAGGATGAATGAACAGTCCATGTATAGACTTCACTTGAGTGCATTGGCTGTACATACTTTGAGCAATGCAAAGGCAATCGGATGTATAGACTTGGAGAAAGGCAACTGAATACTGTACACATTTCCAATGTACAGACTTCATATGAACAGTCCAATGTGCATACTTCCCTTCGATGCATCTACAGTGCAATGTATTGACTTGACGAACATTATGCAATGTATGGACTTGATGAACAGTGCACTGTATGGACTTTGATGAAGGGCCCAATGTATGGACTTCGCCTGAAATGCAGGAACCTGGGCGCTGTACAGACTTGAGTTTTCAACAGACCGATGTACATACTTGGAAGGCTTTGAAGGCAATGTACAGACTCCACCAATATGCAGACTTTGCCTAAAATGCAGTGTGTAGACTTGAGATATGATGCATGAACAGATTGGCGTTGTATAGACTTAGAAGTCTAAAGGGGCGTTGACTCATCTAATCAGGGGGTCGACACATTGATGCATGAATGAAATATACTTCCAATGTGTAGACTTCGGACTTGCCATGATGTGTAGACTTGGAGCACAAAAGCCACGATGTACAGACTTCGTGAGACTTCAATGAAGACAGACGATGTATAGACTTCATGACTGAGGCACGATGCAGACTCGTCCAATGTATACACTTGCTCAATGTTCAATCTTCACGAATGATATACAGACTGCCAATGTGCAGACTTGCCAAGACAAATGAACGATGTACAGACTTGAACAAGGCAAGGTCTGTACAGGCTTTGAGGTTCACAATGTATGGACTTTACAAGACAAACACAATGTGTATACTTGCTCAGTGTATGGACTTGTTTGAACAAACAGGCATTGTATATACTTGAGGCATGAAGGTCAATGTACAGACTTCGTGAGCGCCTAGAGGATGTACATACTTAGTGACTGTACAGACTTGGAAGGCTCAGCGAAGGCTGTACAGACTTCAACGAAGAGATGCACAATGTACAGACATCATTCAAAGGCCAGTGTGAAGACTTCACAATGTATAGACTTTCCAAGTGAAAGGCTGATGTGTGGACTTGCACAGTAGCCCAATGTATAGACTTGATATGTGTGCTTCGGCTGTACAAACTTCACTCTAGCAGGTAATGCAGCAAAGTATATACTTTGAACTTAAACGTGCAGTGTATAGACTATGCACAGTCCAATGAATGGACTTTAACTAAGGTGGACAATGTACACACATGTAAAGCTGATGCAATGCGTTGACGCTGCAATGTATGCCAATGTAATGCGTTGACGCTGCAATGAGACGAGTGTATAGATGCGTTGACGCTGCAATGTATGCCAATGTAATGCATTGACGCTGCAATGTATGCCAATGAGCCATGCAGTGTATAGACTTATGCAGACAGAACACATGCATTCTCCAGATAATATACCAGTCACAGTCATATGCATTTTCCACAGAGTATATTAGTTATGCATTCATATCAGTTATAAACATTTATGTTGCTATCATTCAATATGGTGACTCATTCATGTTGCTATCATTAAAACACCACATCATCAACAAAGCACAAGGGGCACAACACCATTCTCTCTCTCTCCCTCTCTCCTTGGCACCCCACCCCACTGGGTGGGCATGCCGGAGCTAGATGGGGAGACCCCCTTTGGCAGCCTCCCCTCATCTCTCTGTATAATAAGAGATGCCACCAGGGTTCTCTTTATCTCGAGTGCCGTGGCCCTACTATTGCTTATGTAGTTCGGCCAGGGTGACGTCGACAAGGACTAGGGGCGTGCATACATGACCGTCATTGGTGACGAGACATGTGACGACTCAAGATCCGAGTACCGATAAGTAACCGGTGCGACCCAAATCCTGACTCATCACCACGAGTCACAGTACTTGGAATGGTTAAGTTATTGTTATGGGAGCATATAAAAATTTAAAATAATTCCAGAATAAAAGTGCAGAAATTAAAATACATAGATAAGACAAGTATACAATTGTTGACACCTAAAATTTGGTATCGAGAGCAACAAGCCTCACCGGGCCAAACAAGGGCAGTTAAAATAAAATAGTCCAAAGTGATGACAGAAATATCTTGCAAAGTAGACAAAGAAGAAAATAAAGAAGATGAAGAAGGAAAAGAAGAAAAGGAAGAGAAAAGGAGAGGTGTCGTGTCTACACCTTCAATGAGTGTGTCGCATCGGTAGAAGGAATAAATGAAGAAGAGGGATAATAAAATTAAAAGAAGGAAGAAAAAGAAGAAAGAAAAAAGCTCCAACCGCGCGGCCATCCCAGCATCGGTAGAAAAGAAGAAAAAGAGCAAGTACGAAAGAAGAAGAAGAAGAAGAAGAAGAGAGAGGTGAGAGCTCCATCCAATACCCGTACTTGAGTTTTTATTGACGTCTAGAAATTTGAATACCATAATATGACAGAAATTGTGGGAAGTTAAGATTTTCCTAAAGTACATTGCCGCGGGCTCGACTGTAAGAACCCGACGGTGAAAAGACACAAGAAGAATATCTAATTTAGAGATATAAATCTTACTGAGCTTTCGCTCACCATGTGTTATAGTTAATATTTTAGGTAGTATTGATGAAGAGTCGCATTTTGATGGGGATGAGCGAGAGTAATAGAGCGATCGAGTGACTCGAGTAAACCATATATAGAAGTCCTTATCTTTTTTCTTTTAAGCTAGAGTAGAGAGAGAGAGAGAGAGAGAGAGCCGTCATGAGAGAGTCTTATATAATTTTTGAGTCAAGATTGTTATATTGAGTCCTTGAGTCTTATGCAAACGTTTCTTCTATTTTGGTTATCAATAAAATTACAATTCTTCTTGGCCCTAAATGAGTTGTCTCCCTGTGGATGGTTGTTTTCTTTAGCACATGTTTTGATTGACATGATCGATATAACTATCGCATTTTGATTTTTCACGTCCGGACGTGACACACTATCTCTCAATGTGCACCCCACTCCACTAGATGGGAGTGTCGACGTCGTAGAGGGAGACCCCCTCCAATGTCACCCTCCCCTCCTCCCTCCCTCTCTTACATTGCGCACCCCACCGCACTGGGTGGGGGTGCCACCCCTCCTCTCTCTCTCTCATCCCCTTCTCTCTCTCTCTTTCTGCGTGTGGATTGCCCAAGAGTTTTATGATCTTTTTTTCTATTCTAATTAATCCAACCATCGTAACCCAACTTTTTCTTTTGGACGCGGACGGTACGGGCCTTTTCACATGGCGGAGAAGAATTTAGTTGTTTATTTATAAATAATAAAATTAGAGAGCTTATTCGTAATAGCGAAGAAATGTAGGGGCTATTCCTTAAAAACCCTTCGTGGGCTCAGCTCATGTGATTTCGATCCAATTAATCATCGGTGCTGTTGTCCCAATCATATGATATATATAAGGTGTCCCCATCCTACACGAACCAACTACAATGTCAATGTGCTCCACATGATACGCGCCCGATGTGCACCTTGTGATGGAACACGGTCTATGCGATCTTCCGAACGAGAAGAGAAGTGTAGCAATGAACAGTTTGTGTCTGATCGTTCTTGGAGGCCCACTTAGCGTATCCATCCATTGTTAATGGGCCCGTCACATAACACGCAGCGCAATTGGAAACGTAAGCGCTTTGCTAGTTGATCACTTGATCTTACACGAAAGTGCCCTTTCTCCCTTAAAATCCTGATTCCACATTCTTCTTTCCGGTCTTTCCAAAAAAAAAAAAAAAAGATCAAAAAATCCTCTTGCCAGCTTATACGTTATCTTACGAACAATCCTACAAATTTTCCTAGGTTTTTTTATCAAACCACAGGCTCCAAGCTTCATTCATAGCTTTGGTGAGAACTAATTAAGAAGATACATACAGAACTTCTCGCATGCAAATCCCATGATAACCCGGCAACATCGTGCAGCCAAGTTTGATTTGTGTTGGCCAATTGAAAACAAGATATATACCGATGCGGTTATTTTTTTTAAAATAGAAATACGCGTGCGTTGCACACTCTGGGCCTGGGGAGCAAATGAGATCAGATTTTCACTTTTCAACCCCCCCCCCCCCCCAACTCCGTAAAATAAAATAGAATTTGAATAAAGTTGTATTAGTCAGGTTTTATTTTCGTACGTCAATCCAAACAGAGAAAATTTTGCGGGGCCACTCTTTCTATTACCTCATTTTGTCACATTCTTTTTTTTTCACTTAAAATTAATTGGTGTTCTTGAGCTCGGGATCATCGAATATTTTAAGTTCCAGCAGATTAATTAATTGTTTCTCGTTGGACGCCGTCCAATCACTGAGATGGAATATTGGTTGAGATAATAATGACAAATAGAATGGGAAAAAACTATGACATCATGACATCACTCATTCAAATATTGAAAATATTTCATAAAACAAAACAAATACAGGAGAATCCAGCATTTTACGTCAACCCAAACGATCAGTACCCTTCTTTATTTATATATGCTCGCGGAACCGTCAAGCAAAGCAGCCTTCTTAATTTATATATGCTTGTGGCATGCAAGAAGCTTAATTTCCAAGGATGCTCTTGACGGTGGAAACCCATAACTGAAAGTTTGGGAGTCTAAGGAGAGTTCTTTTACCGCAGGATATATATATATATATATATATATATATATATATATAACGTGATCGAGCTTAATCAACACCAACCCAAGTTTGGAAAAGTTTGGGGAGAGATGCATGGGTTCTCACTCATTCATCGCCCGTGAAATGACTTGATCTGCAATCATATATCCGTTCAGACAAAAACAAGAAGGCTCCGAGTTTTGAGGGTTTTGTGTGTATATATGTACAGAGATTTTATCAAGATATTTGACGATATATGGCATGTACGTACGTGTATATATACATATCTTTCTCATGGGAATGCATGCAAATTAATACACACCATATAGGCTTCAATTCTGAACCATGCATGTTTGATGAGGATACAAGAAATGTATTTGTGTAATTACCCTTCTTAATTATTTGGGAGCGTGTCAGAGTTGTGCCGGGGCGACCCAGTTCACCACACCAGCGGTAAGGTACGGCAAACGCATTCCCCCACTGGCTTGGTGTTTTTTTTTTTTCTTTCTGTCACTGGCTTGGTGCGTACCGGCCATGACAGTAAAAAATTGGCACCGGCATGTATCGGTATAGTGCGGTCGGGTATCATTAATTTTAATATAATTTTTTAAAAGATATATATTTTGACATAACTTTTCTTTTCTTTTCTTTTTTATTCTAGGTATGATATAGGCATGAAATCATAAAAAAATTATATATAACTGCGTCGAAAAATCGGCATGATTCTATCCACTAGTGCGACAAATCTCAAGTAAAGGTGATGAATAGTACCGTTCATTATTCACTATTGCTACGAGAATGTTCAATGTCCCTATATGTTCTCGCATGAATAGCATCGGGCCCTTCTCCCTGCCCATGACCGGATCGAATCGGCGACCCAACATGCCAAAGTTTCTCCCGGTACGGTCCGGCATGGCCGTCGAGCAAACCATGGTTCGCACCACGTAGCGTGAAATCTGGACCCCTATGCCCCTTCAATTAATTAAGGGCTCGAATAGCTAAAAGGGCCCCTTGCGGTCAAAAAACGGGCCCTCGTCCGCTACACACTTCGTACTTTGAGTCAAACCACATGTAATCGTAATGGCAATGTGTTGATGGAGGTCACAATGTTTTACTTATTAGACAGGCTCGGCATGTATATATTTGTTTATATTGCCATTCGAGGAGAGAATATACACAAATGCCTTTCTTAAAATGCCAATTATGCATACAAAATCACATAAACTGAAAAGTAATTAATATGCGGGACAACTTTTTAACAAACTTTATTACCAATTAATTAATTAATTAATTAATGACTGAAGTGTCACGGTAGATATATATGAT
The DNA here is from genome assembly GCA_022559845.1 of Amorphophallus konjac. NCBI lineage: Eukaryota > Viridiplantae > Streptophyta > Magnoliopsida > Alismatales > Araceae > Amorphophallus > Amorphophallus konjac. The sequence continues at coordinate 303,844,132 of CM040119.1, forward strand.
GAATATATGATAATTTGACCGATAAGCATAGTGGGATTTCAAGGGTTTGGGAGGACACTACTGCCCAGTTTTTTCAACAAAACTGTTACACGTGATCACCCTCGAACGGGTCACCTTAGATATATATACAAATGGATATTATATGTAGACCAAAAAGTGAGTGTTTTTGCCGAAGAGAAAGGTTTATTGCACAGTCAAGGTGTCTTTCACATCCTACGTGTGTAATATTTTTAATTTTAATTTTTTTAAAAAATTATCTTAAGGTTCTTTAATTTGAGATGTAACTCACCTCACCGTTAGATTATCCAGAGAGAAATAAAAAAAGAAACCACATTGAATGAATAGTATCAGATCTATTCTTTTAAAAATCGACTCGTTTTATTTTTAATTTTTTAGATAATCGGATGGTGATATGACTTACGCTCTAAGTTAAGATATCTTGGAGGTTACTCTATTTTTTTAAATAAAAAAATTAAAGACACTTCACACCAAGGTATGCAACAACCTTGGGTGTGCAGCAAGCCATTCTCTTTGCTGGAAGGTGCCCCAACCAGTGCAAAATTCAATGTTGGAGATAAATTAAGATTTTTTACAGAGAAAGTGTGTGCTTATGGCTGCATTTTGACGTGAGTTTTTCCCTTAGTTTGATGGCCACACCTTAGTACATGCATCATGTTAGGGGATGTGTACGTACTTGAAGCAGAAGCCATCCCACATGCGAGGAGGAAGACGGCGAGAAAGAAGATCTATGCACACGAACGTCGGGAAGAGATATGCGCAACCCAAACAATCTCCCTCTGGTTTCTTCTCTCTATCTCTCGTAACTGTATTTCAACCAAGGGGGAGTTACACACATATATAGAGAGAGGAGGGACCAGTCCCAATTAGGCTTAAAATAGGATCCCACCCATTATAGGATCTTAATGGACGTACACTTAATAGGTTAAGCGCAATAATTATATTCCTTTAACTGGACCTGTCATTGTGTTTAAATGTGTGAGACTCAACACAAGTGAACCATTATATTAGGATAAAGCCCAACATTCTCTCACTCGGTCCAACTTGTCACAAGCATATCAAATCTTTTTTATGAAAATATATAAATAATATATATATATATATGATTTTGAAAAAGACTCTTAAAAATTTGATATCTTGGGCCTACACCTGAAGGGAAAAAACACGGTATATGCGCGCATGATTAAAACAAAACCACACACCACTCCAGTTAATTGAATCTGAAAAGTTCAAGTATAGTAAATCAAATGACAAGGGTCATGGCGGTAAATGTATTCGAATCACACACCACCTTCCATGTACCACAATGCCACCAACTCACTATAACTGAACACTGAAACTGAAATAGTAGATAAACTCAAACTTAATATTTATCTGCTGGTCACCACTTAAGCATACATTCTGCCAACTATAATTCATAACCAATATGTATACACAACAAAATGGAATAGACAAAAAATAATAGAAGAATCATTATATAAATGTGATCACAAATAACTGCAAGTGGCATAACATATCAAGAGAACTAATAAGACTTATCCGAATCACATGACTACAAAATGTGTTAGTAGGTAGTCCTTTAGTGAACGGGTTAGCAATCATAAGATATGTCCCAATATGTTCTATATACATCTTATGATTCTTCACTCTATCTCTAAGAGCAAAATGTTTGGTGTCCAAGACTCTACAACCTTTGGATGTCTTATTGTTCTTAGAGAAGAAGATCACAGTGGAATTGTCACAGTAAATCATGATAGGTCTGGAGATGAAATCTACAAATAGTGGACTTGTGAGTAAATTTTGTAACTGAATGGCCTGTCCACTAGTCTCAAAACAAACAATAAACTTAACTGCCATAGTGGAAGTCACTATAACACTCTGCTTCTCACTACACCAGGTAATGACTCCCCCTGTCAAGAGGAAGATGTAGCTTGTAGTAGACTTCCTCGTGTCAAGATAACCACCAAAATCAACATCAAAATATGCAATAACCTCCAGCTGATATGACCTCATGTATGTGAGTATGTAATCTATAGCCCCTTTCATATAACACATGACTTTCTTGGCAAGTTTCCAATAACTCAAGCCTGGGTTGCTCTGGTACCTGCTGAGCATACCCACAGTAAAAGTAATGTCTGGACGAGTACAAGTCTGAAGATACATGAGGCTCCCAACTGCTAAAGCATAAGGGATGGGCTCCATCTACTTCCTTTCTAAGTTATTCTTAGGACACAGCAAATCATTGGATTTATCTCTTTTCACAATGGATACTTTATCGGGTGCACAGAATTACATGTTGAACCTTTCTAAGACCTTTGAGATATAAGGTTTCTGAGAAAGACCAAGTGTACCTGAGGGTCTATCTTTAGTGATCCCAATGCCCAAGATATAGCAGACATCACCCATGTCTTTCATCTCAAAGTTCTTAGAAAGAAAAACCTTTGTTTCATACAATAAACTAAGATCACTACTGGTAAGCAAGATGCCATCCACATATAAAAGCAAGATAATGAATTTAGTCTCACTGACCTTTAGGTATAAACATTCATCAATGATGTTTTCCTTAAACCCAAATGATAGTATGATTTCACTAAACTTGATGAACCATTGACAAGAGGCTTGCTTAAGTCCATAAATAGATTTCTTTAATTTGCATATCAAGTGTTCTTTTCCTTTAATATAAAATCCTAGAGGCTGCTCCATATACACTTCTTTATCTAGGTCTCCATTAAAACTGTAATTTTCATATCCATTTGGTGTAACTCTAAATCAAAATGAGCCACCAAGGCCATGACTATCTTGAATGAGAGCTTCTTAGAAATTGGAGAGAAGGTCTTATCATAGTCAATGTCCTCCCTTTGAGTGAAACCTTTAGCCACCAATCTGACCTTATATCGCTCAACTTTGCCTTTAGAGTCTACTTTAGTCTTGAATACTCATTTGCATCCAACTAGTTTGGACCCTTTTGGCAAGTGTGGACGCACTTTTTTTTTAAAAATAGCGATCTATTCGTTTGTTTAGTAAGTGTGTGGGCGTGCCAGTCATCGGAGTGACAATTTATTCGGGCTTCGTGGAAGCCCATGGTGCGCTCGATCTGACTTCGTCAGACGATTGTGTGGTTCGTGTCGGGACCAGATCCCGTCGTGCCATAAAGGCCACGACGTCATTTACATCCCCCATACGAGAGAACACCCTTTATTAATTGCCGAAATTAGGTGATGTGACACAACCAAGGACTCAAGCAAGCAAGCACAATTGCAATCAAGACGGACCGATAACGGCGGCCGCTCACCCGTCACTCACCCAAGACCCGGGGTAACTTGGCAATGCCAAGTGAAGGATGTGAGGGCTGGGCCCTTGCTGGTAGAGGGCCAGCAAGGCCTAAGTTGATTCCCAAGGGTAATGGCAGCCCAAATCAAGGGAGCCGACGTCGTGCCGAGGGCACGGGTTTCACTCTTTTCCCACGGTGATCACTTATAGCAAAGGAGCTTAAGGATCGGACTCTCATTCACGGCTAGCGAAGTTTATGAACTAATATTGAAAGAACAAGCACAAATTAGAGTAAAGTTTGGAGCACTTACTCGACCGGTTTGAAGAAACCGGTCTCGCTCGGAGATGAGGGCGAGCGGGGAGGCGAGGGGATCCCCAAACGCCGCGTCGGGGCAGCTTGACATGCTCAAACCATTACAACACTACACCCCATGCAAGGGGGGGATCGTGGGGAAGGGAAGACAATGATTACATTCAAACACTACCTCCACACAGGGAGGGGACTTCAGCCGGCCAAGCGGGGAGGGGAATTCGAGCTAGAAGTGATGAAAGGAAGCCGATGCCGAATCTGTCCACGTTCTGGAATCAGGGACCAGCAGTCGAAGACGGCACCTCTGTGACCTCTCCTGATTTTTGCTGATGGCGAGACTAGTGGGGAATGCTTCGTAAGGGTCCCAGGAAGCCGCCCAAATTTTATAGGAATTTCGGGAAGTAGCTTCTGGACGGGGTGGAGGCACGAACAGAGAAGCAGGGTTCTGGTTCTGTCTGCGTCTGGACTACAACAGCAGGAAGACGAAGGTACCACGGGCGCTCCAGAGCTTCAATTTGAGCGCGGATGGTACCGTTGGAACCGTGGTCGAGTCCTCTTTGTAACGCAAGCAACGGGGACACCAGATGATGTCGGAGTAGACGAGAAGACCTCAAACAATGAAGGAGGGTCGGAGTAGACTGACAGGAAACAGATCCGAGCACCTGGAGGAAGAAATTGATAACTCTTGCAAACGGGCGCCGATTGGAGTTCTGCTTCTTGATTCTGGAAGTCGACAGGTCGAGGAAGAAGTTTGTAGAAGAACTCTCACCCAGATTCCTGCTAGAATTGCCGTGGAAGAGCTTCCACTCAGGTTATGATCCTCGGCCTGAGGAGTCTTGCGCAGTCGTAGTAGATCGCCACCTCCGAGCAGCTTCGATCTTGGAAGTCGGCGAGACCACCACCGTTGGAAAGCTGACTGGGAGATGCTTCCAACGATATATGGTATGCCCTCTGAAGCTTTCAGGTGAAGACGTGACAGCCTCTGCAACCGGGCACTCCTCTGCTACCTGTGAACTGAAAACTGTAGGTTGAAGATGACGGGGGGGAATGGGGTATATGGGAGGGGAAATGGGGGTGGATGAGTGTGGGGAAAGCCCGGGCTGTGAGGGGGTCTAGGAGGGGGTGTTCCAAGGTGGGGGAAGGGAAGAATGGGGTCTGGAAGGGGGTCTAACAGTGTGGACGCACTTTCCGTTAAACTGTTGTTCCGGTTCGTCTGTTGGTTTTATTAAGTGCGTGGGCGTGCCAGTCACCGGAGTGACAATTTATTCGGGCTCCGGAGAGCCCATGGTGCGCTCGATCTGACTTTGTCAGACGATTGTGTGGTTCGTGTCGGGACCGAATCCCGTCGCGCCATGAAGGTCACGACGTCATTTACATCCCTCATACGAGGGAATACCCTTGATTAATTGCCGAAATTAGAGGCCCCGCGGCCGAAAGGAGTAACACTAATTATACGAGAGAGATAGGGATGGGTCACACTGAAAGTTGTATTAAGGCCATAAACTGTCGGCCGTGTCGGCCACTTGTAGACCTTTTGTATTCGGACACAAGTCCGTGGCAGCGCCACAATGAGAAAATCGAGGTAGATCCCTTCAAATGTCTGCCGAGCATGCGGCAATTTTAAATGAAGGTTCGGAAGGTATCCGGAACGAGAAAATAAATCCGGTCCGATTAGGATGTCGGCCCGAGGTTAGATCAAAGCCCGGCCATATTGGGGGAATTCCCGAGACTCGGGCTCGACCTAAAGGGGCAGCGTTGTTGTTCCTTTTGCCCCGGGTCCCGGGGAGAGAGCGGGCTGCGGCGTGAGTCTTGATGTCTTTTGTTTGGGGTTTTCTTAGTTATATCTTCTGGGATTTCTGATTTGATGCTTATTGTTCATCCATACCTTTGTCCGGGGTGATTTCTCTTCTTTCATTCGTGATTATTCTTATCATTATCATTTGTTTGTTATTTATTATTTTTTTATTACCCCTCCCACCTCTTTTATTGTGATTAATATTACGCATTCGGAGTTCTTTAGTTAACGTCATTTTTATTGATTTATTTGCTATTGTTGATGCCCTTATCGTGATGTATATATGCATGCATGTAGTGTGCCGGCGAAGGAGAGACGGGAGTGTACCGCTGGGTATTGGGTGTACCGCTGGGTGGCGAAGGGGTGTACCGGTGAGGGCTGCAAAGGGCGTACCGCTGGAGGCCAAAGGGGCGTACCGCTGGAGAGTGTGTCGGTGAAGGAGGGGGAGTGATATAAAGTCTATACGTTCCCCAGGCTCGAAGTCTATACGTTGCCAAGCCCAAAGTCCGTACACTGGAGCAGAGTGGAGCAAAGTCTACGCGTTGCAATTTGGAGTCTGTACGTCGACTGGCCCGGAGTCTGTACACTGGCCAAGTCTATACATCGGAGTGTGAAGTCTATACACTGCCCAAGTCTATACGCTGGATAAGTCTATACATTGGGGGTGTGAAGTCTATACACTGCCTAAGTCTATACACTGGCCATCATGAAGTCTGTACGTTGGGATATGAAGTCTATACGCTGGATGCTCAAAGTCTATACATTGCCCAGCATAAAGTCTGTACGTCGGTGTGTGAAGTCTATACACTACCCAAAGTCTATACACTGGTTATCATGAAGTCTGTACGTTGGCTGGCTCAAGTCTATACGCTGGATAAGTCTATACATTGGAGTGTGAAGTCTATACACTGCCCAAGTCTATACACTGGCCACCATGAAGTCTGTACGTTGGGATACGAAGTCTATACGCTGGATGCTCAAAGTCTATACATTGCCCAGCATAAAGTCTGTACGTCGGTGTGTGAAGTCTATACACTACCCAAAGTCTATACACTGGTTATCATGAAGTCCGTACGTTGGCTGGCTCAAGTTTATACGCTGGATAAGTCTATACATTGGAGTGTGAAGTCTATACACTGCCCAAGTCTATACACTGGCCACCATGAAGTCTGTACGTTGGCCAAGTCTATACAGTGGCTGAGGGTGTACCGGCGAAGGGAAGGAGTGTACCGCTGAAAGGGCCAGGAGGAGTGTGCCGCTGAGGGGCTCAGGGGGAGTGTGCCGCTGTAGGGTTAAAAGGGGGAGTGTACCGCTGAAGGGTTGAAAGGGGTGTACCGCTGAAGGCCAAGGGAGCGTGCCGCTGAAGGCCAATGAGGGCGTGCCGCTGAGGGCCAAAGGGGCGTACCGCTGAAGGTCAATGGGGCGTGAGGGTGGAGGCTCGATCAGTTTTTTGATTATTTGTTTTAAGGCTTTTCTTTTCTTCTTATCTTAACTTTCGTGTGGTTTTATATAAAACTCCTCCCGTGTTTTGTTCTCTTTGTTCGGTTCGATCTCTTTTCTTGTGGGTCGGAGGCTCGGGCTGCCGGATGGTTAGTTAGCTCGGTTCAGTTCTCGTCGTGATGCCGGCAGTGGTTTGATAAGTTGGAAGGTTTCGTCAGTTATCTTGCTTGTTTGTTGCCTCCTTTTGCCTCTTTTAATTGTTTATTAGTTTCTCACAAAAATTCGGCAGCATTTCCCCTTGACCCGGGGCGTAAGGGAGATACAGGGAACGCGCCCACATGATGTGGCGGAACCCGACAACTGGAGGTGGGCCCCCGGGGGGGGCAACACCTTTATAGAGACTCGAAAAACGCGAAGGAGAACGACAGACCGAAGACATCTAAGGGACATGGACTGGGACTGGACAAGGAGTAAGCTGAGGGACTGAAGGGCGTGCCGCTGAGGGCTGAACAGGGGGTGTGCCGCTGAGGGCTGAACAGGGGGTGTGCCGCTGAAGGCTGAACAGGGTGTGCCGCTGAAGGCTGAACAGGGTGTGCCGTTGGAGGCTGAACAGGGTGTGCCGCTGAAGGCCAAGGGTGGGCGCACCGCTGAAGGCTGATCTGGGCGTGCCGCTGAGGGCTGATCTGGGCGTGCCGCTGAGGGCTGGAAAGGTGTGCCGGCCAAAGGCCGGAAAGGTGCACCGCTGAGAGGCTTAAAAGGGGTGTTAGCAACTGGGGGGGTACTTGGTGGCTGTTCAGGAAAAGAGGAATAAAGATGGGGGGATTTCAAGGCCGGGAGTGGCCCATTAGTAACTGGGTGGTTGGGAGGAAAGAAGGGTACCTCCCCTTCTCCTCAAGCTCGGGAACACGGTAGATGGCCATAGAAGGGAATGAGTGAGGAGCTCACGGAGCCAAGGCCAACAGAAGGGGGAAACCTACATCGACGTGGAGGACCCTAAAGACGCCGGAGGAATAAGGAGACAGAGGGAGGAACGGATTGTCCGTCAAAAAAGTCCGCAAAGCCTAGCCTAAAACATCGAAGATCGAAAAGAAACCCGGAGAGGGTGGTTTTCATTCATGAGAATCAAGAGGGCGAGGCCCTTCATACATATGGCAAAAGCAAACTCCCCAAATGGGGCCATGGACAAGAGTAAGAAAGACCAAGAACGCCAGGAGGAATGGGATACAAGAGGGAAGAAGACATCCGGGCCTAAGACATCGGCCGCTATCCCCAACCCTTTCCCCCAATACAACAAGCTCTCTCTCTCTTACTCTTGTTTCTTCCCGGTGGCCGTCGGACGGAGCTCAGGCCGGGAGGGCCTCTTCTTCTCTTCTTTCTCCGGTGTGTGTTGTGTGTCTCCCCCTCTGTCTCTGTGCGTCTGCCTCGTCCTTCGCCCTCCTTCTTCTTCCGTTCTCCTCTTCCTCTGCCTCTCCCCGTCTCCGTTTCTCTGTGGAAGACGGGCGTCTTTTATACCCTCAGCAGCGGGGAGCCCTCGAGCATGGCTGTCGAGTGCGGGAAGTAGCCCGTGATGATGGGGTTTGACTCCCCTCCGTCCTGGCTGTCAGTGGGGTAGCCTGCGTGGCCCAACGATCGGCTGCCACCTCAGACGGCTCCACTGCGCGCGAAGGATGCGTAGGGCGTGGGCCTCACGTCGCCCGTTGAAAGAACTTCACCGCTGTGCCGCTGAAGAGCCAAAAAGGCCTGCCGCTGAAGCCTTTGTAGGCTGTACCGCTGAAGACCCCTTTGGGCGTGCCGTTGAAGGCCCCAAAGGCCGTACCGCTGAAGCCTCAAAGGGCTGTGCCGCTGAAGGGCCTGCAGGACGTGCCGCTGAAGCCCCTGCAGGGCGTGCCGTTGAACACCCAGAGGGGGCGTGCCGGTGAAGCCACTTGGGGGCGTACCGTTGAAGGTCCCCCCTTGGGGTGTGCCGGTGAACCCCCATAGGGGTGTGCCGGCGAAGGCCGCGGCAGGGTGTGCCGCTGAAGGCTTTCCAGGGCGTGCCGCTGGAGGCCCTTTGGGGTGTGCCGGTGAACCCACCCGGGGGCGTGCCGCTGAGCCCCAGGGAGTGTGCCGCTGAACACCCAAAGGGGTGTGCCGGTGAACCCACCTGGGGCATGCCGCTGAGCAGCCTTGGGCTGTGCCGCTGAGCACCCAAGGGGGTGTGCCGGTGAACCCACCTGGGGGCGTACCGTTGAACAGCCTTGGGCTGTGCCGCTGAGCAGCCTTGGGCTATGCCGCTGAGCACCCCCGGGGGGGGTGTGTATTTGGGGCCCGTTCTGAGCCCGTCGCGGACACGAGTCATGGCCCGTTTGATTTCCTTTGGGGCCCACGGACTGTGGGGCCTTTTGTGCTTGATTTCTCCAGGGTTTCTTCACTCGGCGCCGTTGTTGATGCTGGGCCGAAAATGACACCTGGATGTGCAATTTTCGGTGTCCACAAATGCCCCCCACCCACGGGTATCGAAGGCGAAGGATGAGCCGGGCGGTGCCCGCGGGTGTCTCCGTCTCTTCTCTCTTTGTCGATGGCGGCGGGGTGTCGAGAGCCGACCTGGTTTGTTGTTTGTTGGTCTCTTTGTTAGTGCCGACGGAGCGTCGGGAGCTGAGGTAGTATGTTGGTCTCTTCATCAGTGCCGACGGAATGCCGGGAACTGAAGCAGTGTGTTGTCTCTTCGTCAGTGCCGATAGGGTGCCAGGAACTGACCTGGTCTCTTGTTCTCTTGGTCTCTTCGCCCGTGCCGACAGGGCGTCGGGAGCTGGCCTGGTCTGTTGTTCTCTTTGTCTCTTCGCCAGTGCCAACGGGGTGTCGGCAGCTGGCCTGGTCTGTTCTCTCTTTGTCTCTTCGCCAGTGCCGACAGGGTGTCGGGAGCTGGCCTGGTCTGTTGTCTCTTTGTCTATTCATCAGTGCCGACAGGACGCCGGGAACTGACATGCTTTGTTGATCTCTTGGTCTCTTCGCCAGTGCCGACGAGATGTCGGGAACTGGCATGTTTTGTTGGTCTCTTGGTTTCTTCGTCAGTGCCGACAAGATGCCGGGAACTGACCTGGTTTGTTGTCTCTTAGTCTCTTCGTCGGTGCCGACAGGATGCCGGGAACTGACATGCTTTGTTGATCTCTTGGTCTCTTTGCCAGTGCCGACGAGATGCCGGGAACTGGCATGTTTTGTTGGTCTCTTGGTCTCTTCGTCAGTGCCGACAAGATGCCGGGAACTGACCTGGTTTGTTGTCTCTTAGTCTCTTCGTCGGTGCCGACAGGATGCCAGGAACTGACATGCTTTGTTGATCTCTTGGTCTCTTCGCCAGTGCCGACGAGATGCCGGGAACTGGCATGTTTGTTGGTCTCTTGGTCTCTTCGTCAGTGCCGACAAGATGCCGGGAATTGACCTAGTTTGTTGTCACTTAGTCTCTTCGTCAGTGCCGACAGGATGCCGGGAACTGACCTGGTTTGTTGATCTCTTGGTCTCTTCGCCAGTGCCGACGAGATGCCGGGAACTGGCATGTTTTGTTGGTCTCTTGGTCTCTTGGTCAGTGCCGACAAGATGCCGGGAACTGACCTGGTTTGTTGTCTCTTAGTCTCTTCGTCGGTGCAGACAGGATGCCGGGAACTGACATGCTTTGTTGATCTCTTGGTCTCTTCGCCAGTGCCGACGAGATGCCGGGAACTGGCATGTTTTGTTGGTCTCTTGGTCTCTTCGTCAGTGCCGACAAGATGCCGGGAACTGACCTAGTTTGTTGTCTCTTAGTCTCTTCGTCAGTGCCGACAGGATGCCGGGAACTGACCTGGTTTGTTGATCTCTTAGTCTCTTGGTCTCTTCGCCAATGCCGACGGGATGCCGGGAACTGGCATGTTTTGTTGATCTCTTGGTCTCTTCGTCAGTGCCGACAGGATGCCGGGAACTAACCTGGTTGTTGATCTCTTGGTCTCTTTTCTTCTCTTTTTTTTTCCTTTTTTTTTGTCACATTACCGATACAAGCGCCCTTTCGGGTTTTCACCGGTACCGGCCCCCTCTTGCTTTTGCCCACGCGCCCTTTCGGGTTTTCACTTGGCGGGGTACCCAATTTTGCCCGTAGCGCCCTTTCGGGTTTTCGCCACAGCCGGGTTGTTGCCGTTTTTACCCTTGTTCCGATGTAGGGACAAGTCCGGCGGGGCATCTCTATTTTTAGCCCCATTTTATTTTATTATTATTTCCTTTGACGAATGAGTGATATGCGTGTGTAGGCTAGGGCACGAAGCCTTGCGCCGGAAGATAGGGTTCATTCGTTGGCAAGAATAGAATGCCAGCGCAACGGGAGAATTTATGCCGATTCGGACGTAGGGTCCGTAATGGCAATATTGTGCGGAGTGGGTGGCTAGGGCACGGGGCCTTGCGCCGGAAAGGGACTTATTCGTTGGCAAGGGATTAATGCCAACGCAAGGATAGAGGTTCTGCCGATCCGGGCGTAGGGCCCGTGATGGCAACATTGTGTGATGCGGGTGGCTGAGGCCCGGGCCACGTGCCGGGGACGGGCCTGTTTGTTGGGAGTTTAGTGGAGCCCTTGCAGGGGTAGAGTTGTTTTGCTTGTGCGAATGTGTGTCCGTCCAGGATCGTGGGGATGGAACGTTCTTCGGAGACACCTATTATCGTACGATACTGACGCGCACATTGACGCGTGCGAGTATATGCGTAAGAAGATACCGGTATGCATGCGTATACATGTGTATGTATGTATATATATATATATATATATATATATATATATATATATATATATATATTTAATATCATATATATACATTTATTATTATTTTTTTTATTCCCTCTTTTTTTATCCCTTCCTTTTCTTTCTTCTTCTTTTTTTTATTTCCTTTTCTCTCTTTTTTTCCCTCTTCTTCCCTTTCTTTTCTTTTGTTTCCCCCCCCCTTTGTTTTTTTTTATTCGTTCTCCTCCTTTCCCTTTCTTTTTTCTTTTTCCTTCCTTTCCCTTTTTTCCTTTTCTTTTCTTCTTCTTTTTTTTTCTTTTTTCTGTTTTCTATAAATAGGGGGGGCGGGGGCGATTCGAACGGTCACCCGTTTCGAATCCCCCTCCCCTTTCTTCTCTCTTCCTCTCTCTTCGGCGACTGAGCGGAGGGAGCCCTCCCCCTGGTCCTTCTTCTTCTTCTCCGAGCACGACCACCGCCGCGGCCGTCGTCGCTGCTGTTGCTCCGGTGAGGGCACCGCCGCAAAGGCCGTCCCCCCTCCCTCTTCTCTTCTCTTTTCTCTCTCTTTTTTGTAGTCCCTTCTATCTTCCTTCCCGTCCGGGACATGGCGGAGCCCTAGGCTCTATCTTCTTCTTCTTCCCCTCCTTGCCGGTCTCCTTTCCCCCTTATCCTCTTCCTTTTTTTTTCCCATCTCTTCTCCTTCCTCTCCTCCGGCGTCGTGGCGGGAGGAAGTTCGTCAGGTGTCGGTTGTGCCGGCGAGGGGCTTCAGATGTGTGCCGGCGAGGGCCGTTTAGGGCGCATCGGGGAAGACCCCTATAGGCGTGCCGGAGAAGACGCCTAGAAGCGCGCCGGGGAGCGGGGCTCCAGCGTGCCGGGGAGCACTGTCAGGAGTGTGCCGGGGGGCACACATGGGTATGCCGGTGAGGGCTTGCAGGGGGGGGCGTGTCGGAGAGGGATCACCCCAAGGTGTGTCGGGGAATGGGGCTCTATGGGCGCACTGGTGAACGGGGTTGAGGGCGCACCGGGGAAGGCATCCGGGTGGGGGTACCGGCGAGCGCGTGAGGGCCGTGCCGGTGGAGACAGCTCCAGCTGGTGTGCCGGGGAAGCTCTCGAGGGGCTGTGCCGGCGAAGGGGCACGGGGACCGTGCCGGGGAAGGCGTTAGGGGTGTGCCGGGGAAGGCACTGCAGGGCGTGCCGGGGAAGCCTCGAGGGGCTGTACCGGCGAAGGGGGCACTGGAGCATGCCGGTGAAGGCACCCAGGGTAGTGTGCCGGTGAGGGCAACCGCAGGGTGTGCCGGGGAAGGCACTGGGCAGTGTGCTATTGAAGAAGCCTTAAGCCATGGGAAGAAGACTTTTGACTGGCGGACTTCTGGTGTTGCCTCTCGGGGCCCACCATGACTTTGTTGGGGCCGTCACTCCTTGTGGACGCGCACCCGTGTTTTCCCTTACGCCTCCGGCCTAGGGGAAACTCTGCCAAAATTTCGTTAGAAATTGGCAATATTTTGTTTATTTGACTCGTAGCGAAGCCCTTCTTTTACAGTCTTTCACTTCCTTTCGCATGTGGCTTATTCTGATCTTCTGTTTATGTATCTTTGCAGATAAATGGCTGCCCCAAGTGGTTCCTCTGCTCCTACTGTTGCTATCGGGGCCGACCTCATCCCGCGGGGTCCCGTGCCGGCAGTCACATGGCTCAATGTGGAGGACCTAGATCGAGAGCACGTGGAGATTGCCGCCTTGGCTGAGTCATCGGGGTCTGACTGTGAAAGCATGGACGTCCGCAGACTCGTCAGAGTTGAAAGCGGCTTCACATTCGATCGGGCCACTGAAGAATACAGGAAGGATTTCCCGAAAGATAGGCACCTCGTTCGATTTCTGAAGCATTTGCGCTCTCGAGAGGGGCGAGATTATCGCGTCATAAAGGCGGCCGAGCGGGCGATCCTGCATGCCCGAGACAGTCTGCTGTACAGCGTCCCCAGGAGCATTCCGATGTATCTGGTGGGAGAAGCCCGGGAATGGAAGCCAGTTCTGGGGATCGAAGGGGTGCTGCCGGCTGAAGATAAATTGGTGCGAGCCCCTCAGTTCACGCCAGCAAGGTGGGACATGTCTGCGGGGAAGGTGCATGGCGAGTCGCCCCGATTTGGTTTATTCTTGGCTCCCCTGAAATGGGGTTATAGGGAGGAGCCGTTCATATTGGACTGTTTGGCCATCAGGTTCAAGTACGAACTATCACTGGGCTGGTTCGGGGAGCTGAAGCTTCAAGACGCCCACAGCTTCCGAGAAGGGGCGGTGGAGTTCACGGAATATGTACTGTTCAACTACGCCCCGTTGCTGGTCCGAGTTGGCATCTATCACAGCGTGTACGCTTCCCGGTATGGTTATCCCATCTCCAAGGGTCTCTGTTGCGGCATGATAGAAGTATTTAGTGCGGAGACCAATACCTTCTACACGGCAGAGGGAGAGACTTCACTTGATTTGTGGAGCCTAAGCCAGCTGAGCGGCTTGCCCATTGACGGGGAGCCTTATGAAGAAGTATGCCTCCCGGACTTGATCAAAGACGAGACTAACGGGGACGGCTATTATTCTCTGGGGTATTCATACCGGTACCTGATGAAGGCGTACCGGGAGCTGTACCAGCTGTCGCACAAGGGGAAGCAGCCCGCCCGTGGGGATAGGAAACGGGTGCGTATGGCGGTATGGTTGGAATATTTCTATGATGGGCTGAAGCAGTATGAAGATTTTCCTTGCGTCGGCACCGCTGTTGCTCGCAAGAAACGTGCGAAGCCCAAGCATGATGTGAAGATCCCCTCCAGGGGACGTCGGAGCGGGGCCAATCCGATGGGGGTCGACCCACAAACTCACTGTGCCGCCTATCTGACGTACTGGCTGTGTTCATTTGCCATGCCGTACGGGGATGAGACGGTGATCCGGCCAGATGCCATCTACCCGGCGTGTCAGATGGCGTGGGGTGTTAAACTTTCTCTGTGCCCGGCGGCGCTCTGTCTGATTTATAAGGCACTGGGAGACATCAGCACGCACCAGTTCCCGAGGCAGGCCCGGTACGTGTGCCCACTGCATTTCTTCAACGCGTGGGTTTGTTCACTGTTTCCGGAGTTCGCCCCGCGAGTCCTTCAGGATTGGGGGCTGGTGCCGAGGATGCTGGAGTTCGTGAGTGCAGAGCCGGCTTCCACTTCCATGCGGATGTATGATATTCGGGGCCGGTTGACCACGGTTCCCCGGGATGCAGCCGGTACCATTCATTTCTGGACGCTGGCCGCACATTCAAGCCCCCTCATGAATAATAAGAGGGAATGCAAGGATGACCAGGTGGAGAGGTATGTCCACCCTATCAGCCAGGAAAACGTGGTGCGCCCGTTGCTGGAGCCCGAGCTGAGGGATTGGGCGCTGGCTATCCGCCCGAGCGTGTTGGTGTTCCGGAAGGGAGACAACGTACTGCTGGAGCCGTATTACCCCTTCCGATTTGGCCGCAACTTCGGGTATGACCAGCATATCCCTGCTTATCATGCGCAATTCGGCTTGCCTTCGCGGAACGTCCGGGGAAGTGCGGTCGCCGAGCACGCTAGAAGCTGGTGGGACTTCTTCCACCGGGCGGACTCTGCCTCCTTCAGGGTGCCAGCCCCGGGTCGCGTGCCCCGAGTGACCGAAGACTATATAAAGTGGTGGAATGCCCGGACGGCTTTCTATCGGTTGCACAAGACCGATTGTTGGGATGGCGCCGAAAGGAGATTCCTTAGCCGGCAACCGGTGCCAGTACTTGACATTGATCCAGATCATCTTCTTCGGCTCAAGAACAGGCAAGAGAAGGAGGTGGCGACATATATGATAGCTCGTCGGGAAGCCCGGGATAGGAGGCCGACGCCGAAAGTGGAGCTGCCTCCAGTGGCGAAGGACAGCTATCAGAAGACGCTGAGGGATCTGTGCCGGGTAGGGAGCGACCGTCTGGACCTCATCAATTATCCATTCCCCATAGAGGAAGAGGGGACTCCCGCCAAGAGCTGGCGTCCGGAGAGAGACTTGGCCTGCCTGTATCGCACGTTCATGAGGCGGGAGGAGAGGAAGCCCGAGAATTACAAGGATACCACGTGGCTATATATCCTCCTCCGGGTGAATGGGATGAAGATTGAAGATGTGACGGCCTCCATCCTGGGCAAGCGCCTGCACATCCCTTATTATTATGCTGATGGGTGGGGCATGGACCACTTCAATCTTTTCTGTCACCTTTCTTCCAAGAAACATGCGGATCTGGCCAACCTCACGGACCGGTGTCAAACTATTGAGGACATTTGTTGGCTAGTCCGGGAGGCGGCACGTCGGGACAAGGAGATATCCCTGAGCTACTGGCCGATCACGCTGCGGTTGTACACTGGCCCTCATGGTATTCAGTTCCCTCTTGCTCTTCGGTTTTGTCCCTCAGCGCTGCGGCTTTCACGGTGAGTTAGGTACTAATGGTATATGCATGTTCGTTCTTTCCCCTCTTTTCTTTGCAGACCATCCCGACAGCACGCAGATGGCCACGTACCGGAACCTCCTCCGGCTGGTGAAGAAGCCTGCGTATTTTGAAGCCGCGCCGCTGGCCCCGACCACGGCTCCTTTGCCTAAGGCTGCGAAGAGGCCCCGGGCTAAATCGCCTGTGAAGAAGGCGGTGGACGCCGCCAAGGCGGCTAAGCAGCGGGATACAAAGCGGAGGAAGACAGACACGGCTAAGGCTTCGACGGCTGTTCCTCTGGCGCCACTAGTCCCGTCTTTCGAGGAATTCGAAGCTGCCCGTCCCGAGCCAGGTCAACCTGCCGGTCCGCGTCCCCGCTCTTTAGTGTGCCTTTTGAATCTCCCTCCTCCTTTTTATTTTGGAGTGGAGCCCTGACACCTGGATACTTCTTTTGTTTCAGCTTCTATGGAAGAGCCCATGCCCACGCCTGACATGGGCGAAGTTGCGGTCCCGGCGGAGGCGACCCCGGCGGCGGCTCCAGCTCCCTTGCCGCAGGCAACGGGAAGGCCCCGGGCACAGTCGCCCGTTAAGAAGGCACTGGCTGCTGCCAAGGTGGCCGGGCGAGAGACGGTAAAATGGCGGCGAACTGAGGCATCCCCGGCTCCGACGGCAGCCCTGCCGATGGCCCCCGTCTTGTCCTTCGAAGAATTTGAAGCCACGCGGACCGAACCGAGCCACGAAGCTGGTGAGATTCATCGGCCGCCCGTGTCGTCTGTGGTCGACCGGCCTCCCGAGTTGGCCTCGGCTTCGCGCATGGCGACGATGCGCTTCTATCTCACGGGCGAGGGTACGGTCGGGACTCCCGAGAAGGCGTCGCCTGTTGAGGAAGCCCGCGGGTCATCTCGTGTCGCAGGAACTGAAGGGGGTAAATATTTTCGACTACACGGTTAGCTCCCCCCCCTTTTGTCCTAGGGGCCAGTAGATTCACCCTGGCTTATCTTCTTTTGCATGACAGGCATTGCTGCGGTGGCCACCGAGTCATTGGGGCCTGATCCCGACCTCCCGACGACGTTGATATATGTGAGGAGGAAGAAGATCGGAGCGCGAGCCTCGCCTAGCCCGAGGGAGGACGTGCTGGGCAGAGACTCTGAGGTGGAAGCTCCTCTGCCGGTCCAGGCCGAGCCGACGGCGGTCGAGTCTCCGTCTGGGGAAGAGGTAGATTACAACTACTCTTCCGACGAAGTAGCTCCTGACGAGGGCGTGTCCGGGGCATCGGAGCCGCCCGAGCCGGCCTTCGGGGTCCCCTTACTTGCTGGCTCCTCGAGCCTCGTGGGGAAGACCGCTGTGAGTGTGAGCTTGTTTGGGCCGGCTCTCCCTTTTCCTTTTTTTTGTGACGACCTTATCCCCCCCCCTTTTTCTTTAGGATTTTCGAGAACCGGCCGAACTTGAGATCACAGAGGAGGCTGCCCCGGCTGCGCTGATCAACCGCCCAACGGGAGCCGATGCCGGCATGGGCAAATTGGCTCTTTTACTCGACGCCCTTCGAGAGGAAATGCCCGCGGAGCCCTCCGGTACTACCAGAGCGGCGGGCGAGCCTCTGGAGGAGGGGGAGATCGCGCCTGAAGGTAGCATCATCCCAGCGGCCAAGGTGAGTATGCGGGCTCCACGGTCTCCCTTTTGCATGGTTTATTTTAGATGGCGAATAGCTGATTCCCATTCCCATGGTCAGGCGATGCCGATATCGGGGAAGGCGCCTGGTCGTATCCGGAAGGCAGTGGCCAAGCGGAGACCGAGCATTGGCCCGATAGCGGTGAAGGGGCCGGCTCCAGTCTTGGGCTTGGAGAGAGAGAGACTGGCTGCGCTCGTGGAAGCGGGACGTTTACCCCAGCTGGTGGTTCCGCTTCCGCCCTTCCCGAAACTCCCGGCTCAGATGGAGGACCCGCTCTTGCAGCAGATATTTGCGGGGCTCCGTGCGCATCTGGAGGGATCTCAGCCGCGAGCGAGGAGTTCATGGGTGACGGCTTCGGGCCTGGCCTTACTCGAAGCTCCTCCTCTAGCCGAGGTAACGGCCCCTGCACCCCTGCCCCTTGGAGGAGTGGCAGAGTCGGGCCAGACGGAGGCAGAGGGGGCAGGTGACCTCCAAACGATGGGGGCACCGGAGGCTTCGGCAATGGTCTTTTCCTTTCCCCAGGCAATGGTCGGCCAAGAGTCTCTCGTCGAGCTACGCCGGCCGGGCGACTTGACCCTCGCCCTTCCTTCATCTTCAGTGGCGGCAGATACCGACCTGTGGGCAGAGGTGGACAGCACCGTGGAATTCACCCCTCCGGTCGTGCCCTCAGTTAGTCACACGTCCTCAGAAGCGCCAGTCCGTCAGATGCTGATCACTTTACGGACGATGCTTCTCGCCGATGCTTCTCTGTCGTATCGGGAGGTGCATACCATCGTGACGCAATTAACGGGGGCGCTGCAAGTGCTTGGCTGTCCGCTGGGGGAATGGTCACGGCGGGTCTTGCTATTATTGAAATATGTCAAGCGCCGCGAGTTCCTGGAGACCCAGGCTCCTGACGAACGCGCCGCCCTTGATGCTCAGGCAGACGAATATCTGCAGGCCCTAATGGCCCGACGCGACAGTAGAGAACGCCACGGAAAGGCCCTAGAGGAAGGCGAAGGCAGCGTTCGTTCCTTCAAGAACCGGATCGAGAAGCTGGAGGGCTATCTCACTGCGGCTAAACTTGGCCTCGCCGATGTAGACACGCCATTCTTGACGTCTCATAGAAAGTCTCATATTACTATACGACGCCCCGCGATGGCCTACGCATTTCGAATCGCTCGAGTGCTTCCTTTTCCTGAAGTCTTCTTCCGCCCTTTTCGGCATCCGGAATCGTCCCGTCACGGCATTCGGACGGCATCAACACCAGTCGAACGCATCAAGAGGTTCCGGAATCAAGAAGGGGGTCTGCCAGGCGGCCGCCGACGCCTGATCCAAGGACCCGGGTGGGTCTTAATGGGGGCGTCCAGGCCCCTGGACGCCCCCATGATTTTGATTTATTTTATTTTTTCTTCAGGGCCCAAAATTAAATAAAAAAAAAAATAAAAAAATAATAAAAAATAATAAATTAATGGAGGCGTCCAGGCATTTGGACGCCTCCATAAAAAGAAAATATAAAAAAAATATATATATATTGCCAGTTGGCATATAAAAATAAAAAAATTAAAAAAAATGTTATATATTAATGGAGGCGTCCAGGCCCCTGGACGCCTCCATAAAAACATGTAAAAAAAAAAATATAAAATGCCAGCCTTGGCATAAAAGACAAAAATAATAAAAAATAATAAACTTTTGGAGGCGTCCAGGCCCCTGGACGCCTCCATTAACTCACTCACGGGCACCGGCCACCGAACGACGGTTTGTCGTGTGTGAAAAAAGCCAAATTTAGAGACGTCCATCTGACTGGACGCGCCCATTTCTGAATCACGAGGCGCCGCTCACAAAACCACGCGTTGTGCCAAACCGCGTGCGGCCGTCGTCGGTTTTCGGTGGACCTGTTAGAGGCGTCCGGGACCCTGGACGCCCCCATAAAAGTATTCTAAAAAAATCAATAAAAATAGAATAAAATATTATTTCGGCCCTGATGGAGGTGTCCAGAGTCCTGGACGCCTCCACCTTCCGGAACTCTATAAATAGAGGCCCACCCCCTCAGTTCTAGGGAGCTAAGCAGTGATCCGATAGGCTGCCGCAGCCCAGAGGCTACGGAGTCATTTTTCTAACCCGTGGGTTCTTTTGTAGGTGGAGGTTCTGCCGGCTTCTCGGGTGCTCACGCTCGCGAGAGGAAGGTCGTCTTCATCCACCGCGCTTCCACGTCGTCCCCACGCTGCCGGAGCTCCGCCGGATTTCACCCTCGGCTCATCCAATAAGCCTTTTCTTCCCCTTTTTCTCCATAGTCCTTTACATTCATCATATTGCATCATCTATCCCCCTTCACAAGGGGGCCTCTTCTCTTATACTTCTTACATCCATCATCTCATTTTCCTCCTACTCGAGTCCGAGAGGGGTTTAAAAGATAACACCAACCAGGTGTGTGTCTTGCCATCATTTCGTTATTTTTATCGCAAGGATTCGAATACTACACCTCCATCTTTCTAATCCACTTGTCATTTATTTGTCGTTGTCTTGCAAGGGTACCCGAGGAAAGCCCTCTCCGTCGGCCGGCCGGAAGGAGAGGAAGAAGCAACCCGCCATCTCCCGCTCTTGAGGTAGGCGCGATCACCTTCTTATTTTGGGGTCTTTTGGCCCCTGGCGATCACATCTTATCATCGAGGCCGCGGCGAGTCACTTCCCCAATGGCCGTTTAAATTTCTGTTTCCTATATTCTCTTTATATTTTGTTATATATTCTGCTTATATCATCGAGGCCGCGGCGAGTCACTTCCCCAATGGCCGTTTAATTTTCTATTCCTATAAATCTCTTTATGCTTTGTTATATTCTGCTTATATCATCGAGGCCGCGGCGAGTCACATCCCCAATGGCCGTTTAAATTTCCGTTCTTATATTCTCTTTATATTCTGTTATATTCTGCTCATATCATCGAGGCCGCGGCGAGTCACTTCCCCAATGGCCGTTTAAATTTCTGTTCTCATATTTTCTCTATATTCTGTTATATTCTGTTCATATTCTCGAGGCCGCGGCGAGTAACTTCCCCAATGGCCGTTTCAATTCTTGTTATTTAATTTTTGCATCATTCCCGTCCCCCCGAGGTCGCGGCGAGTCACTTCCCGCTATGGCCGTTTAATCCCCATATTTTGCTATATCATACTTGTCCCGCTCGCCCCGCCGGAGCAATCTCCCGTGGTGGCCCCTTCTCTCTTTCCTCTCATTTCTGTGTTGCAGCAAACAAAACAAACAAAAAAGAAGGAGCCCGCGCGCTCTCCGCCTCTTCCTCTTCCCCGCATCCAGCTCTTCTCCGAACCGCGTGACGTCGCTCACAGATTGGCGATCACGGTGGGACTTCTACTGCTTCCTCTCGGCTACCCTTGCAAGTTCGGCACCCTCCGTGCCCCTCCATCTTGGCGCCCGCGCGCGCCCCCGTTGTGCTCACGGCAGCACTGTCAGTTGTTTGGTTGTTTGTTATTATACGTCTGTTATTTTTGTTGTTTTCCCACTCCATATATCTGTCAGCATTCCATTGCATACATCTATTCCTCCTTTCTATCTTTTTTTCATTTTTTGAGGATCACCCTTTCCCGGTGAAGGAAGGACTCTCCGTTTGGGAATTCCTCTCAACGGACTAGAATCTCCTACACTGGGACCTCCGTAAGTCCCCGACATCGAAGAATCTCCTCTTCGTTCACTGGGCTGGTTGTACCATTGAAGTTCCCCGGAGTTAGTCATTTCGTTCGTGGTGAGACGAGAGACCCTAGCTGACACGGCGGTGAAACAAAAACAAACTAGGGTCCCCATTTTGTGTGAACTTCGGATCTCGCTAAAAATACAAAAAAAATCATCAAAATCAAAACACAAAAAAAGGACGTAAAAGCATCCACTTGTTTGATAATCTCTGCTACCTACTTGCTAGTGTATGTTTTTGCGTTCTGGGAAAACTGTGAGCATGTCTCACGAGTCTTCTGAGGAGAACCACCCTAGTCGTGGTTTGACAGCCGACCCGCGAGTCTATGCTATGGACTCGGGTCCTTCTCATGACCCCTCGCATGAGGTGCATGTTACTGCCGGGGACACGTCCCCGCCACAGGATATCACTTCCTTACTGGGCGTCCTCGCCAACACGGAGCTTACCTCTGAACAGCTCCGGGCCTTCCAGGCCATTCTAAAGGGGAAATCTGTTTCCCCCACGCCCCAGGAGTCAACTCCGGCTATCGCACCTCTCCACGAGTCCGTGCAGGCCATTCCATCTCCTTCATTGGCGCAAGCCACCCAGTCTCCCTCGCTTCAAGGACAAGCGAGCCAACAACCTCCCTCATTCCAATTCCCGTCACAATCTCAAACTCCCGGTGTTCCTCACACACCGTTTCAGCCAGGACCAACTGTCGGTGGTCCGACAGTTCCCTCTCATTCCGGGTTTCCCCCTCAAGTCTCCGGGAGACAGTTTCTCCCCCAATGGCAAGTGCCACCTTCACCCCCAGAGGAGCTCGCCCAATCGCTCCTCAATAGGTTCAATCGCATGGATGAGCAGTTTCAAAATCTGAGAAAGATGGTGGACGTGAAAGCCACCCCGGAGGTTGCTTTGCCAATCCTCCCTGTCATTCATCTTCCTCCTTCCGAAATGCCCACGTACCGCAGATACAACGGTACCGGCAACCCCTTCATTCACCTCAAGGACTTCATGTATGAGTCCTCCTACTGGCAAAATGATCAGAGGTCCCTGGCGTACCTCTTTCGGAGATCATTGGATGGTCCCGCGCTTGAGTGGTTCTATTCTCTGGAGCCCCGCGAGGCCGAGAATTTTGAAGTAGTTCAGAGAAGGTTCTTGCAGAAATATAGGGATAGGGTCGGTCCCTCACTCTCCATTACCGACCTAGTGGCCGAAAAGATGAAACCCGACGAGGATTTTGTCCGATATGCTGATAGATGGAGGTCTCTGGCGGAGAGAATAAGGGATACCCTCTCCGAGCCCGAACAAGTGAAAATGATTGTGTCTAATGCAACCCCACAGTTCAGACATGTCCTGGCCATGAATAAACTGACTACAATGGAGGAACTCTACGAAAGGGCCCGGTACATCCAAACCCAACTAAAAGACTCCCCCATCATGAATATGTTTGAGTCGCCGAAGCCCAAAGTGGTCAGAAAGACAGGCGCTGGTGTCCCGGGCGGAGCCACAGAAGGGGTCGTGACAAATGAGCAAGTCAGTGCGGTCAACAATGCCAACTATGCGGTCAACCCAAGGCCTCCACAAATGCCCCGACTACCCCTTCAACCAGGTCCTTTCCCTCTCCGTCCTCCACCCCAAAATAATCCACCCCAGGATAATATGCCTCCATTACGCCAACCCCAGCAACAACAACCACAACCTCAGCAACAACAACCACCGCTTCAGTACAACCAAGTTCCACCTCCAGGGAACTATGGTCCCCAACAGCAACAAAGGAGGCCGCTCGGTCCCAAGAGAGCCTACTATCCACCATTGCCAGAAACTTTAACAGACATTTTTAATGCCCTCATGGCATCAAACCAACTCGCCTTACCCAGAGAAAGGCTCATGTGGCCTCCCAATGTTGATACCTCCAAATACTGTGTTTACCACAGGCAGCCGGGACACACAGTAGATTACTGCTTCCATTTCAAAGATTACATACATGATATGAACGATGAACATCAAATAGATTGGGATGAGATGAGACGGTACGTCGCAGCTCTCAAGGCTAGGAGACCTCCTCAGAGGCCACAGCAGCAGTTACAACAGCAGCAGCAGCAGCAACCACAACAACAACAGCAGCCTCAGCAGGCCCCACAACAACAGCCCGACATGGGCATAATCCAGAATCCACTACCGGAGCACCAACAGCCCAATCATCAGGTTAACCCCATCTCCTCCTTCCCGGAAGTCGGGAGAGAGCAGGTGTGGCACCAGGAAAGTACCTCCATTCTTTATACCTCCAACCCTATCGTCATGCAACCCCCTCACCTTGCCCGGGTAGCACCTCTCTCTCATCAACCCGCATCGGTATCGCCTTCGCCATTTCCACTACCGTTACGCCCTCTCATCCGCACCCCAACCTCCTATCAACCGACACTTTGTACTACGCCTTCACACCCTCTCACCTTCCCCCACTCCCCCACTTTACCATCCACCTCTACCACATTTACCCCTACGCCTTCTAAACCCCTTATCATCCGTACACCATACATAACCCCGTCTTTCTCCACCACATCACCACTAATGCCTTCAAAACCACTCATCACCCACCGTCCGCCTCAAAACCTTTACCCGTTTCAAACCTTACCTCCACCTCCACCTTCCAAACCCCTTATCCTTCATAATCCGCGTGATATCCCCTCTACCTCCACCATGCCTCCACCTAACAAACCCCTCATCAGAATCCCTGCTCCCGTCATCACCCCTGCTTCATCAACCATTCCTCCACTACTACCCCTCAAACCCCTGTTAAAACCCACTGCTACCCCCACAGAGGTACAAAAGCCACAGGCAATGGTGCTCCGGAGTGGAAGGATTTTCCACAGGGTTTTCCCCCACAACAGTCAGAATCCCGAGCAATCTCAGCCAGAGAAGGACGACGGAGAACAACCAGAAAAAGCTATCCCTGGAACACAGTATGATCTATTGAAACACCTGGACAAGACGCCTGCTCGGATCTCCATCCTGGAGCTTCTTCAGAGATCCACATCCCACCAGGCGGCCTTGATGGAATATCTTCAAAAAGTCATGGTTAATGAAGACCTCCCCGTGGAGAAGATTTCAACCGTCCTGACCCCAACAGACACACAACCGGCCATCATGTTCCACAACTACGAGCTCGCTCCCAAGGAGGCTCGGAAATATGCACTGTGCATTTCAATAAAAATTAATGGGGTATCCATAAACCCGTGTCTTGTGGACACGGGTGCGTCCATAAATGTGATCTCCATGAGCACTCTTCAGTTATGTGGGATCGACGAGGAACAAATAAGACCTTCCTCGATCACGGTCACGGCCTATGACAATAGCAAAAGGCCGCCGCAGGGGATGATTATTCTGAAGGCAGAATTAGGCCCCATGTCAATTCCCACGGAATTCCATGTCCTCGACATGGACCCCACATTCAAGGCTATACTGGGTCGACCTTACATCGAAGCCATGGACGCTGTGCCTTCCACCAACCATCAATGCCTGAAGTTTCCTTACAATGGGAGAATTATTAAAGTGGTCAGTACACCTGTCCTTCACACAGTGGATGCTATCAACACCTCTCTGCCATCTGTTTGGCCGTCTCATCGGCCCATATTGTCACTGCTGGATGTACGTGATCCATCTCGCATTCCACTAGCACCAAAGGAGCCGGTCAGGGCAACCACAACATCATGTCTCCCTCTTCACTCCAAAGGTTGGGAGATTATGAGGAACATCGGCTACCAACAAGGAAAAGGTCTGGGCGCACAGTTACAGGGTATGCTCAAGCCGCCAAAAGAAATTAGGCCGAACCGTAGGTTTGGCCTAGGCTTCAAAGGACCGTTCAAGGCAGATTGGAAGCCCCTCACATGGACTCTATCAAACCACTTCAACAGAGGGCCCGTTGTTCAGATAGGAGATCACCCACGAGAAGCATATGGGGAATCACATGCTGTATATTTGGCTGAAAAATGTCCGAGGATCACCAAAAGAGGCAAGATCAAAGATCCGGAATGCGAGTGGGATAAATGGTTCGACATACGGGACATTTCTGTTGCACTGGAAAGGATGTTCTCGTCCCCACAGCTTGAAGGACCACCATTGATCTCCGAGATACCAGAGAATATTACCACTCTTGCCAAAATTCCAAACTATCCTCGTCA